>JAFBJQ010002170.1:256511-351458 GCA_016785345.1 Trinectes maculatus
TCTATCTATCTATCCATCCATCCAATCCATCCATCCATCCATCCATCCATCCATCCATCCATCCATCCATCCATCCATCCATCCATCCATCCATCCATCCATCCATCCATCCATCCATCCATCCATCCATCCATCCATCCATCCATCCATCCATCCATCCATCCATCCATCCATCCATCCATCCATCCATCCATCCATCCATCCATCCATCCATCCATCCATCCATCCATCCATCCATCCATCCATCCATCCATCCATCCATCCATCCATCCATCCATCCATCCATCCATCCATCCATCCATCCATCCATCCATCCATCCATCCATCCATCCATCCATCCATCCATCCATCCATCCATCCATCCATCCATCCATCCATCCATCCATCCATCCATCCATCCATCCATCCATCCATCCATCCATCCATCCATCCATCCATCCATCCATCCATCCATCCATCTATCTATCTATCTATCTATCTATCTATCTATCCCAGCATGTGCAGAGTTGATCTTCAGGCATCTGACGGAGAACCAGCCACTGGAGCTCTCCTGCCCTCTTCATCAGGGCCTCGGCGGCCTGACGAGCCTCCACCTCTACCACCATGGAGCCCACAGCCAGACCACCCTACTGTCTATGGCTGAGGGCAGTGGTCTTCGAGTAGCTCCTGGGCACCGCGGGCGTCTGCGGCTGTGTGGAGGACTGGACTCGCTGCAGGTCAACGTGACCATATCCCACTCACAGCTGAGTGACACGGGACTCTACATGTGGGAGCTGAGCTACAGAACGGACGGCGGCCCTGACTTCATCACAAGTGCTCCCAAGGTGTTTTTGCTTGTTGAAGGGGCAGGTACGTGGTTAGAGCTGCTCACAGTCTCTACACACTGCAGCAGTTTGAGTTTTACTGACCTTAAATGACCCCTGCTCACTTACACTGGTGTGTGTTTGTGCTGCAGGGAGGCAATGCCGCTGCTCTTCCTACTCCCCCCCTCTGTTGTTGACCATCTTTGCAGCAGCAGGGCTCGTTGTGCTCGGACTCATCTGGCTGGCCACAGAAAGCTGTGTGAGTATTTACACGCCGTCTCATATGTAATATGAAGTACGAGGCTTTTTCTGGAGAGATGTAGCACTACTCACTGTGTTTTTGTCTTTTGTCACACTTTTAAAAATGCTCTGTTTCTACCAGTGCGTGCACCAAATTTGAACCCCTCTATTTTTTCTTTATAGTTTTATCCAGGCGACAAATGTCTAACTTTTTTTATTTCAATTTTTTTGAATCAAGTTAATCAAGTTTTAATTTGACAGTAAAAATGAAATTGCACAGCAAAACTTGACGCAGCTGGCTTCTGCTATTACAGATTTAGTTACCGTAGTTAAAACAACTCCCTTTGTTGTTTTAGGTTATAATCTCTTGTCCCTTGTGAAATAAGTGGGGATAAAATCTCAAGTGGCATCACTGGTAACTTCCATGGAAGCCATTTTTGAGAAATTTGTAGTAGTAAACAAAAACATCCCCATATAATTCTATTTATATTCTATTTATATGGAAGCTAAGGCTCTGAGCATCAACGTACACAAAGTCAATATTAGATGCAGGAGCCTGTTAGTATTCCACTGAACATAAAGATGATTCTAGCACAATGAAACATGATGTTATTTATTGTAGCTAAGGGCGAGGCATCATCAAAGACAACAACCTTCTGTTCAAATCTATGAGGAAATGACCAGGAAGCAGCAGAGTGCTGCAATCACCCAAAATACCCATGAGGCCACCTCACACCTGGAGGAAGACGACTTTCCTGTCTATGCAAACCCCAACATCCGACGGCCACAAGACAACTACTACGCTTGTCCCAGACAGCTTGCCCTTAAAGCCTGACGTGAGTCCCAGCTTTGGACTAATGGTGGGGCAGACGTGTACAGGAAATGACAAGAGCTCTGCTGAAAAACAACTAGACAAGATTAAAATAGAAATCGAGAGCAGCGGAGCAACACGTAAAAAACATACTGCACTGATGGTAAACCACTGTCGATTAAATAAGCCTAATTGGTCCCGTTGGTGGAGCGAACACAGCAACAAGTACAAAGAATGAAATGTCACTTTTTAACAGCCAAGAAAACAATGCTATTTTATTAATATTTGAAAGAAGCTCGATAGTTCATGAAAACATTTGTTTCGGTGCATGTCATTGAACAATCACATTCTATGAGGAGAAAGAGATATACAGAGAGGGAAAAAAATAAAATATTACAAGCCACTGACTTCTCATTAAATCTCAGTACAGACATTTTTACTTTATATTTCAAAAACAAAAAGGCAACCCACCCTCCAAAAAACATTTACAACTGAGAAAAAAAACAACCCTTGAGGGTCACAGGATAAATTCCCACAGTGCTTAAGAGTGAGACGCTCATTGGTTTTAGGAATACACAGCATGGCAATGTAGCGCTAGATCAATCTGAATCAGGGGAAGGAAGCAGGAGCCAAGAGGCCTCAAAGTCAATCACCTCTCCAACCCCCTTTCTCAACTTCCTTAAAAAACAAAAACAAACAACAAAACAAGTAAAATACATTGGATCTTCAAAACCCCTGCAACAGACTGGCCACTGAAGAAACAGTGAGCCATGAAATCCCCATCTTCCAAACCCACCCCGCAAACACTTTGTGCATAGTTTCATGATCCTTTACAACCAGCTCATGTTTCACAAACATCCCCCAAAGTGTGACAGGTTCCACAAAAGTCTGATTCATCTATTAATAATACCCGCTGTGGGAGAATGAGAGAGAGACAGAGAGAGAGACAGAGAGAGAGAGAGAGAGAGAGAGAGAGTTGAAGGAAAGACAGATTAATGCACAATGTTCCTGATTCAGTCAGGACGGGATCTCATTAAGAAACACAATAAAGATTTAAACATACAGCATTTTGCATGTTATTCACCGTCAATCAAAACCATTGACTTTTTTTTTAATGTAAAGCAATTTTAATATATAGATTTATATATAAAGCACTCCTTTTTCATTTAAAGTCCATTATTTGGTTATTATGTCACTGCTACGGATTTAGAAACAAAAGGTATTTTCTTATCTTCTGAAATCCATAACTTTCAGTGCTTAAAATTGTTTTGTTATATCATCCTTTTTTTTTTTTGAACTCATCATAAAAATGTACATTAAAATGGCGTGGAGTTGGTACTCTGGAACCCTGGCCTTCCTGAGACAAGATCCACTTTTTGTGTGTGCAAGATAGTGAGCAATTTTGTCTTTTTTCTCTTTTCTTTTTTTTATATAAAGGAAAAATATATATATAATCAACATAAAACGTACAGGCTTGAGATAGTCCATGAAATCAACATTAACACAGAACAAAGAAGGTTTAACAGAACACGACGACAATGTTCATTCCCAGAGTTCTGAAAGTAGCACAATAAATCTTCATTCTGTGAAGTGTTGTGTTGCACTTTTTTTTTCTTAAATGGAAGCATTTGTCCTTTTTTCTTTTTCTCACATCCCCATGGTTTAACTCCATTGTCTTGCAGTTATTTAGTTTTTCTCTGAACTCCAGAAAAGACAAAGTGTTTTTGTAAACTGTCAGTGGCCTTGCAGGAAAACAAACGACAACATGAGTGAAAACAGAACAAAAGCTAACAAACCAAAAAGGTAGGCACCTCTGAAATGAGCCCTAAGAAGCCAGGGCTCAGTCTGATGTCTTGTCCTTCACTCTCTCCATTGCTCAGATTTGGGAGAGCTGAAGTCTTTCTACCCCAAACTATGGCCACAGGTCTGCAAAATACTTTTTTTGCTGCATTTTTACATTTGTGATTTTTTTTTTTACATTTTTTAATAGTCTGAAAAATGGTGCAATACTCAATGATCCATACTTTCTTGGATTACTCCACAATGAAAGCCACTAAGGTAGATAAACATTACATTTTAAAAACACACTTATTTTAGTCCTTGAGTAAACATTTACACATGAACTGTCCCCGTCTCCCCTCAGTACTTTTATCATGTTGTTCATTTAGCTGGATGAGGGGTGAGGCCGACACTCAGTGCAACGCTAGAGGCTAGTAACAATTAACATCAGAATATATTTTTTTGACAAGCAAAAAAACAAACAAACAAAAAAAAAACAAAATCAATAACAGAAGTATACTTAGTTGAACACAAACATGGGGCGGAAATTCCTCCGCTGTAATCACAAGCTTGCATACATGTTCTCATCGCACACACTAAACATTCACACACCATACAATACAAGCAGCCTTGTGCAAACACTCAAAATCCAACAGATGTAACTTTGCCTCTATATCAATCTTTGTTTTTAAACAACACTCGCATTTCAAATTGAATTCACTCTGAAATTATGTTGTATCAAATATCTCTGAAGTGTATGAATGAGACAAAAAGACAACAAAACAACCCACAACAAAAAGTGTTCACATTACATTATTGGCGCTTCTTTTAATTCAAGTATTTTGTTTTCATTATTTTGTATTACTCTGATATGTTTATGATTTTGTTTTCTGGGAAATAGAACGTTGAGAAGGATACATGGGGTAAGGGCTCAAGCCAGGGCGGGGGAGGGGAAAGGACTTAGGCTAAGTGGAAAACAGAAATCTAGTCATATACATACATCCATTACATACTCCTGGTTGTATACTGTATATTAACTAGCATGTGCATATTCAACCCCGGCCTTTGTTTTGTTTTTACTTTTTTTTTCTTTTTAAAGAGATTTGCTGACTCAAACCTTTTTGGGGGCCCTGCCCCGAACCCATGTCTGATCCATGATTGAGAAGCATATTTTGCTCAAGCTCCAGTTGTTTCTCAGTGGATGGGGGGGAAAAAAAGGAGAGCGTCTGGTTTACAAACACTTCCAACACTAGACAGGTAGATACAAGTGCAGGCAAATGGTGTGGGAGGGGGCAGAACTCAGTGCTGGTGCTGCATCAAGAAATCCAGGGCACATCTGAGGCGCGACCTCCATCCCAGCCACCCATCCCCTTACACTGCTCCACTCTGGACCTCAATGCCAGTTCCTTGATTCAAGTCCAGGGCGGAGTAAATGCAGGTTTTCAGGAACAAACACACAAACAACACAGGCAAAAGTGATTGTTTTGCTGAATGATGTGAGTCTTAAGAAACTCAGGAAGAGAGAAAATCCCCTATGTTTTAAGACTTGGTACCACACTTGAGGTTTGTTGCTGTTTCTACTGATATACTGGGCCCCAGCTGGGACCCTGACCCCGAAGCCAGGTGTGCAGAAATAACCTGTTACACATATAACTGCTGAAGTGACCTTCCGGGTGGAGGCCCAAAACAAACCTCCTGGATACAGCTTTCCCACATTTGGCCCAGACAAAGAGCCATGATGGGGTAAGAAGGTGGCAGCTTGCAGAGACACAGAACACAGACATCTCAGCCTCAAAGTGCACAGCTGGAAAAGACCTTTTTTTGTAGTTTCTCCTTTTTGCGAAAACGTTGATGCTGAAGAAAAAGACAATGTTTTTGGTTTTAAAAAGAGATGTACCCGACGTGACCCATAAACAGTGCACAGACATTTACAGGGACCACCCACAGCTTCCTCCTCACGCAGCCTACTTCTTCAGTATATTTCCAGTCTCCTTATAGGTGAAAGACCAGCACCTTTTAAGGCAGCACATTTGTCCTGCCTTTCTACTCCTCAAACCTCCTACAGCTGGAGCTAGTGGTACATGTACCACTAGTGCTAAGAGGAACTCAAGTCTCATACTACAGATAAATTAGAATATGGTTAAGTGGAAGTAGATATTGAAAAGTTCAGTTGGCACAAGACTGAAGAAGTGACCATTTGCCAACCACTAGTGCCTCCAGCAGGTCATTTAGTGTTATCTAGTAGCTCTGTCCACACAGTGGGAGACTAAACCCTTGAAAAAAGGGAGGTGTTTCAAGGGAAGCTGCCTGGTAGTAAAGGTTGAGAGATAAATGAATATCAGCAGATGTGGGCAATGGCTGTGATTTTCTAGATGGCTGTGAATGAACACCTCCTTGTCTTTGCATAGAAATGGAAGGCTGTCATCAGTTGAGGTGGTTCTAAGCAAAACTGAGGGCTCCCAGAGTTAAACATAAAGCACCAGTGTGAGTGAGGTGCATCAATATTAAAGGAAGTGTGTATTATGAGACAACAGAGTACAAGTTTGGTGCCTCAGGATGAACCGAGGACATCATCTCACCATCCTGGAGAGAACCTTTGACATCACAACCTTTCCATCTTGGTTTTGACTCTTCAACGCCACGGTCAGACTCCAACATAAAGATATCCCTCACGCTGCTTCACTGCTAATGAAGGTGTACCTCTGGACCACACACTGGCTCTGCCTCTGGGGCAGTGGGAGGGGCAGGAGAGAAGCTGAACACTGCATAAAGACTAATAGCAAAAAGCCAAGAACTCATCATTAGAAAGCAATCAGCTAATCAACTGATATCAACCAATCATAACAACAACAATATCAGCAAACTTCATACAACAACAAAAAAAATATAAATGTACACTGGCAATTCTATATGTGGAAACTAAAAGAGAAAAAAAGAGTGAGTGGAAGCGAAGGTTGCTGAGGACAGACTCTGGCACAGCAGTAGTAGTAATTGAATACACGTGGGCCAGTTCTGAAAGAGCTGCTCTTGGCCTGGAGGCCCGGGCTGAGGGAGAGGGAAGCCAGTCTTTTTGGGATCCGCAGGGAGGCAGCAAGCGAGGGTGCAAAAGGGGGTGAAGGCTGCAGCAGAGTCCTGGACTCTGCTGCAGGCAGGCACTCAGTGGCCACACTATCACACAGGTTGGCAGGGCCTCCAATAGAAAGAAAAACAGGATGAAAGAGATGGCGATCCTCCCTGCTGGACCCAGTAGAACATAAGCAGGCTGAGCATGTCCATACACCAAGGCTGAAGATTTGAATGTAACAGTATGCAATGTAACAGTGATATTTACTCTGATAGAGAGGGTGAGGATGGGTGCTTTAGGGCCTCTCCCTGTTGCACCCATCTCCACATGAGTTAGTTCTTTCTTTGCATTTCCCTTCACTTTGCTACCATGTTTGAGATCCTTCTTGGTCCCACCGACTTGAGGGAAGAAGGACTGAAAAAAAAATCTTCACATCCATGTTAAGTTAAAAAAATAAGTTTATAGAGAAGCCACTCAGCAGATTGCTTTTTTGTCTTTGTTTTTCAGTTTTTTTTACACGCCAGTGTGGCTTCTCAGTTCTTATTCGTTGGCATTGAGGATGTAATGAGCCGTGAAGCTCTTGCTAAGTGCTATGATAGACCACCTTTTCACAAAATCTTTGCTTCATACTCTTTTACCGATGCAAACTGGGTCAAAAGAAAAAAGGTCTTGTGGGTAAAAAAAAAGGAAAAAAGAAACAGGCTCATCGCATTTTGGTTTGATGCCTTCTCATCAGAAACATACACATATGCACACACGCACACACAGATCTATCCCTCCCACTTCTCCAAAAAAATAGTCACTGGCATAAGTACGGAGAGTAAGCTGGCTGAAGAAGTGCTTTATATGTCCTTGTGGTTGAAGATGGTTCAAGACCAGCTTGTTACTCTCCTGAGTTCACACACTCTCAGGAGAGGAGACGAAGGGTAGTAGTGGCAGTTTTGGGACATGGGTGGTATCGCGGGGTAGTTAAACAGTTTTTGTTCAATCATTCCTTCCTCCTCTCTTACTGAGAGAGGCCACACCGGGTTGCTTGGACGGTAGAGTCTGTGGCTTATATTGCACATCACTTGAAATGGTGTTTTGCAGGTGGAATGGGTGGGGCTGGATTCAGGGCTGTTGACGATACACACTGTTTAGAAACGGCTACGACTTAGAGGTTTTCCACAACATCAGTGAGAGGTTCAGAGACTGAGACCAAACTGCGATTTGCCTGCAGATGAGCTGAGGTGCACTGATGTGTTTTGTCTTTACAGTTTCAAAGTAATAGCAGTGGTTCACTTTGTCGTCCGTCACGTCCATAACTGCACATGCAATGACCTCCAAAAATCATCCCCCCACCGGGGTAAGATTGACAGACACATCTGAATAATTTCATCTCTTAGCTTCATTTGCAATGGTTCAAGAAAAACAAACAATACAAAAATGGCTTGAACAAGGCAAACAGAGTTGCATCATTCCCTTTGAGCGAACTGAGGAACTCAATCTGCAAAAAAATGCACTGAAGTTGTGAGCTGTAGTTGCTTATAGTAAGCAGCAGCAGCAACAGGTACTTTTCACTCAGGTTTTACTGGCTCAGAAATAAGGGTGTGCAAGTGTCCGTATGCTTCTTCACCAAGTACAGAGTGAACGAGGATAGCAGGGCAGGAAAATGGTTAAGGCTAATTATTAGTGCTGAGAGAAACAAATGTTGACTCTGGACCAGCTGAAAGTTTTTGTCAACCACTCTGATTGAAGGGTTTTACTTTGGGAATGACGCCTTTTTCATGGATCTCTGAGGTGCAGTATGATTGCCCCAAAAGGCAAAGATGGATTACGCAAGTTTAAAGATGGCAGCTCATCACTGTGTCAGTTTGACTAAAGTATATGTTTCACACAGCAAGTTCTCAAAAGATCATCTGGGAAAATGTTCTGTTTCCTTTTTGAATGAAAGGACTTCTTCCTGTGTCTCCAATAGTAAAAGCTCAACACTGTGACCAAAATCTCTCACTGAGATTCACATAAGTGTAACTGCAACTGAAATATCACTCAAAACGATAAGGAGCAGAGAAGGCTGACGAGGGTGAGCAGCAAGGATGTGGCCCCGTCCTCCTCTTGTCTCTCCTTTTCACCTTAACACCCACACTGATTATCTCCACATTGATTTGAAAGATTTTTGCTCCTGTTGGTGTTTGGCCTGGAGTCTTCTGTCCTACATGGACTCGCCACTCAGCAGATCCCCTGGCAGCAGCGTATTGATCGGGGTGGGACTCCCCATGACCCGTCCCTCCTCTCCACTCGGGGGTCCCCACAGGTTAGAATACTGTTGCACACCACCCCAAAGCAATTCCCCACCTATCTTCGCTCCGCCTGCTCCCAGACCACTGCTACTGCTGCCTCCACCGGCATTGTTGTTCCAATGGGGCGAGTGACTTATCGGATGGGAGGCTCCTGACCCAGTCCCACCCATCCTTGTCTGATTAGTGCCTGGAGTGGCCTGCCAGCTGGTTGTAGCACCAAGTGACTGGCTCTGTGCAAAGAAGCGGTTCACTTCCTCCTCCCCAGCAAACTCCGCCAAAATGGTGGTGTTCCCAAGCACACACCTAGACAAAGATTAATATATGTATGTACATATATAAATAAGTATATTATATGCAATAAACATAAGAGTAATGGATACAAATCTAAGAACCCAAATATGAAGCAATACATTATTGGACCTACATGTGCAGGGACTTCTGAGCCTTGGCAGCTTCATCCTTGGAGCTGTAGCGTACCACAGCATTGCCCTGTGTCAGGTTGAGGTGGAATGTGATGAGAGGGCCATGCTGCATGCACAGTGTCCGCAGAGTCGAACCATCAATCTACAAAAAAAAAAAAAGCCCACTGTAAGATTAGCACCACGAGGGGACAAATACATTTCCCCTCTGTGAGGCATAAATGCGTCAAGGCTATTACCTGTGGAGTGAGGTTCCTTAGAACCAGCCAGCTACTGGTCCTGTTGGAGCTGTCAGTACTCCACGTGGTACCTGCTATGTATTACAACACACAAAGATACATGAAGTTTATCCTTTGAATGATTTACTGAAACTGAAATATGTCATTAAAGCTTAATGAGTGGTGTTGATTTTCTGCACTAAAGAAGAAAAAACAACCAGTGTCAATTTATACCTGTTCAACCACAAACAGATCCGTCTAGGGTGCAGAGAATCCTGTCTACACACTGTCCTCAAAACTGGCCTGTGGTCGCATCCCACATCAAAACGTAATTTCAAAATCTTTGTCACAGTCACACTGTGCCTTCAATCTGTATCTTAATATGCACAAACTAAACAAAATAGATACAAATATTTAAGTACAGACGAATATTCTGTTAATTATTATAAATGGAATATTCAAAAAGAAAGTTATCACCGTCCAAAATAATTCAATCAACTTTACTTAATTATTATAAGTAAAATCAGAATACCCACGTCTTACAGAAATCTCTTCTTACTTTTTCTAATCACCTGGTGGATTTCAAACAATTGGAAAACAAAAAGACTACCTGTGGTATAAGAGCTGCTCCAGCCTTGGGCCAGACCGAGGGAGTTGCCGCCCCATGTTGAGGAAGGCTTGGTGTTTGTGAGGCCAGGTGGGGGACGGGAAGGGGCTGTGGTGTTGCTCCGGGGGCCCTGGGGGACCTTCCAAAGCTCATGAGACAGAGATGCCTGGCTATGAGAGATGGGCCCTGGAGACCAGGTGGATTTCATCTCTGACAGTTTACCTGAAAGGATTAAAAGGGATAGTTGGCCTACAGTGACTAAATTACACACATATGCTATTCCTAAAAAAAGAGAGTTCTGCAGAGCTTGATGACTGCTAAAGTGTCTCAATAATAAAGATTGAGGACAAGATTTCAGTTTCAGTTTTGTAAATACAAAATTAACAAAACTAAATGTTTAACAACTTTTTTCTACTCTTCAAAATAGTCATATAACAAACATTCACTTCACCCAATCAGACTAATGGCTTTATGTTCAGTCCATAGTCACAGTCAGTCGAGGGGAAAAAAGTTACACCCTCTAATGTTTCAAACTTCCCATGCCACACCCAGGCAGAAAAGGGAAACAACACAGGAGCGATGCACATAGCATGAAGCACATTTTACAGGGTCATATTTTTTCAGGAACAAAAACGTGAATTGAAACAGAAGAGATGTTGTTCCTTATTGAATGGTTAAAACATATGTGTTACAGTAACAAGGAAAGGATCATCTTGATTTGCAGCAATTAAGCCATTGCAATGTGGGAGATGGGGGTTACGGATAAACCATGTACCTGCATCGTCTGTCTCCGGGGACGACAGACTGAACGAACTAGAGTAGGCACTGACTGGCCAATCAGTGGAGGGAGGCAGAGCCTCGAGCTGAGATGAAGTGGGAGAGGAGCCTAAGCCGATAACAGCAACACAAATAGACACAAAGAAATAAGGAAAAAGTAGCAGAAACAGAAAATGGAGTAAAGGAAAAATGCGCTACAAATGATGACAGTAAGCTCCTTAAGAAGAGAAGAGTAAAAACTTGTAAATGATTAAAGAGTGATTGCAGAGCAAGTAAAAGCAGGAAAATGAAGAACTAAAGAATAAGAAGCAGGCTCTCTGATGGCAGCAGATGTATGGTACTGTCAGGTAATTTTGGGGATATTTGGAGGTAGAACATGATAACTGTAATATAATATATAACTCTTGGTGGTTAGTTGTATTGTGGTATAGACCGTGACACCGCACAAAAATACATGGCTCAGAATGACATCAGAGACACAAAGTACTTAATAACCTTTGATCCTGCTCTTACCGCCACTCCTGTCTCGCAGCAGGTAGCGGTTGACATCTTGGATGTTGGTGTTGATGGTGGGCCCACTGGGGACACTGCCTGGGGTCACGTTGGGGTCAGTCTCAGGGTCAATATTCTGAAGTCCCTTCCAGGGCACGCCAGGGCAGAACTCTGCATCAAAATGAAGATGTTTGCAATTGTGAGTAGTGAGTAAAAAAAGCAAATGATTCTACTGAACATGATATACTGACATTAATTACCCAATTTATTAATAATCACCACAATCAATGATTGCAACAAGTACCCTAACACTAAGAAACCTTTAAGAATTACTGTGTGAGTGAAGCATTAGACTGGTTTTCTTAGAGGAAATAAAATGCCTGTCCATGGGCAACACCTGACTCCCTAATGTTCCTAACCTGGTGGCCAGTTGATATTGGTCCCATTGGCCATCTTGTCACTGTTGCTTTTGCCTTGTCCCCAGCTGTCTGGTGGGACCAGTGGGCTGGTAGGAGACTCTGAGCTGGACATGAGGTTGTAGGGACTGTAAGAGTCCTCCAACTGAGGCGGCTTACCAGGCGGTCCCAAACTGGCA
This sequence comes from Trinectes maculatus, assembly GCA_016785345.1. NCBI lineage: Eukaryota > Metazoa > Chordata > Actinopteri > Pleuronectiformes > Achiridae > Trinectes > Trinectes maculatus. The sequence goes on from JAFBJQ010002170.1 coordinate 268,596, forward strand.
CCTAGTGGAAGCAAACAAAAGATTAACACTTAACATGTTGACATTAGTTTTTTTGTTCACCATATTTTTAATCTAGCAGATTAATATTTTTGGTTACGTGGCTGATCTGAAAAGAATGTTTAACATGGTACTAGCATACATACTACCCGTCAGATACTCAAATTTGCATCTTGTATGGTGTTGCAAAAGAGGTTTATGTTAAAATCCGAATAAAGATTAATTTATGAATAAATACAATAAATAGAATTAAATGTGTTTTCAAAATCATATTTCAAATGTGACAAATCATATTTCAAATATTCACTCAGAATTCCCATTCCTTTCTCACCATGTTTGCCCAGACCTGGCTCTAGGGGAGAGGAGCCACCAGAAAGGCTCTCAATGGAGTTTGGGTGAGTCCACTGTGACAGTCGTGATTGGGGCTGTGGGGGTTCCTTCATAGATAGACTTCCCACCTCCATACAATTTACATTCATGTTTGGATTTAGTCCAGCTGAGGAGAATGAAGCAATAGTAAAATGTTACTACAAAAGACCACGGGTGCAGAGTGCAGCAATACTTATTTACCATTCAAAGGAAAATGTCAATACCACTTACAGAGAGAGTAGGGGCTGTAGGTGTTGGGAGATGACTGTGGCTCTTTGGTCTGCAGGTCTGGGAGGCCTGGAGCCTGGGGGTGACCTGGAAATGTATCCATGGTGGATTTAGCCCCACCAGGATGCAGGGCCGTGTGGGAGGGAGGCGTCTGCTGTTGCTGCTGCTTCATCAACAGGGCCTGGGCCAGCTGACGCTGGTGCTGTTGGATCTGCTGCTGCATGTTATTGATTGTACGTGCAACCTGGGGCAACATCACAACAGAGACACTTTTATGATCTATAATATGTCTAGGCTGCTTTTAGAAACCGAAATAAACAAAGCCATGGTTTTATTTAGTGAAGTGAGGCAAAAGAGCAAAGGAGAGAAGAGTGAAAAACCTACTTGCTGCTCTTGTTGTCGAATTGGACCAGAAACGTTGCGCTGCGCCTGCAACATCTGCTGCTGAATTTGTAAACGCTGGTATGCCTGTGTATCAGTTATGAGTATAGTTTGTTAATGTTTAAACATATCTGTGTCAATAAGCTTGGTTTTTACTAAAAAAGTACACATCATTCAGAAAAAACATTATATGAACTAAAATGGCTTAAATAATGAAAACATTATTATAGTTCAAATAAAACTGTTCTTCATACATTCAGGGCTGTTCACTGTTTATAAAAGCAGACAGGGCTGAATGAGACTCACCAGTTGCAGCTGGTAAAGTTGATTCAGAAGGGTCATATGTTGAGGGTTTATTGGCGAGGTTAAAAGTGCAGGATTCAGACCAATGTTTTTTGCTGCAAACTGTAAGAGCTGTGCTTGAACCTGTGGGCAAATATTAAACACAGTGTTTTAAGAAAGTTAAACGTAAAAGGAAACATGTTTATGTATGGTGTACAATCTGCCCCTTCTCTGATTTATGTGGTTTTACAAGCCTAAATGAACATATACTAATGGGGAACCGCATGCCACAGAGCTTAGCTGAATGTAAAATATTTATCACTGCATGTAGTAAGACATTAGCACGCATGAGAATGCAAGTCTGTATTTGAATGTATGTGTGTGTGTGTGTGTTTGTGTATGTACCTGAGGGGAGAGAAACTGAGGCACTTGAGCACGTAGACTAGGCTGAGAGGAGCTGAGAGGCGGCACTGGTGGCTGAGGAGGCTGCTGCGTCTGCTGCATGGTCCGGGCTTGTGCTGCTCCACCACCGCCAAACATTCCACTCTGCATCTGCTGGATATAGAAAGAGAGAGTCAGTTTCTGCTTGAGTCAAACTCTCAGGCAAGGTTTACCAATAGAAGAGTTTGTTCCACCACAGTGGGCTTCATTGTAAGGCCCCAGACCAGCCACGAGTCCTTGAAAAGACATGAAATCAATTGTATTCTCATAGGCTAAAATGCCTTAAATATTTTTACAATACAAACATACTGCTATTCTGCATTCAAATTCAAAACTATGAAATTGTACATATTTCTATGTATACTGATGTGTGACTGGCTAACCTTATCCATGAAGGGCAAGCGGGGATCTGTGGAGGGGTCTTTGGAAAGTAGTGGAGGACGAGGGCAGCTCAGTGGCTTGTTGATGAGCCCGTTGTTGTAGTCATGGCCAGCTATTCCCATCCCCCGCTTGTCCAGCTCTGTTTTCTTCTCCAGCAGGGCACTCATGGCCTGATCCAGGTTCATGTTGTTGCTTTTCAGAGCCTCCTCTGCTGGATCCCTCTGCAGAACAAAACATAAAGATTCAGTCACAAAGAGAAAACAAAACTAATCGAGACTGCTTTTGACAAAAATGTATTGTGCCAATTTACGTACATTTCTGTTTTGAAAGAGAGGTGTGCATTAATGTCTCATACTATACTGTTTGTTGTCATCAATGCAAAATCCCCTTGTTTGTTCCTCAAACTGATAAACAGATGTGCAGCAGTATTGCATGAATTAAACTCACAGGGAAGCCCATGTCTGTCAGCTGCTTGATGAGACGGTTCATGATCCAGGCATCTTCTTGCTTCCCTTGGACCTTTCCCTGTAAGAGATGATGATGCTAATGAGATCAAATTAGAATTGCCACAAAAACTTAATATTTTATGACTCCAGGGGAGCCGGGACCATTTAACATAGGAATTTTCCCTGCTTCACACCTTCGGTGGGCCCTTTTTGGATGCATTGCTCCAAGAGTTACAGGACGAGTTGCTCTCCTGGGAGGCAGTACTGTTCCACATGTCTCCTTCCTCAGCCTCCCACTGGCCCCCCGAAAGGCTCAGTTCCTCCCCTCCACCTCCCCATCCATCTTGCATAGGTTTGGGGGCTGAAAAACATCAGGTAGGCTCTTGTCTTGTATTTTCTTCTAGATCATTCAGTTTAAAAGTTTTAAAACATAAAAAAACTTTTATACATATGGTGAAGACCTTTCATTGATGAACGAAAACCAAGTAAAATATAAGATGACCACTAGGTGTCAGTGTTAATTTCTGTGAAAAACCTCTTGTACTCTTATTTCCGTGTCCTTAACTTGACTCATCAGGAGAGTATTAGTTATTTCGAATGCCTTAGAATTACTCCTCAAAAGGTACACACACTTTGTAAAGACAAATCTGTAAAAGCATTACAGTTATGTTATTTACCAGGTTTGCAAGATGCAGGAGTCATTGCTGGGTTGCCCCTGCCATAGCTGTCCTGGTTACCATCTCCCCAGTTTCCACAGCTCCCAGTTGGTTTGCCCCAGGCCGATGTCCCATTGTCCACACTGGCCGTGGAGGATGCAGGGTCACCCCAAGAGCTCTCTGATTTAGTGTGAGCGCTGGGAAGCTCTCCCCAACCTGGACAAAAGAAAAACACAGTGTAAAAATACTTAATTACACATTAACCCAATCACACTTTCTATGCTTGTGATAGAGTCATAAGATAAAATGACTACTGGCATTTTGTCTAATTTGACTGGTCTTCTCATAAGGGGGTAAGGAGCATTCTTATGGGAAAATGAAATAATCAGTAAGCTATTTCAGTGGGAGAAACTTGGGGGAAATGTTTTTTCCTAATTTTCGTTGAAATATCAATAATGCAGGAAAATGGAGATCTAGTCGTTGCCAATAGCATGGCTGACAGAGAGAGTAGATGCCCATTTAAAATTTGGCACAGCCTGGACAGCCTGGTATCTTTAGGCATGATGCAGCGCCAGACTAGGCATTACTCTCTCTCCAGGGAGAGGTCAAATCTTAATGTCTGCTCCAAAATATAGTATGAAATTTACCCTTCTTGTATGACTGGCTTAAGTACAACACTAAACATGGAAAATTAAACTTTATGATTTCATTTTCAACTATTTACATTATCCACATTTGTTTATAGCCCATTGAATGTAAAACAGCCAGCAAATGACAGTGAGTCAAAATGCAGGGTCAAACTGAAAACAGCAGGGGGCGTCTGAGCCCTCTTAGTTCTCAGAGTCTTGCTCCACCTCCCCACTTCAACTGCTGACAGATGGTGGCTCCCATATAATCACACACTTCCGATCCATCTTAGACTGTTTGTGGTGAATTGCTATTTTCACAAGGCACTTTGTAAACAGCATTTCTGTGCTTCCTTTGGGTACCCATCTGGGGTTTCCAGGGTGACCCACATAGACCTTCCCGGTGTTGTGAAATGTGAGGAGCCTCGTGGAAAGACAAGGGCTGGCACTGCTTAAGTCATTTGAATAGGCAACTAGATCCAAAGAGGGCAAACTAGGTCAAGATTTGAACCTTAAGTAGATCAACAGCTTGTAGCTTAGCAGTGCAGTGTTCTAACAAGCTAAACTGCCTTTATGTTTGACACCTTTACCTTGTACAGTGAAATGGTTAATATATCTATATCTATATCTAAATAGATATAGATATAGATATAGATATAGATATAGATATAGATATAGATCTCTGAGATCACAAATATTACCTGACTGTCATTAATACTCTTTAGATGTGTTTTTGTACATGCATCAGTTATATATATATATATATATATATATATATATATATATGATAATCTAAGATCAACAGAACTTGAAAATGTGAATATTGAGACTAATTTATCTGTCTATACAAGTCAACAAATGGGACTTGGCTATGAGGTACTATTACACAAAATTAATATTACACTATTACACAATACAGAAAATCGAATCATTATGTTGTTTTACCTTGAGCCATCACAGGACCCCTGTTATGAGATGGCCCAGTGTGAGATGGCCCAGGCTGGTGTTGTACAACAGGATCCATGGGCCCACTGGTGAGCCCTGAGCTTTGGGAGTTTTGGCTGTGGTTCTGTGAAGGTGCAGGCGGTCCATGAAAAGGGTGATTATGAGAGTGGGGATGGTTGTTGTTAGGACCGGCGGGATTGTTGCCTCCAGCAGTAACTTTACCCTGGGACATTCCTGGATTGTTCCTGTCCCATAGGTTGACTGCCTTGTTGTAGGTACCAGGGTCACCCCAGGCTGAGGTCCCATCATCTATCTCCATCTTACGTCTGATTGAAGGTGGAGAGGGCTCTTCCCAGCCTGTAGGTTCAGCTGAGGACTCTTGCTTACTGCCACCCCAGGCTCCACCTTGTTTCACTGAGCCAGATCCACCCCAAGAGCCTATGCCTCCTCCACTACTACTGCTACTGGGCCCATCCTGAGACTTACCACCCCAACCTTGAGGAGGGCCACTAGAACGCTGGGAAACTGGTTCTCCCCAGCCACTATTTCCTCCAGCTCCAGATATCCCAGATCCTGAAGTAGACATTCCCCAGCCTCGCTGGTTTTCCTTCCAGCCTCCTGCATCTCCCTCCCATGCAGGATTAGTAGGACTCTTTTTGTTCTCTTCTGGTTCCCTCCAGTCCCCTGTGTTATTGCTCCCTCCACTATTTCCCCAGTTGTGGGATGCTTTGTGTTGCTCTGCCCAGCCCTGGGGTGTTGGCTTGATGTGAGAATTGTCCCATCCACTTGACTTTTCTTCTCCCCAGGGTTGACCACCATTCTTGGGCACACTTGTTGTGGGGCCTTCTGCTGGAGGGTTCCCCCAGCCTGCAGGGGCACCTGGGGGCTTAATGTTGTTGGATGGCTCCCCCCAACCAGAACTGGGTGGGTTGGTAGCTGCTATGCTTCCACCCCAGCCTGATGCTCCCTGAGAACCAGGCACGTCATTTTTACTGCCAGTGTCAGTCCTCCGAGTGGGGCCTAGGTTAGTGTTGGAAGGCCCCTGGGTATCATTTGGAGTGGTTGGGCCAGAGCCCCATGTTTCAGCACCTACATCATTCTTGCATTTAGTATTGTCCATATCCCAGGAAGTGTGTTGGCGAACAGGAGTCTGCCCCCAGCCAGTGTTACACAGCACCCTGGGGTCCAGATCCTGGGCAGGCAGAAGAGGAGCTGGATTTTTTCGAGATGAGCAGTCACTGTGTGGGGTATTTTCTTCCATGCTGTCACTGCTCCCTTCACTGGCACCAGCTGTGCTCACAGGTCTACTCCAAGGACTAGCCTGTGCATCCTGTGGAGGAGAGCCTGGTGCATCCCAGCCTCCCCGGGCCTCTTCATTGTGCTGCTTTCCCCAGTCTCCACTGGACTGGTCACCCCAGCCTCCAGATTTTCCTGATCCACCTCCTCTATGGCCCCATCCAGAGTCCCAGCCAGGTGCCTCTTTAGACGAAGGTGCTTTAGAGTCGCCACTATTTCCCCATACAGAGCTACTGTCATCTCCATTAACCTGTGGGCCCCCTTGTGGGGTCTGGCCCATGGCACTCAGACTTACAGATGTACTACCCCAACCAGGCAGGCTGTGGATAGGGCTGGGGGGTTCCTGGGTTTTAGAGTGATTTGGTCCATCAGTTTTAAGGTTCTGAGGTTCTGAACTGAAAGACACATTTGTGGATGGGGAAGGGTGTGGCTCTGATGTGTCAGAGGTCATTATACTACCCCAGGCACTGCCAATCCCAGAGGAGTTGCTGTTAGTGTTGGCTCCAGTACAGGTGCTGGTCTGAGCTGGTGGGGGACCAGGTGGATTACAGAGGTTGGGTGTAGGTTGAGGAGGTGAAATGGTGTTGGCTCCCCCTAAGCTGCCTCCCCCTGTGCCACCCCCATCATGCCCCAACATAGGCCAGGCAGACGGGTTGGCATTAGGGTTTAGGTTCAAGTTAAAGTTGGTGGTGGAAGCTGATGAGGAAGAGCCCCAGGCCCTGTTGCCTGTTCCTCCCACAGGACTGTCACTCTTTCCTTCATTCCCCACTGAGGACTGTGGGGGGCAATGGGAGGGTCCGGCCCCAGAGCCCCAGCTGCGATTGGCTGCAACTTGCCCAGAGAGCATGCTGGTTCCAGTATGACTGGCAGGACTTGGCCCACTGTTGGCCTTGCTGCTGAGGTGGTTGGCAGGGAAGTGGCCTGTTTGGCTATTGGCCCCTGTGGCCATAGTCACTGTACTGCAACTACTAATAGTACTGCTGCTGCTACTGGTCAAATGACCAGGGTCAGTATCCAAAGGGCATCCTCTGAGAGGGGCCTGGCTCTGGCTGAGAGTAATAGAAGGCCAAGCCTCAGTGTCCTTCTGGTCAATGATCAGTTGATCCCAACCACTGAGATTGGAGGAAGATGCAGCACTTGTGGCACTCCTGTGTCCCCAGAGGGGATTATCATACTGGGCTCCCTGGCTGCTCTGTGGGGACAGTTCTGTATGAGCGGAAAGAGGGAAAAGGGGTCACAAGCAGGATAAAGAGAATGAAAGAAGAGAGGTTGAAGTTATTTACTGCATCACACTCACCTATATTGCTAAAACTGATAATAAATCAATGTTTCATATGTTTAATAGTCACAAATCACCAAGCTATTTTGTAGATAATATTCAATTGGAGTATGGACTTGCGTGTGCTATTTACTGCCTAGATACAGTATTTAGGAAACCATGTATGAAAATCAAAAATGAAAATAGAATGAAACATATTTTACTGCAGTTGCATGCAAAATTAGAGAAAAAAAGAGAAGTTACTTTGTCATAAATAAATGTACAATAAATGTATTAAATCGAACACAACTGGATTTTTGTTTTTAAATCTTGTGTATTTTGGCCAGAAAACCCCCCTAGAGAAGCTCATTAGCCACATTAGACTTAACTAATGTGTTATCAGTGTTAAAGGCCATACTGTTCAGTCATCCTGATCTTTTGACTACCACTTTAGTTATGACCTTTGCTTGACAGCAACCAGTCTTCTCACCAACATGTCAGCCTCAATCTGGTTGTACAACAGCTTTGATAACGCAAAGTAATGCTTCGAATTTATCTCAAGACTTTGCAGTGTTCACAAGGACCATCTTGTTACAGTGCAAGTACAGTTGTAGACCGTAAATGCTGCCCTGATCTACTTAGCATCAAAACATTGCCTATTTCTAAGACCCCTTGTGCAGCTGCTGCAGCTGCTGCCTACTTTCACCTGCATATTAAGTTATGGACCGTATCATAACAGCATGAGCGAAGTGACAGCTTTTGTTTACAAGCCAGTTTTAATGCTTACTTCAGTGCTTACAACTAAAACAACGAGAGAGGAGGCAGCGAGAGAGCAGGGGGAAAAGAGGGCGCTGAGTTTCTGACACACACAGCAGTGTCGTTCTCTAGCGTCACTCTACTGAGAAGTGCAGGACCGCCATTTTCTCAGTCTTGAACTAGAGCCAAAAAGGCTCTGAGCTACCGTCTGTATCTCCACCATTGCTGCGTCAAAAGCATGCGTGTCTCGCAATAATAAACACAAGAACTCAGCACTGCATATCCACGATGCACTGCTGCTGTAGCTTTAATGTTTAATGTGCTTATCCACACATTGTGCAAATACAAGCCACCAAAAACAATGCAGAGGAGGCAGACAAGGGAGAAAAACAGGGAGCTGGAAAAAGAAAGGAGTGCGTGAAATACCTGTAGAGATGTGCCTCCCAACCATCCTGTAAAGAGCTAGGTTTTGTGCGACGCAGCGGCCATCCTTGTCTCAATATGTCTGCTCGGCTCGCCAAGCTTCTAAGGCTCATTTCTGAAGTGCTGCCAAGAAGTTGCACAGCTCTTGCGCGGCATGAGACAACCCCCCCTTCCTTCCTCACCCCCATTCTCCATCCCTCCCACTAACACTGCACTGGCTGGATTTCTTGTCTTCTATCTATTGGCTCCCTCTGGCTTTATTTATACCGTGCGCTATTCCTATCCTAACGGAGGATATTCTCTCGCTGGAAACGCACTAAAAGAAGGCTAGATGGGGGAGGGGGTGGTAGTATTGAAGAGATGGAGTGGGGGTGGGTGGGGTGTTATTGGTAGTAATGGTTGGGGCTTAGTTAACAGCTAAATGAAAATGCCTGGAGACTTTCATTAGGCACTCATTGGGTAAAACAAAAAAGGGGGTTGTTCCACTCTTCCAGCCCATCTATGCATCTTTCACCCTTTCAAAAATGTCATTAAATATTTAGCCAGGACCACTCCATCTGCAATTAGCACTGCCGCCCACAATGTAAATGCTCATGAATAGCAGAGGCAGGCAAGAGGGAGAGCAAGAAAAGAACATGTTTACATCTTAACAACTAGGATATCGGATCCCTTATGATATGTTTATCTGTGACTACAGGCAAGGTCGAGCCACATTTTTTTTACTGGTCAGCGGGAATGATTACGGGCAAGTGATCTGGTCACAAACATGGCATTAGAGTGGAAGTAGGGGGTTGGCCCATGTTGGGGCATGGCTTGATGAGGGTATGAAAGCTTGGCAAAAGAAAGAAAAGAGCAGCATTCGACTGGATCAAGGCTGGCATTGTTTACAAATGATCACACCCACCCAACAACACAATAAGTCAATGTTTGGCACAGAACAGAGTCCCTTTATTGCTGAGGTTCAGCCCACTGTGCCTCTCCACTGTGAGGACCTGACATGTGGTGAGGTCATATCGTGTTAGTAGATGACCATTTGCTTATTGATGTGTAAATGTACACACAGTGACAACGATGCATCTCCCATGTGGATGCAAACACACAGACAGATGCAAACAGAGAAAACACGCAACACTTCCTGAATACTCAAAAGGCCAGCCACCCCTCTTGCGTTCCTTCAGGCTTCACAGCCTGCAGAGATGCGGTGTGTAGGGGAGTGGGGGGCAAGGGTCAGCTAAAGAGGGATAAGAGTAAGGACAGTGAATGAAGGGCAGAGATGGATGTGGAAAAATGGAAGGAGGAAATAATCTAAGAGAGCTGTGTGGGCCTCAGCTGGCTTGATCCTGCCTTAATGACGTCCCGGAGGGACAGAAAGACTGGATGGCACAGTGCTGACAATGCATGCTGCCAGTCAGATGAACGAGCTCTCTGATGGGCACAAGTGCACGTGTGTGCACACAAGCACGCACACACACCTTCTGGAAATGCGCTCGTGGTCGCATTAGCACCTGAATCTCAGATCAAAACAAATGCTTCTTCGACTACACCACACCGCTCTTCATGTTTTCAGCAAGGCGCTGTTTAGTCAAAGCTTCATCTAAATACACAACCAGAGGAACAACTATGTTCAGTTAGCATCAGTTTACTGCGTGTCACCTGAACAATGATCCAGCTGCAGATTGGTAAAATGGATCTTACATGTCTCACTCACTGCTTGATGTCCATTAATTTTTCAATTATTTACATGTTGCTCTAATTCTTGTATCTCTAAGCACAGCATACTCTCGCAGGTTAAAAGTAAAATGGTCCACCACATACAGTACATTTTTGTCACTGCTGCTATTGGAAAATATGCCACGCTGAAAATTTTCTGAAATGTATTACACAGACAACAGACTAGGAATGACAGGAACTACACTGAAATATATGCAAAAAATTATGTGGGAGCATTTATGGACGCTTTCTTTGCTGCTGCTTTGCTGTTCATTCAATGTTGCTATTTCAACATTATCTCAAGTCAGAGACAACAAAGGGAGGCATACCAACAAAGGGACAAAATATGGACTTCAAAAATGGTACACATCTAGGACATTTGGCTGTCATGTTTGGCTGCCAGTATTTTCTTTCTTCCCTAACCCTTTAAGGATAAACCAGGTCAAGGGCTTTCACCAGCATGCCGGTCTTAAAATAGCTGGCTCTCTAACACCTCCTCCACATGAAAGGGCCTTGGGTTATAGATTGTTAGCCAAGCAAAAGGCAACATTGGGGAAAAGCTTCAATAATGAAAAAGGACTGACAGACAAACATATAGTTTGTGCTGGCTGAATAATGCTAGCTGCCCTAGGGCCTGACAGGGTATGTGTGAACAGAAGTGTTCACATAGTGGAGGTGCAGAAGGGAAACACACGCAACAGAGAACAACAAGCACTGAAGCTAAAGTCAAAGGAGCAGAGGCACAGAGCGAGCAGGCCAAATAGAGTGAATGAGCTGAACATTTGTGGTTAACAGAGAGCTGATGTTTAATCACATCACAAGATGTCCCAGCACTCTTTGAGGGGATTCCCAAGGCTCTTTTACAGCATCAGCAGCAGGCTTAAAGAGCAAGCTTAGCCTACATGCACTCTTTCTGTTCACCACGAGATGAGCTATTAGCACATTACTTCTCTGCTCTTTACATTAAAATATTTATTGTTGGTGTCTCCCACTACTGTGTTAATTAATCTGCAACTAAGAAGACAGCAGATGAGAAGGTGTGTTTTTTTTAATATATATATTCATATGTATGCATACAGACACCCAGGTCAGGTTTATTAGTCCTACACTGCAAGAGAGCAGACAGCTGACCAGGGACAGAATAGGTGGGGTGAAACAAGGTGAAGCAGATGGAAATAAGAGGGAGAAGGGAGGGAAAGAATGCAGATAGCATGCTTCTACTATTAGCTCTTGTCAAGCAATGAGAGCGGCAGGGGGGGTTGGCTACAGCTGTGATTTACCTGTGGTGCTCTGTGACACACAGGAAGAGGAACAAGGGTTTTTAAACTGAGGCATCAGATGGTTGAAGAGACGCACATAGAATCGTAAAGGAAAGGTCAATGGTTTGCTGTGAATGTATAGCAAACGAGATCTGTATATAGGAAATCATCTCACTTCACTCCTATCCAACTTTCACTCTTAAAGGTCCTCCTATCTATTTGTCATAGGGACACACAGGAAGCAAAGCAAAGCAGATCAGGCCTGCCAAAGTAGGGCGGAGAGAAGCAGCAGCTTTTACCGTAAGCCATGAGTCACTTCAGCCCACAGTACTGGACTTCTGCCATGCTTGCTCTCAGTTCTTTCTCTCCTTCTCACTCTCTTTCTATCAGTGCCAGGTCAGGCCCACTGAGGCATCCAGCCAACTAACTAGCTCCATATAGCTCCTCCTCCAAAAACAGGAAACACTGTGGAGCGGGTCAGCAAAGCTTAATGAGGAGGAGGAGGATGATGATGAAAGGGAGGAGGAGTTAGAGACAGGATAAACATCTCATCACCATGGTGATAGAACTGCATTCAAACCAAACTGTAGGGTTGGTTGATGCTGTAATATTTTTTTCCCTTCCCAGACAATGATAAGGGCTATGTCACCTTAAAGGCTTTTATTCATCGTGATCAAGGAGCATATGATAATTAAAAGAAGAGACTTTTACCACTTGAAAATATTTTGTTTAGTATGATATGCAGAGCTTCAGAGAAGACAACACAGATACACCAATTGCCAGCTGTGTTTACTCTCCATCCTATACCTCTGTACTCCTCTATTCCCATCTCTAAATCCCAGGCAGGCAAAGACAGAATGAAAGTAAACAACAGCAGCACCTGTGATGCCTTTGTGCTGCTCTACAGGTACGCCTCGAGGATGTTTATGAGAAAAACCATACATGATCTCATCTGTCTTAAATCATAATTTACTGATGCTTTAGAACAGTCACGCATATATAATAAAAAGAGCACCTACAGCTACCACAACATTTTTTTTAGTGTTTCGAGTGTTAAAATGTGGAAATAGTCCACAGTCTGGTTATTCTTCACAATACATTTCAATACTGGGAAAATGGGTTTTTACTGACAATGTATCTAATCTTAATCTAAACAGAGTTATTAAGCTTGATCCGAACACGGAAATGTTGTGACCAGTCAACTGACGTGTACGGTCTTATTATAAAACCTACAGTGTAACTTTAAACAATCTGAAAGATTGTTTTCCCAGCAAAGGCTATTATACTAGTTATATAATGTTAGTAAATATAAGACAGTGATTTGCCAACATTGTGTCTAGTCTGACCTGTAGGGTGATTGGCTGTGGAGGAAGAGGAGCAGGCGGGGGAGGAGTGTATGGCTGCAGCTGCTGTTGCAGGTTCAGTAGTGCAGGAACTTCCTGTGGTGGCGAGAAACAGACTTCCAGAGGGCAGAGGCTGACCCCTCTTCAACAGCTGCTTGTGCTCCTGCTGGCGGAAGCGAGGTGGCACCTCTCTGGGTGGATAACGCTGCTGGAACAGAGTCTGGGGCTGCTGGGTTGTCTGTGGCTGACCTCCAGGGGGAGCACGCTTGCCATCTCCGCTGCTTAGGGCTACAGTCGGGGCAGCATTAGGGTTGATGGGGGGAAGAGGAGGGGTGGGGTCGGGCTTGGCAGAGTCTGGCACTGTGGAAATGGGAGGATGGTGGGGGACAAGTAACAAGGGTGGGGGGTTGGAGGTACAGGAGCATTAGGCAAAGGCAGAGTTGCTGAGCACACAAAAGTGCAAATATAATTACTGACTATTTATTGCAAATATAATTACTGACTGGTCAATTACTAATTAGTTAATTATTGGTAAATTAATTCAATTATTAAGTCCAAGATACAAAAAAATATCTATGATATTTTTCTCATTATGAGGAACTCAATTTCAAATGTAATGTATAATAGATGCTGCCCACACACACACACACACATATATATACACACACACACACACACGCACACACACACACACAAAACAATCAAAGTATAATAAGTCTTATACAGCATAATAAAAAATCATTTCTGAAAAGCAGCGGTGTCTTAGCATTTTCCCCACAGTTTCTTTTCAAAGCCATGGTCACGTTTGGATAAGAACAATAATCCAAATGAGGAGATGTCTATAAATGCACAAAAAAAATATCTATGATATTTTTCTCATTATGAGGAACTCAATTTCAAATGTAATGTATAATAGATGCTGCCCACACACACACACACATATATATATACACACACACACACACACACACACACACACACACACACACACACACACACACACACACACACACAAAACAATCAAAGTATAATAAGTCTTATACAGCATAATAAAAAATCTTTTCTGAAAAGCAGCGGTGTCTTAGCATTTTCCCCACAGTTTCTTTTCAAAGCCATGGTCACGTTTGGATAAGAACAATAATCCAAATGAGGAGATGTCTATAAATGCTCAAGATTTGCTGGCTTGATTCTAGGCAGTGGTCAGTCTAAACATATGGCTCTTTTTTGGAGAACCAGAGGACTGTTATAATCTCAGGGTGGTACTGTAGTAAAGCATCAACCTTTGTGAATGGCCAAAACACACAGCTCCCAAAGTCTGTCACGGTACATGGTCACAGATTACAAGTGCTGAAGGTGTTGGGTAACAGATAATGGACTTAAATCTGCCTGCTGTATTACAGTAGACTATTGTTTCCATAAGGACAGTGCTGTAATGACTGCTCAGCCTCATTTACATAAGATATTCATAGTTTGTGGCTGCTTATGGCCACTGAAATGATCGCCTCTCAGTGCTCTACCAAAGCTGTACTAACTGCTTGTTCAGCTGCTGTAGCCAAGTGTTCATGTCCCACTAGCTTTAGTTACCCTTAGCAACATAATGTGAGTCTCCCTTTCTCTTATTAGCACACACCTTGGCTCTGACTACACATTTCCAATGGCATGCGTAGGCTTGGATTCTCTGTTACATCTTTTTTAGCTGACAAAAACATTTAGTTTTGTCTTAAAGACGACAGAAACCCTTTTCCCACTTTCTTATAACAATTACATTTGAGTGTTTTAACATATTTTCTATTAAAAAAGGCTCAAAACTGATTATTAAATTATCTTTGCAGCTCTAAAGAAATTTTGTAAAAAAAAAAACTTGCTCTATGTTCAGATCTGTGTATTGCCTTTGACCATGACCAAAAAAAAAGAAAGAAGTCAAAGCTATGAAGGCATCAGGGTAGTGTGGCTGAATGTGGAAGTAGGAGGTTAGAGGTCACCACTAAGTCAAACAAGATGATCTGCTTGGGGTTACAGAGCTACCATTATGGGACACAAAGTACACAAGGTAATCGCCTGTGTACATTTTATTACATAATGGAATAAGCTTGTAAACTAGAATGCAAGCAGGATGCAATAAAGCGTTTAAAACCTACACATGCTGTACAAAAGAAAACCCAAACAACAGCTGAGTAGATATAATGTGCACTAGGTCAAAATGGTATTTTGAGTTCTTGCTGGTAATAAAATACAAGTCAGGGAAAAGGAAAAAACCTAACAGCAGCCACAGAAAGAAAAAGAAAATCTTTGTGTGGCCTAAATGGGTTATAAAGAGCAGTGCTTCACCATTGGCTGCCATCCCGAGTGTGTGCAGTGAAGCAATGAATAACTTGCACACTTGCGGCCAGCACGACACACTGAAAAACAAAGAGTTATGTAATGCTGAGGCCCACGCTAGGGGGAGAGGACAGGATGGTGTTGTGGAAAATACAGTAACACAGGCTTGTTAATACTGACAAAGTGTTAAAACACATATCTCAACCATCTCTCCTCATTTTTTTTATGTGTATGCTTATGTTGGTCAAGAGTGTGTATACTGGGGAGAGGGGGGGCAGGTTCTGTGTAATTTATACACAACAACTGACTTCACAGTTGAACTCCTATGTGTGAAGGTTCCTCTCCCTGCAGGGATCAGAGGGACACACTCTGCTTTATTCCCTCACCATGTGTTTCATCCATCCTAATCTGAGTTTGTTATGCTGTCCTTTTCTCCATCATTTACTGTGATCTACTATTATCCCCTCATCATTAGTGTATTTCCTTCTAAAAACAGAGGATGTTGTGGTTCTGCCGTGATGTATAAAAATAGTTATGGAGAAGATCGTTATACGGTCGGGACTCTCTGATGTGTGACGTAGATTCTTCTGGAAGCTGGGGGAAGGGGAAAGCTGGCTGGCTCCTCTGTCAGCCAATCAGAAGGAAGAGACGAGGGAAGAGCAGGAGGGAGAGTGAAAGAGAGAGCTGAATGTACCAGAGGAAGGGAGGGAGATGGAGCAGGGAGGGTGAGTGATGTAGAGAATGGTGAGTGTGTATGGCGGTGTGTGTGTTTGTGTGTAGGACAGTCTCCACCCCCTTGTGTAGTCCACTGTGAGATCACGTCTCACTGTTAGAAGCCAGCTTTGGTGTAAATCAGCTTACAATTAGACTATTTGCCAGTAGTATTACACAGAGCTTTAATTTTTTTCTCCAAAAGGGAGACATAAATCCTGCACATTCAGTCACATTAACAATATTAAATTGACTGATGAATTAAAGTAAATTTATCTCCTGAATCAATCTGTCACTTAAGTAAAATAAAATAGGTTTATTAAGCCTTTTAAGTCTTACAAGACAGCGCTTTGCAGAAAAAAAGAGAAAAACAGTAAAAAAAAAAAAAAAAGATCAGAATCTCTCTCTCTCTGACATAATACTGGGAAAAACACAGTCCTCAGCTGAGCGGGTACACAGGAGAATTCCCACTTCATCAAAGATGCACATCAAACTGTGGCCTTGAGGCTGCCTGTGCTTCATGTAGAGGAAGACATCCCATTTCCCACTTGAAAAAGGAGTCTTAATTTTCTAAGAGAAGATGATAGCAGCTTGAGTGACTGTTTAAGGCCTTGAGGTGAGGGGAAGGTTGTCTGGAATGATATCAGAGTTGAAGGTAGACAGACGAGAAGAAGCAGGTGGAGCAGACTAAGGTGCTCCCCAGAAAACAATTCAACAAAAACAGGCCACATGACCTTCAAGATAAAGGAACACAGACAGTAACTACTCATAACTCACCCAGAAGAAATGCAAGCTGACATAAATTACTAGCTCTTTTAAAATACTGTAGCACTCAGGTCAGATAGGTCCCTATTGCTTAATGTCCAGATGCATGATTTCCAAAGACTGCTGTCCTATCAAACAACAGACTTGGACTATTGTTCATGATGAGAATCGTAGGTAAAAAAAGAAAATATTGCACTTTGATTCACATTTTCTTTTCTCAGATGCACCTCTCCCTTTTCTGAGTGCATCATACAGATTTTGTTGCTGTAAGTGTACATGTATGGGTACTACGTTTTGAGTAAAACCACCAACATGGAAATTACAAAATCCAAAATTACATGTGATGAAAAATTTTAAAAACATGGTAGGGAGCGAGAAAAGTTTGGCCACCCCTTTCCTCCTCTGCTTTAAAATGTGAGCCGAGCACCTTGTAGCAGAACATAATTTTAGGAGTTAATTAGAAGTGAATGAATATAACTCTGTAGTTAAGAGGGAAAACCCTCCCTTGATGCCTCGTATCCAGAACAGATAAAATGCTATTAGAAGCACTTAATGTCTGATGGCACATTGTAAAGGACACTTAGCTATACACAATAGATCAGAGAATTTATCAAACTCATATCTGAATGGAGCATCAACAACAGACACCTGAGTGGTCTAATCTACTTTTAGTACGTGTGGTTCTGAACATATCCACTCTGAATCTGCAGACACATAACTGTCAAAGCTGGCTGACAGAGCAGAGGAAGGTTGTAACTCTCAGAAGACAAACGGGGTACAGAAACAACCAGCTCCCCTGGATTCACAATATCCATGGACTTATAAGCCAACAGTTGCAGCCAAATCCAGACCACTGTCTGTCACGATTTAGAGGAAGTGATGTGTGAAAGACAGTGAAATGTCCTGTCCTCCTGACTTGTGTAGCATCCAGTGGACCAACACAAGTCATTAAAAAAAAAGAAGCATACTAATACATTAGCTGCAAGCAAGTACATATTTTTCACTGGGAGACAAACATCTCATCAAACTGCACAATATTTTTTACAGGTATTTCTTCAAAATATATTTTAGACATTTAACAACCTAACGTCTATCTGAAATTACCAATTTAATATGTCTTCCTCCACACTGCAGCTCACCCAACAGCCTTCCATACCACCTTGGTATTCTTTCCTTAATATAAACGCACATTTCTGACCTGCTGACCTGCTGAGAGAGAAGTAAAAACAGATATTGTAACCGGAAAAAAGCTCAGGTCTATTTTGTTTATAATCGTTTAAAATACTTGACTATACATTTACTGGCAATAGGATCTTATGCATAATTCACAGTCCAGCACTTCACAATCAAGCTGTTACTGCTGTTGCTCTTTAAAATGTAGTTAATCATCACTCCTCCTGCATCCATTTAAACTGTGCTCTGTGGGATAAGGCATGTAAAAGAAGCAGTGACGATGACAATAAGCACACTGCCATAAACTCCCCCCGATCACGCAACAATTTACGACTCTCGAACACAAAGCGCTGGGCGTAATTAAGAGAACGTGAAACAGCAAATTAATCTGTTATGAAATTACTGCTGCAATACTACTTTATAATAATGTTATCTTTTATTGCACAATGTAAATGTGTGCCTTGATGCGTATGTAGGTTGCCCCCCACTCTGTCTCTGTTGGGAATAAAAATGTACAGCATGAACAGAAACACAATTGTTTATTTACCTTGGACATTAACTGAAGCACAGCTTGTCGTGGGACTATTAAGAGTTGATGCCGCATACTATTACTCTCAGTAATCTGTAATCTGTAATCCCTGCAAATTCCTGTTCATGATTGTGAAGTTACAACTTGCCTGGTCCACAAACGCATTAGATTTGACTTTGCTGTGATGTTGACTGATACTAGGACACAGCAGCACTAGACAACAGCTTCCACTGCACAATATGAATGTGTGATGAAAGAATGATTACAGCACTTTGGTGGCAAGATTTCCTACTGATCACCCTATGGGAGAGCCAAGGGCGTTCCATGTTGCATCAAAGCGTTCTAGCATTAGATTTTTTTCCCCAACAAATAAAGATCCCTTATAAAATTGCTTCCTGAGCACTTCACGATCAGCAAATTTATTGTGATGTAAAGTTCAATGTGCAGGTTTCACCCCAGCCCAAAAACACTGCACCTACACATGAAAGGTTTGAAAATATAAAAATATATATCAAATGAAAGAACCCCTTGCATGTACTTTTTGCCGTTGACATTTACAATGCTGTCATTAAATTAAGGGTGTGTGTGTATCACAGAAACAGGTCAGTAGAATCATCCTAAAATCTCCTTACACTTTGCACAAAAGCCACAGCAAACTGTCCTTCCTTATGGTCCAAATTGTGCTGCTCCTTTTTCCCTCTGCTCTTTCCTCCAGTTGTTCCCAGGGTGGGCTTCTCAGTTAGACCATACAGGAGGTGCTGTAATGTTACTATGGTGCTCGAGATCTTCCGGGAAATTCCCTATGTGTGGACACCTGTTTATTCAGCCTTCATGCTAGTAGCCCTGTTCTCTTAATTAGTCCCCTCAGTACCTTGCATTAGTTTCAAAGACAATCTGCATATCATAGGCAGATAGTCAAATAATCACAAATTCTGTCAAATTATTATGTATTTAATTTGATAGTTGACTGCTGATGAAGACTGAGACATAAGTATAATGTCACAGTCACAAATTTTACATCTAATTTACAAATCATATAATTATATTCCTACAGTATGGATTTCCGCAGAGAAGAACAGTCCTAACTACAAAGATGACATCTATGTACACAGTGAATGTGCACAAAGAGGTATAATAGTTCTCCAAACTACACTTAAAAGTCAAATATGACTTTTAAGGAAGTGAAGGCCCCAGTGAATTGAGGTCAGGGCACCTCACTGTTATGAGCAGCAGCCAAGACAACAATTGTGCAAATCACAGCCGAGATTGATTTAAAAAAATGAAAAGAAAGTCGTACTTTATAGGTCAATTTGCAGATGCAGTGAAAAAACACAATGCAGATAAGAGACAAAGAAAATATAAACATAGCTAGCCCAGATCATGTTCATTAGTGCAGCAAACTCTGAGGAGATGGGGTGACTCAGAGGAAAGAGTAAAGGGTAAGGGGTGGAACCTACTGTATGTGACAGAACAGTCTCATTAACTCATTCTTCAGGGAGAAACTGGGAGTTCAAGGCACTGACCCTCGATGACAGAGTTCACAGTTGTAAGCAGCAACAAAAGGGAGCACATCTCAACTTACTTCTCCTTCTTGGATGAAAACACTTTGCTAAAATGACACATTTGTTTCTATGCCATCATATGGATGCTTATCCTAGCTTGTACCCTGACATTAGTATTAACAACTAAATGCCCAATCTTAACCTAAACCAAAATGTAACCTGATCCACAGTCACAAACACAACATACCTATCTAGACTATGAAAATGGGACCCAAAAAAAGTCTCAACTGCAATTAGACACCCATTCTTTTTCAGACGTTAAACTGCAGTAAGGCCAATCTGGCCAATCAATATCCACTAGCAGTTCTAATCAGATCAGCCCTGTCTGTCCCTAGAAGACATTAAGTCCCTCCATCTGCTTTCTTATCCTGTCAAGGGGATCTGCATGTGCACAAACTTACTGTTCATCACTGCCTTCCTGCCTCACTCTAGTCATTAAAAGCATTGGCCTAGAGTAGACAATATAAAGAGTGGTTCTGCAGGTGCTTCACAATGCGAGTTGCAAACCTGCAAGCCAAACACCCTCTTTCCCACAACTTCACATTTTGGCAGCTTTAATTAACTATTTCTTTTGTTTGTTTGGTTGGTGGTTATTTATTTCACTTTATTTTCCCCACTTCTGATGTTCCCCCTCACCACTAGCCAGTGGGGAGGCCTAAGGAGCAGCTGCAAAATCCCCATGCTCCTTATTAGTCTTGTATGGGCACCTGGCCTCCATTCTAGCTTAGGTAGCAAGGACCGCCTGGATGCTGTTAACATTCTTAGTTCAAGATAATTGTTGTACGCTTCATACACAAACACAGCATTGAACAGAGGGAGAAAGCCAAGAAAGAATTCTGCCTACACTAACTACAAAAACTCTCTATTATCTGACAATGAAACATATTAACTATTAAAAAGGTTCATGGCAGATAGACCCGACAGAGCATAATTTTGCCTTTATAAGGAAAACGTGTTACGGTCTGTGTAGCACCTTGTGACACAAACTAAGGCATATTTATTTCATACTTACATACAGTAATACAAAATACACCCACTTAAACAAATTAAATACAAAGAAAAACTTACCTTTGGTTATCTGTTCTGTAGCCTGAAAACAAGAACGAAGTGTCAGCAAGAGTAAGAGAATAATTTAAAATGGTACAATAAGCATATTTTTTATGTTTGTATGATGAAATGCTAAGAGGTACATGCTCATCCATAATGATCAATGAGGTGAAAGGCATTATTGGCCTTGTGGGTAAAGAGAGAGCAGGGGAGATAATACAATTTATCCTCTAATAAGATACACAAGCATACTTGAAGCAGCCTGGATATAATGGTTCAACGATACAGGCTAAATAATCCTCAGAGCAGCAGACTGACCTGTTGAGCTAACAAAGAAAACAGACCCACTAAAGGTGGTACATAAACCATTATGGCTACTTTTCTGGTAACAGGTGGGGCAAAATATATGCATATGCACGTGTTGTAACTGCAGAAAAAAACACTAAGCAAGCGACAAACAAGCTGGAGAGCTGCACCTGAATCTGCATCAACTGCAGTGTTTCTGTCATATACAGTATATTTTAATGCTGCAGCTATTTATTATATTTGTAATGGGGAAATTAGGTGACAGGCTCGCCATTGTCCATACCACAGGTTAATTAAAGATTAAGACTAGTATGTATATCAAATGGAACTACAGGCTTAGGCGTACCTTTTTCTGATTGGCTTCTTTCTTTTTCTTTTCTTCTTGCTTTTTCTTTTTCTTATCTTCCATCAAATGGTTCTCTTCTCGTGTGTTTTGATTCTTCTCACAGCTTCATAACAAAGAGAGAGAGAGAACAAGAGAGAGTGTGTTTTTATTATCAACCACCAGCTGATGAGAAAGATTCTGTGCCTCAGCAGGTGCACACAGTACAATTTTTTTACTTCTATTATTTGCACTTGTTGTCAGTGACTTGTCTGGCAACACACAAAATCAAACATGTAATGCACATAAAAACTGAAATTGACTGCACTTGAATTCTGTCCACTGCAGAGCACGGTATGACTGAGAATACAAAATGTCAAACTGATTTTGAATTTTTATTTTAACATAATCATACAATGCTCATACAAGTTTGTGAAAATGATATGGCAAGTTAGCTTATATTATTTAAATTTTGAGTCAGATAACTCACACCTCTGCAGTTATTTGCAACTTAAAATGTAAACTTAAGTTTAAGTATTCATTCAAATATATCCCTCTAAAGGCGTCTGTATCTGAGCTTCCAGTATATCAGTTGACTTTTTTTCTGGCACAGTTCATGAGAGTATGGGTACATGACTATGTTCAAACTTAACTGTTGATTTCACACAAGTGTGACAGCTTCCCTGACAGCTTTTTTGACCTCTAGCTGAATGTCAATCATCTGTGTTAAGGAACTTTTCTAAAATGACAGAGAATGACAACCACTGCATTAAATAATCATTTAGCTCAGTTTACTCTAAACCTGAACAGAGATCTGTTATTTATAACATCTTTAGTACAGCTAATCCAGAAGGGGAGAAATCAAATTAAAGCGTTATAAAGCCCAATAAATACCACCATTTTCAAAATATGTCTTTGTATAATTTGCACATTAGGCCTCCTTGCTAGTTCAGCACACACCCTCGATGTTTGCAAGAGCAGAAAATTTAAATAAGCCAATCTTGCAGTAATCCAGGGGCAACGGGGGCAAAAATAAAAAGGAAATTGTTGGCCTGTGATCAGAATTGTTGGAATCCTTTGAAACAAATCCTCCTGCCACTATATACCTATCAGCCAATTTTTACCCCCAACAGGCTATATTGACCCTGCTGCTGCAGCTGCCAGTCTAAATATAACGGGAGCTGCTTCTTTCAGAGGAATTACTAGGCTTGAGTTATGAAGGATCGGAGGATAACAGCAACACCCCAGTTAACGTGAGTTTCTGTCAGCCTCCAGCCCAGATGAGGAATGCGTGACCTGTGTAAGAGGTCAAAAAGGTTTTAGTTTAAGAAAGATTTGATCCCTGAGCAGGACAGAGTCCCTTTCAGTAAGAGATAATGTTTTATCTCCTAACATCTGCCTGACTTGGACAGATGCATGTCCCATGGGCTCAGAATGCTGACTGATGGTGCCCACTACCAACTAGCTGCTGTACCACCAGTAACATAATGGCATTACATATACAGGCAGAACACACTTTAACAAAACCACAATTTTAAGATAAAGACTACCCCCATTAATGGGACAGGCTGTGCTACATCATTAGGAGCAGTTTGTATCAGGGAGGCAGGGTGTGTGTCGACATGAAAGATGCAGGCCAATAAGCTCAGCTGTGTACACACTCCTGTCAGAACAACAGGATTAGAGCATGTTGTCCCTCTTTAAACCAGACTGTCACTTCGCTGACAAAGGAAGGCGAAAAGAAAACAGCCAGAACAGTGGAGAAAGAGAGGAAGTGAGAAAGTCACAGTCACTGGTACGGCTGTAGATTTATAAACACCCAAATGGACCCAAAATGAAGCACTGACGATAAGGGTGCGACAATTGAGTTCGCTGGTTAGTGTGTTTGTGTGAGCGATGGGGGAAGGGGTGCTAGACGGCAGTCGCTGGGCACGGAGCCAGGAATGCCATCGCAAGCCAAACAAGAGCACCGCTAACCCTTGGGGAGAACGGTTGCTGACAACCACAGCAGTAGCCTCCACAGCAATGCTTGTATATGTAGCCCCCCCCCATGCTTGTCTGCACAATCGCAAATTTCGGCAACACAGTTCTTAAGCTAGCTGTGAAAAATATCAGATATACTACAATGTGCAAAAAATACAAAAGACGAGGGAGTCACTGCTCCTTTTCAGTTTGTGTGAAGGTTTAAAAACTGCTGGGTAAGCAGAACCAAAGTCCTTGTGCTCTGCAAAGAGGATTGCAGTCTCTTAAGTACCTGAAGCTATTCTCAGTGTGGCCATGTTAATGCTTTCTGACCCAGGTTAACAACAAGGTAAAAAGAAACTTGTGCTGCCCTCCTGGTGTAGTAAATGGGCCCTAAAATAAACTGTATGGCTGCACTCCAAAAGAGCTGCCTCCAATCACAGTGTCGGTTGACTGCTGCAAAAACAGAGAAAATCTTTCACAAGTTCAACTGAATATGTATTCATCCATCCCTAACAAATGCCTTCCTTTTTAAGGGGTAATAGGCTGTTAGAGAGCGATGGGAGCGCTTGCATTTCTGAGAAGAACGACAAACAAAATGTTTTAACATCTAGAAAATATTGCTTCAAGTCTGATGCCTCCTTCCAAAGAATTTGTTTAACAGTCAAATTATACAGTACAGCTATAATTGAGTTAGCAGGCAAAAACTGATCCTCAAGCACCCTACATTCAAGAACCAAAACAAGACTGAATGAAGCTAGCGTCAAAGCAGAGCAGCGTTTGCACAAAACTTTTTTTGCCTGATTTGCAGAGAACGCAAGCTCATCATTTCCACAGAGGACTCCATCTGATCAGTCAAACCACACCAAATGACACAGTCCTCTAGTTCAGCTGTAAGTAAAAGGCAACGGAGAGTTTTAAACTGAAAGAAGGGCCGCGACCTAAGCTGTATAGGAATCATCGCATTTAGCGCCCTGTTTTTGTTATCAAGCCCCCTTTGGCGCCTCTTTACACACTGCCTCTTTCAGAGGTTTGGGTGCTGACTGGGGCCCCCGACCTGGCAGGGACAGAAAATACCCCCACCCCCTTCCCTTTACCTCCACCACCGCTTCATCCCTTGCCAGGCCCAGACCCATATTTGGGACTTAAGCACATCAGTAAAATCAGCAGGCCTCAAAGCTTACGTCAGCCTGCCCTCTACATGCATCAGGGTGATGGCATCCCCAGTCTGCACACACTGCTCTATCAATGAAGACACTGTACCACTGCAGGTTGTCACGCTGCAGCCAGAGTCAGGGACTGATGGACTTCTCTGTGATAGAACAGGCAGCAATACAGTAACACAAAAGCAGTAACTGGTTTGTCAAGGTTTGTAGAGTGAAGTTAAAATGAAATATTAAGCAAGCTGGTCGCAGCTTCCACCAAAACTTATGTCAAGACAAGTCTCTAATTTCAATATTTACATTATTCGCATAAAAAGAAGCTGCCTTTCCCACGTTTACAGTGAAGAGCAGCAGCTAAAACACAACTAGCTACAGCTGGATGGAGGAAAGCAGACAACACACAGTCTCGGTAATTGTGTTCCTGAGTGCAGCAGCTGGACTCCGCTTGGTTATACGTGTTCATGGCCTGTCTCTTGCTGCATGTTAGGTCCAGGCTGCTTGTAAAAACCACTGTCTGCCAAGCTACTACGAACACGGCAACTCAACAAGCGATGACACACGGTGGCCTTGAATTATCCGAACTGTGCAACTAGCTCCTGATAGCACTGTCTACAAAAGCCACAAAATCCGTGCTGAGGTCATTGCGCCGTGCACTAGCTAAAAAAAAACCCCAACAGTAATCAACACAACACGGACCGTATCGCGGTCGCCACCGACAGCTGCGGTAAACACTGATGTCAAAGTGGGCTGAGCTGGAGACATTTTCGCTCCCTTTGCAGCTGCCATTTTCGGCTGCTAAACCCCGCATAACACCGACAGCGAAAAGCGACGACGGGGAACAACAATAATAATAAATCCTACCATGAAGCGTTCAGCAGGACCTCGGCGGCGGCGGAGACTCTGCAGCCATTTTGTAGTAACTGACCGGAGCAGGAGCTCGAGACGGTTGAATCGGTGGTAACGGGGGAAGGGGGGTGGAGCTTCACCTTGCCACGTGACCTTCAATAACAAAACAAACTACCCCCCCATCCCCCTCCGCTAGCACAGCACCCCGCGCGCCTCGTCCTCCTCCTCCTCCTCCTCCCCCGAGTGCGCCACCCTCGGTGTTTCCATGGCAACTGCAGCCCCTCCATCACTACACTCTCCGCACATACACGGATGCGCTCGAACTGATTTGCCCCCTCCGCCTCTCGTGACGCCAGAAATGTATGAACACTGCAAAGTAAACAGGTACACGACACATCAGACCGAGTCCGAGAGGTGACATGTTCTGTGGTAATACGAACAGTGTCCCTGTGTGTACAGCATGGAACCTGTGCTGTGTCTTTACACCAACAGAGGGCACCGTTTCTATCGACACACATTATTTCATCTCCTCAAAAGTTTTTATTTTCTAAACACTGAATTCAATTATTAAAAAAGAAAAAAAACAGCCTTAGACTCAACCTAAACTGAGTCTCAGGCTGCTTTACAAAGCCTTAAATATTCTTTCTAGTGATGTCGTTGTATATAGTACTATCACTAACTACCACTGAATTAATGAATGCGATGAGAACATCTAATTTTGGTGCGTAGACTTTTAATTGTAATGGAACATTTAAATTCACTGTATTGGTGCTATGACTTGATTGTACCTCACCTACAGCTGTGTGTCTTGTGAGAGATAACTGTGTCACTGTAAGTGCAATCACCAACAAGAAGTGTTATCCCACCTCATTTTCAAACCTGAAATGTTGTATTGTTGTCTATTCTCAAATGTCCCTGTGCTCTGAAAAAAAACATCTTTTTATTGTGCCAGTGTAACACTGGTGATCAGCACAGCCTGTCAATATTCTGGCTGCTTCCGAATAAGGAGCTCACATTGCACATGGCTCAGTTGAACTCTTATCTCCGTCACTCGATGGAGGAGAAATAAATATGACTGTGGTGCTTACTAGGCCAATATGTCACCACTCAATGAGGCAGATCTGGAGCTGAATAAATGCCCTTGTCAGTATCTCATTAAGAGCCAACATGGTCCACTCTAAATGAGACTCTAGTGACATCTGATAGGGAAATGAATCTGCCAACAACAAATGGTGAATGCCCACAAGAAATAACTATGAATCTGATTACAAAACAAGATGATCACCACCGTGTGCTTGCAATTACAAGACCATCTGTACTGGGTGTCGCAAGCACATGTATCATGCGGTATCACCCACACCTGGATAATTGCAAAGATATGCATTACAGCGATGGTAGCAAAACACAATTATTCCATGAACAAGATGATGGAGTGCAAGGGTTGGAGAAGAGAGGAGGGGAGACACTAATCACACACCATGGTAATGAATCTTCTGTGTGTCATCATTGCAGGAGATATAAATAATTTATCACCTTAGTCCTTTCTTAAAGTTTGTGTGTGTGTGCGCATGTATCGGCGTGTGTGCTTGTGTGTGTGCGTGTGTGTGTAGATAACCTGTTCTGTAATATCCCGAGGTTGTTTTTGAACAGGAAGGCTGAAAATAGGCTTTAATTTTAGAAACAGTGTATGCTTTTGACTGGCACAAAGATGGTCCAGAGCGTAACAGCAATAATCAGTATAATATATAATTATAAGTCGCCATTATAATTATCAGTATAGCATATTGTGAATAGGAATTAATAAAACAAACTTGACATTACTGCGTTTCCTATACTGTTAGTTGTCAAACAATATAATATAATATAATATAATATAATATAATATAATATAATATAATATAATATAATATAATATAATATAATATAATATAATATAATATAATATCTCTACCTATACCTCTATAAATATTTTGATCCCACATCCTAAAAATGTCAACTGAGTCAAATAAAGCACCAAAATGTGTGTGAAAAACAGTATGTTGTAAGTTACTGGAAGAAAGCTCCCTTTGACCCTTTGTCTAGAACAGCCAGTCAATGAGTATCAGAGTAATTGAATTATGACCCCAGCCAGCCGACCTCTCTGGTCGAGGGTAAAGTTCAACAGTCGGATTGTTATCGTTTCAAGTCAACCCTGAGGGAAATGCAAGACGGTCAATCAAAATGTCATTTCAGACCAAAGATCTGGCATACACAGCTATGCAAGGAAAGACTTAAATAATCATCTTTCACATTCTAAGCCTAAATATGGTAATTTTATCCATTAAGCTGAGGGAAATAACCAGAGAAGGACAAATCAGGCTGCTGACAATCTGAAACTCTCCCTTTCACCGTATCTGTTTATTTAACACCTCAGTCATTGATGTTTCTGTTCTAAATAAGAGAAGACTGCACAATTAGTTTGAGTGATACCTCATCATACTTCAGTTCACACATTGTGTGGTAATAGAAAGAGAAATAAGTGATGGTACTTTGTAACTAATCAGACGTGAGCTGTGTGGGTGGGTAGTAGCCCCCCATTCAGCAGACTGTGTTATGTTTGCAGAGTGGCACTCTGCGCTAATCAGATTTATGGCATGCATAAACATAATTGTGTGTCTTCATGGATTCAAAATAATTTAGCTGAACAATTAAGATCCAGCAAACATTAATTTGCATTCTCAATGCTTTTTTTGGGCGGGAGTTGCATCAATGTCTGATTCTTTATCATAACTCTCTGATCATTTCTCATTCATTGCCAGTGTGTTGCTTTTATCCCCGCTTCCATCATCAGCATAACACAACATCTTCTTGATCTTGATACACGGTGGAGCAGATACGCACAAACAGAGAGCACAACATCACTCCCACAGAGAGAGGATGTGGGGGGGGTGTAGCGACATGCTATGAAAGCCTGTCTTTTTGTCATCCGTCAAAGTCAGTGCATCCCATCACTAACTATGCATGCCAAGGTCTCTCTCCTGTTTGGGGTGGGGGTGGAGACAGGCAGGTGTGCGACAGTGCTGAGACTGTCACCGCACCAGCTATGATTGCTTCTGTATTCATTTGAGATGAGATTAAAGTCCTTGGGGGCAGAGATATCAATCTGTTGTAACATAATGAGTCTTTTCTAGTGAGCAAATAGACACTTGGGCCAACAATGGCCATGGTCGATACTTGTCTGCCACTCACAATTATATTCACAGAGAGCAGGAGGGAAACTCTGTGGCACGATGAGTCAAGGCTCTCAGAGAAGAGAAGACCCGTCTTTCACGAGAGACAAAGAATGTGTTGGTTAATGTAAAGCCATCATATCGCTAATTAATTACAAATTAAACTTGGTATCACACATATTACAAAATAGGCGTAGTTGTTCCTTGCTGTATGGGAAACAATGGCGTATACACAGCATATCCCATGTTAGTGGTTTAATGCTATTAAAGGACACAGAAATACTGGGTGGAATAATGATGAAACAGTATTGGTTGCCATACACAGACACACACACACACACACACACACACCATCCTCTCCCCACAGCATTCATGTGTCAGAGTGATGAATGTCTCCTTCCTGTGAGTGACCTTCAAGGTCACTGGTAGTGGGGCAAATGCAGCCTAGCTGCCTCATTTTCCCCAGCAGCTACAGCAAGGTAACAGCTCAGGCATAATTCACCATCCCTTGGCCACTGCTCTGTACGGAAATGTAATCCAACTGGCTGGCCGCTACAGGCTCTGTTGCACTGAAAACAGAATGGAGGGCGTCATTGTTTTCGGAGCTAAAGCATCCAGCCCGTTTACCTGAGTAAGGTGTCTGATGCAATAAACTTATTTTACTCTACATTCTCAGTTGCACCAAGATGCCTCACATGCAATCACTAACTCACATTGCTGCCCATCACTGAGCCATGCACTTATATTATTGTCAGATACACCATCGATCTATGTGGCAGACCACACTTGGGCACACTGCTGGCATAAATATACACATGAAAACATGCTGGACACACTCCATGATTTGCAACAAACACTCCATGTTAAAGAAAACAAAGAAAAATGCAGGAATCGATCAGTCAGGACGTATTGGAAAACACTGTGGTAATATAAAGAAAAACTTTCGTTATACTGTCGTACATCACCACTGCCTTGGGAGGGGACTGTAAATTATACATAAGTATGTCATT
Source organism: Trinectes maculatus (assembly GCA_016785345.1). Lineage (NCBI taxonomy): Eukaryota > Metazoa > Chordata > Actinopteri > Pleuronectiformes > Achiridae > Trinectes > Trinectes maculatus. The sequence continues at coordinate 298,317 of JAFBJQ010002170.1, forward strand.
ACACACAGAGGCCAATGACAGTGGCCTAATGAATATGGGCAGCGTCGCAGTCGGCTACAGCCCCTCGCTGGAGAGATCCTATCTAGGCCACAGCATCAATCTTCCTGTCACCGCCGCAGCAACTACTATCTATGCCACGCCATCATAAACAGATATATTATTCATGAATTAGCATTATTGTCCACTTAATTATTCAGCAGGTCTTAATTATCTGGCAGATAATCTATTCCAGGTCATGGGAAATTAGATAAGGAAAGCCAGTCTCCTCATCATCTTGGATCAAGTGTGTGATGTTTTCTGCTTTAGTGGTTATGGATTTGTGAGAGGTTGTAAGGTGTTTTGAAAAGATTATTTCCATTATAAGTAAAAATGAGATGAATAAAATAGACATATTTAGATGCATTTAGATGTATGGGACAAAAGGAAGCGACTTATTACAATTAGCACCTAGAGGATGGTAAACATGAATTGTAGGAGCCTTATGTCAATTATGGTAAAGACTGTATTTAAGGCCATACAAAAGTAGTGTTGATGCAACAGTATAACTGTGACATTTAAATCCATTTTACGGATGTGTTTGAGTTAATCTGGAAATGAAAAAAAGAGCCACTTTGGGGTATGTGCTATCTCCCATCACCTCATCCTCCCTTCCTCCTGTGACCACCTACCCCCTTCCCTTCCCTCCTTGTTTTCTAGTCTGTGCACATACACACCATAGAGGGCAATGAATCATTCATAGCAGCACATAATGCCCTCAGCCCTTTCCCCAGAGAGAGAGAGAGAGAGAGAGAGAGAGAGAGAGAGAGAGAGAGAAGCAAAAGGGAAGCAAAAAATGAAATAATATGCAAAACAATACTGTGGGAAATAGATGAAATCAATGCAATAGATTAGAATTGTAGACATACTTTTCAGGACAATACTGTTTTAACCCTGAATTACATCCTGGGCAAAAATGGACTAAATTAAGTTAAAGCCAAGACAAGAATAAAACATAATTCATTATTTCTCAAAAATCCAATTTTTTTCAAATTTTACTTGTTTTTGCAGGGTGCAAACTCAGGTTGCGCAGGTAACCTTTGCTCAGATGGAGAAAAATGTAAATTCCAAACTTTTCAAAAATATTGCATGTATAGAATTTGCGTAAAATAATGTCTGTGTTTGTAAACTTTGTATAATGGATCTGCTATAGAGTTCAAATTTGGAGTTATTCAACTTGGAGGGATGCGGTATCAAGTCTTTTATACCCCATTGCTTATTTACTACAATAAGCAACGCTCGAATTTGTTGAATTGCTTAGATCGAAAAGAAGGATATTATTAATAATTATTCCAAAATACTATTCAGCAGTAACAGGAAACATAACAATAGTGGTCTGGAACCACAGGGAGCCCACAGACCTCAGTTATGGCATGCAACAGCCCTGTGTTTTACACTGTAGCATCTGCTAAGTGCAATCTAATGATATCTATTGCTCTAACTCTGGTCAGCAGGCCTCTAAATCATACGTCCAGTAATGCACTTACCGTCCCCTGAGACCGAAACTAAACAAAGAGACTCTACCAGAAGCGAACACAACCACAGAAGGTCACAGGGACGGATCCTGGTCGATGTCTGAGACCTTGTCCTTGTTTTCGTATCAGCAGAGGAGGACGGAGATGGAAGGCTGAGAAGCAGACGGTGGAGGCTAGGTCAGATAAAACACATAAAAACCTCTGTTTTATGAATTGGATTTCTATGAATTGGCCATGAAAGTTCTTGACATACTTCCTCACCTTTCCTTTCCTATCTTATCCTAAATAGATAAATACTCTAGTCATGTTGGGACACAGCGGAAAACATCACTGTGTATTTAATAAAGTGGGCTGGATCACATGATTCCACACTCTGGAAAGTACCAGAGAGTTATAAGGAAGAAGCAAATATCTTGTGTATTCTTTGGCATTTGACAGTGACAAGTTGTTTGTCTGGCTGCAGTGGCAGTGATCAGAAAGTAGGCCGGTACATATGAATTAGTTATTACTGCAGAGTAATCACATTTACAATTTATTGATTTATAATGTTTACACCTTAACTTACTTATTTTACAAAAACTAAACACAGCTAAAACACACACACATGCAGATAGTGGGTGGACATATGGTGTCCTGCAGTGAGGATGACAGAAAAGCGAAATCCACACTGAAAAAAATGCAGCAATCACATCATAAGGGGCCATAAAATGACACAGCGCACATATGTGAGAAAAGGAACAAGTGCTGTTAAGTCTTCCATTATGCATCGCCCTCCACAACCTACAAAAGCGAATTATTCAATCTCAAGGACCCTGAGTGTTTTCCTCTTAATGCATCCACTCAGCAAGTCCTCAGCCCTTCCTCTCCCGCCGTCCCCTCTCCCACATACAAATGCCTTTGATGTCTTCACTGGGACTTTGTTTGCTGTAATCTCGACGAGCTCTCCGGCTCCTAATTGCTGCATCTCAAGCAAAGCCGCCGGGACGGGTCCCCTAGAGTCTCACCCTGTTTTCACCCCTCTCCGTGCAGACAGACAGAAAGACAGAGATAGACAGACGCAAAGACAGCGGCAGAGACATGAAAAGGGGAGGTTAAAGAAAAGGCAACTCGGGAAAGGTGGTAATGAGAATCCACGACGTAAGCAAATATTTTGCAGATGAGTACTTGGACCAAAGGGGAAATTTAAGAGGAATAATTAAATGAAACCAAATTAAGTGTTTTTCCACAAGTCAGTCTGTTGGCTTGCAATTTGACAAATGAAACAGAATTAGTCATTATTGGTCTATTTACCTTATTAAATAGACAGTAGGGAAACCCCATGTGCTTTCTTGTCAGCTTTAGCAAGCAGTTGGCTAGACACCGGGGCCCAGGGGGCACTGCAACCTCAGTCAGCTCAGGCCCCCACTGCCCGTTGCCATAGAAATAACGGGATGAAGAGACAGAACCTGTGAAATGGAAAACGTCAATTACTCTAAATATGTAGATATGAGTGTGGGGATTTGTGATGGGGGACTGTTAGAGCAGCTGACGAGACACCGCTGTGTCTCTCTCCATCTATACATCATCTAAACTTCAGACTGTACACTGTCATATTCATTCAGTAAGCACACACACACACACACACGCACACACACACACACACACACACACACTCACAGACTGGTAATCAAGCACTGAGAGTAAAATGTGAGGCGTGTCAGGGAACTGCAGGGTTTCTGCAGGAGCTATGAGGGGTTGACTCCCCACTATAATCCACATATCGATCCCTCAACTCGGCCCGAGACGAGATCAATACAGGCAATAAAACTAAACCAGGCAGCCTCCCTGGGGAACTGTGACGGAGCCGCAGGCGACGTGTGTGCACCATATATACATCTCGCGATGTGTCAGCAGCATAGTATGTGATGCGATACTTTGTGTGTGTGTGTGTGTGTGTGTGTGTGTCTCCCAACACAATCAGTCAACTGGACAGCCCTTGATGGCTGTCATGGCCGCTTGCCTCTTGAGATGCTCTGAACATTCAACATGACAAAACATTTAGTGGGCTACATGAATGATCAGACAGCTGAAGCTCCAAGCGAGCGACTGCCATCACTCATGCAAACACATTCACACACACGCATAAAATCTGTATATATTAATACAGATAAATATATCAACGTATGGCCCAATGTTCTGTGTGTGTGTGTGTGTGTGTGTGTGTGTGTGTGTGTGTACACATGCTGATACACTGCCACCAATAGGTGAATCATTCACTGACCAGTGCCAGTACCATCCCGTTACCATGTGGGTAATTTGTTTCTTGCATTATTGACATACTGGGCTAAAACTATTGTAACACAGGCGCTATTTTTGCATCTTTGCATATCAGTTGGAAATTGCACTGGTCCAGTTTTAATTGAATTCATGAGGTGTGAGGTGCTTTGACTGCAGAGTAGGTTATAGTTATGGTAAGTCAGCGCATGAAAATCACATCTCATTAGCCATCTCCCAGGACACAGTTAACAACAGTAGCAACAAATATTATGCATAACTTGTATGTGGAATCCTAGAAAGAGATTTCTTTTCTGGGGTTGTGTTATTGCAATAAACACAACCTGAATAAAGAGGTGGTAAACAAATGGGATGAGAGGAAAAGTCAGACAGGATCAGAACTAAGTGACAATCAGTGCAAAGTATTTTGGTATTTATGGTAAATAATAACTTTAATAAAGGCACTTCTCACCTGTACTTCATCAATCCCAGACTCCACTGGGAATCTGTGAAGGAGTCAGAGGTCAGGGAATTAGACAGACTGACCCAGACACAAATCCTGACATTATAACCTTCACAGCAGATGATCAATAGCACTGGCGGGCTGTTTTGTGCAGGTGGGGGTGGCGCACCAGACAGGTTGTCTTTACGTCAGCGTTTGCCCTTAACTGTCAACGGCCAAAAACGCTTTTGCTGTGTTGTTTTTGCAAAGTAATAAAATACACATGCAAAGATAATTATACATGTATGATAATAAAAAGAGTTTTTATTTCACGGCAATGTGTGACAAAGGCAGGGTGGCTAGAGGATGACAAACAAAGAGGGTTATTTATACACCTTAGATCAATAGCCATTACAGTTTTAATTTTGTTGCAACAAGGGTTGCGTGTGTGTGTGTGTGTCTCTGTGTGTGTGTGTCTGTGTGTTAAAGAGTGAGAGAGGGAGAGAGAGGGAATGGAGGTACATTTGGACCAATTTACCCTCTAGGCAGTGTTGTGCAAGTACAAACACACACACACGTACGTGCACATTACGCCTGTGTTAATTTTTCGCCATTGCACAACCTTTCGTTTCAGTGATGGATGGAAGGCGCAGGTCTTTCTATTAGATCGGCGCTCGCGTGATTGAGAGCTTCTCAAAGAGCTTTCGATTGATATCACACCTCTCCTGGTCCAGTGCGATAGCGAGACAAGCAGCGAGCGAGCAGGTAGGTCCACAGGGTGTCGAGGTTTCAGCACTCCACCATTAACTGCTCTTTATGTGCTGCAGATGAATGGACCTTAATGTTGGTCCAAAATAAACTGCCCCCGCAAACACTGAATGAATTAGACTCGCATCAGTGCCAGAAGAAATTGCAAAAACGTTGGTCTGTCATCCTCGATTGCACCAGTGTTTACTGCTTATTAGCCAGTGTGAGAACATTAATATGCTAATGTCAGCCGGGGTGGACACTGCGTTAATTGTTGTTGTTTGGCACAGTGATGGAGACCATATGCTAAAATAGGGAGTCGTTTGCTCCAGACCCACATTTTACATCACAACGTTTATTACAAGACATTCATCCAAGCCCTGCTGTACAGGTAGGCAAACACATGGTGGATGACCGGAACAGTTGGTTTAAATGTTATATGTCGGATGCCGATTTCCCCAGCGAGCATCGGAATGTCTGGAAAACACCTAACAGCCGCAGCACTGAAAGCTGATACTTGGAGTGAGGAAACTGTGGTTTGGTCACAGCCCCTCCACCCCACTCCCAACACACACACACACATGCAGCATTTGAGTGGGGTTGAGACAATGGGTGGAGAGAGAGGATTAAAGCCACACAGCTGGTTCTCCTCTCTGCAGCAGCAGCCAGCAGTCAGCTGACCGGCCAATATGGGCTCTTCACCATTCCTGTCTCGTAGCCGCAGCCTCACAGGCTCATCTATCTCCATTCCCCGCTCCCTGTCGCCGCGTCCCCAGCATCAGCTCAGCTTAATCAATTTAATTACAGGCTGCAGAATAGAACCCAGACCCATCTACCTGTCTGCTGAACCTCCCAGACCCGGTCTCTCTGCTCGGAGCCAACTTCCACCCAGTGGTGGAGCTTCATTAACAAGAGCAATGGTTTACAGACTGGCTCACACACACAGCAAAACCGGAAGCCTGGGCTTCTGGGAGTCAGAGTCGGCCCTCAAGGTCACCTGATCGAGGCCAGGCCGACTCAAACAGGCGCTGACTCCCCATGACCAGCCAGACCCCCACAACCGCCCCCGTGACCAGAAGCGGCCTTGCATATGAGGAAACCCTCTCTGATCACAATTATTAAATTATGAATACTATTTTTTTTACTCATTTTTGAAGTCTTACTGTACTATGACTTTTTTTTTTGACATTTTGGACGACTACTAGGTGGGCAAACATTTGAATGAACACATTACATACTTGTGAATTAGTCAAGTGTTTTCCGCAGACGTCAGTGAAATCTGCAGTTAAACGTAAGTGCACATGTTGTCGGCAATTTCGTCAATCGAATGTTTGAAAAATGGAAGGTATTTAAACAAACAATTACTCAAAAAGTTAAATATTAAATATTCAGTGGGAGAATGAAAATGATCTTCCGTGTACTCTCATACAAGGTACTGATGGCAACAAAGGATTCGAATTACATTCCTAGCAGGTCTTTAACACTACGCAAGTGTGGCCGAGCGAGGAGAGAGAAAATTAGTGTGTGATTTCTCTCGCGCTCGCTCTCCCTCTCTCCCTCTCTGACAATGGCAAGCTAATTAAAATCCTGGCATTTCATATTCATGACTAATTAGCTAAACGAGATGGCAGCTCCAAAGTGGGCTCCTCTTAATTAAGCCGAGAATTTGAGTTACACCTCGGTGGGGGTGTGTGTGTAAGCCTGTATATTCACTATATTTTATATGTGTGTGTGTGTGTGTGTGTATCATAATAGATAATACATAAAACAGATAATAGATATTTCACACGGGGGACTAAGATATACCATTTCTGCCACAGAGAGGAATGTTGGTGCAAATGTGTGTATTCGTGTGCCTGTGCTTGTGTGGTTTGTGTTTGAGTAAAAGGTACTATCCATCACATGTTATTGGCTGCTGAGGCTGGTGGGCTATAATCCACTTGTTTCTGCAGTGTGTAGATTAACACCAGGTTAATGGATAGACTGCCAATGTGGCACCAGTCACACACACACACACACACACACACACACACACACACACACACACACACACACACACACACACCTACACACGCACACAGTTACTTTACGTTACTTTTGTAGTACTACTAAGACAATGAAGTGCATAATTAAGGAAGTAGTCTGAAGCGACAGTTTGAACATCCTCAAGGAAGAAAACAAACTCTGTCACTCTTTCTGACATAGTGAAAGAAAAAAAAAAACAGGTTCTCCTCCATACTTGCCCCATTCCCTATCGTCTGTATATTCTTTGTTGATATACTATAATGTGAGTCCTTATGGATCAGTTACATACAGTACAGTGGGGATGCAAATGACATGCATCATTAGCCTACATATGTAACATGCATTTTAGAGGATGTCGATTTTTAAATGAGCTATTTAAATAGTGTTGTTTTCAACCAAGCCATAAAGCAAACATTATTAAGCTCAGCTACAGCTAATAAACTCTGCTGACCTCATAGACAGAGGTCGCTGTTGTCTGCCTTTGTCTAATGACATAATGAGCCATATTCCAGATTGGTGTTTTTCTCACATGTGCAGACATAAAGAATAGTCGGACACTTTAACATGTTACTGTCTGTCAGAAAATTGGGCATCTAAATATAAACCCTCTGCTTTTATTCGCCGATCAATACAAAAGCTCTCCATCACCCTCTCATGGAGGAAACAAGCCAACACGAAAAAAATGCTTCTTTTCAACCAGTGGAAACTTAGTGGAAACAGTTTAAATCTCACAACTTTACCTGGATACTAAATAAAAAAATCTTATATCATGCATATCATGTATATTAGTTTCATAAATACTGAATGTTGAAAAGTGGAGATAATTGAAATTGGCTTAATTAAAGTAAATTTCCATTTACGTTGTGGACATAAAGAAGACAGACACAGACACCTCCCTACCTGCTCTGAGTTGTTTGTCATGTGTTTGTCCGCAGTGTTTCTGTATACGTCTGATGGCACTTCTGTTACCAGGGTGACGAAACACAAACAGTCAACCAAGACACTGGAGTCGTTGTCAGTTCTAAATGTGGAGAATTAATGAAGGCGCTTCTTAGCTCAAGTTTAGTGTGTGTGTGTGTGTGTGTGGATGTGTGTGTGTGTGTGTGTGCGTGTGTGTGTTTGACACCACATATCTACACAACGTTTTCACACTTTGCCAACACACTTCCTGCAGCAGCTGCTTTGCCTGCATAACTTCATTTACATCCCCATGTACTGTTTGCAGTTAGAAGCAGCGGATTGGAGGAAGGGTTGTTCTAGTGTAGCTGAAGCATTTGTACATCTCTGTGTATGTGTGTGTGTGTGTGTGTGCACATAGTGTGCGTTCATTCAAGCATCCACACCTCCTCTGTCTCTTTCACCACTGAAACTGATGTGCAACCGTGTGGAAAATGAACTTCTTATTACGTGACCCTCCTCTCCAAGTCACTTCCTGTCTCCCTACCTGCCTGTGTCCTGTTACAGCTTCCATCTCTGCTCTGGCGCACACAGAACACACGCGTTCTCCTTCCTCCATTTACACATAACCTTTCTGCCTGGGCTTGAATTATTTCTATCCTCAGCTGACATTACTATTCACCTGCAGTCTCACCTGGCTGCATGCAACAAACTGGCTTTGGAGCCCCTCTTTTCGCCAGAGCGCCATCTGGCTTTGTTTTCCTCCCTAACTCTGATACAATTTGCAGGATGTCTGGAGACTTTAGCAGCAAAGTCAAACACCACTCTGGCAAAGGAACTTCCAGCAGGAACACATTTTGGATTTTCCCTAGATACATACACACTGATTGGATCTTTTGGTATATGCAAGTCTGGCATGCAGATGACACCCACACAAACACAAATGAGGAAATGCATTAAAAACACAAAGCAGGTTTTGTAAGACAATTCAACGAGATGAGATTTATGATCGTAACCACAGCAAAGCACAAAGTGGCGACTTGCCAGTTGCTTGAAGTATGGAAGCATCAGAGACGCTCACGTCTAAAGAATGTTTGGCACAGATTCACCAAAGATGCATCGGTATACAAAACAACACACTCAAACGTGTACAAGAACGTTCTGCATACTGACAAAGGGAACCGATGTGTCGAACCAGCACCGCCATGAATCTCACAGGTTCCACACAATCAAAGATTACAATCATTTCATACACAGGCACACATAGTGCATGCAGGCACAGCGTATACACATAGCTCACAGTCCTTTCCTTCACACTGACGTACATTTGCATCTAGTTCAGTTGCAGTAATTAGCCAGAGGCAGGAGTTTGATCCTGTCTGGATCTTCTGCTCTGTGTGTCTCACATGCTTTGCAGATCTGCACATTCCTACAGTCTTATATTCTACAACCAGTGACTGCTGTGATTTCAACAGCATTAACAGTTTATTCCCATGATAAAGTGACCTTTTGAACCTCGCACCCCCGAGCTACAATTTCTTTGTTTTTTTTGGTTCATCACCCACACACAGCATTGGGAATGTTGTCTTTCAAGCTTGCATCACATCAGTGTGAGCGAAACCCGTTTCCTCAGTCAGCTAATTGAATTTGCAGCTGACTTTTAATTAACAGCAGGTCTGATTTGCATAACGTTGGATCCTTTGCATCATTTCCGACAGCCCCTGCCCCCTACATGTCTGACTGCCTGGCACACGGCCATGGGCAGGGCTGGAAACAGAGAGAGTGAGAGACGATAAGGAAGAAGGAAGGAACAAATGGAGGAGGAGAAGGTGAGGCGTCCGTCTGCGAAAGAGAGAACAAGCAGATGGCGGGGAAGGATAAGACAAATGAGGGCAAACAACAACTTATGCCACGAGATGGCAAAATGAATGCACGCACGCAAAAACAAATGGCTGCACAACAACATGATCAACGAGACACACAACAACAACAACAACAACACACAGCATTGCACGGGCACAAAAATCTCCAGATCGATTTTGCAATCAAGCAATCAAAGGGAGAGCAAAAAAAAATCACAATGCATGTTTAATAGTTGTACTCATCTTATAAACAGGTGTTAATCTGTAGCACAATGGCTCCATGCAAATTAGTTTTTTGGACTCGAAAACAAGATGAGGCAATGAGGTGAAATTCAATACAAACACCCAGGTAGTTCCATACAAAGAGATTACGTAGAGCACATATTTCTACATTATATCTCAAGATGTTTATATAGAAAAGACAAAAAATAAACCAAAATTAGAGATTGGATATGTGACAATGACATCTCCTCTGATGCCCTGCTGCAGCCACCTCTTGCATATTCATGCGGTAACACACTAACTGGGACAAGCATTTGTCAAAATGCTTCCTGTTGAGCCGACTCGCTCTGCCTTGATAGGTCCCATCTATCACTCTGTGCCGGGTCTGACCAGTGAGTATATTTATCAACGCACAACCCATAATGCATTGCAGAGTGGTCGGCCTGTCTGTCCCCTGTGTGCGGGTAGCTGATGCACCTGCATCTGCGCAGCAGTTTGGCTGCAAAGCGGATCCGTTTTTGAGTATGATCACTCTCTGTGTGTATACACAACACTCAACGCGCAATAAATCTGCGAAACACAGACAATAAAAATACAAGGTCAACTCCACATGTGCAAACAGACTGTAACCCAACACTGTCCTCGACTCCTTCGCTTGCTCTATTGTTGCCTGACTTCATTAGTATCCAGACAGAGAACAACTTCTTAATGAACGTAATAAAGGCAGGCGGTGGAGCGCTGGGTGGCTGCCAACAGGGTGACTGCTGGGTGAGGGAGTGCAGGGGCGAAGGGGGGGGACGAGCAATGGCCACAATGAGTCAAGATGCAGCTGCTTCCCTCCCATTTGCTCCCTGGGGGGAAATGAGGAGTATGGGAATGTGGGGGTCTCAACACATCCGAGTTGTAGCTTAAGGGTTTTTTACTTTGTACTGTTCAAATACAAATGTCTTCAAATGTCATGAATTCAAAACATCCCCAAATCAGTATGTCTATAGAACCCCTCATCAGATGTGATGTACTCAAAACAAAGGCAAGACATGGAAATGCTGTGCTTCAGCACCACACGACGCTGACGCCTGCACATCCTCACTGTGCTAATGGGCCTCGACTGGAACCCAGAGTTCGTCCTCTCCCACCTCCCCAATTATATTGAGAAGGACAACAGGCACTCAAGCATTCAAGCAATTAGTGCTAATCAGCCATTCACTGACCTAGCAGGCAGCCATATGGATTTCAGAAGCTAATCAAGGAAAATCTTAATGACATGACAATTAAAGGGAGCCACTGCACGAATTACACCTGCCATTAAATTCGACTGGGATCCAGTGTTGTAGAAAATAGTATGACTGGAGTCTGGTCATATGAAGTGAAGAAAAAAACAGTCTGGTGAAAGTGGATATTTACAACTTGAATCTTTATTTCTTTAAAATAAGATAAAGGAAATTTTTGTTATCAATAATACAAGTAAAAAAATGTATCAGAACTCAGAGGAATATACAGGACAAAGCATGACAGTGACAGCTTTAGAGAATTATATATGGTTCAAACAGACACAGATCCTTGGTATATTATAGAAAACAAAGTGGGTCGGGTCAGTGGAAGAATAGTTTTTCCCCCCCCTGGATAAACAAGGATAAAGGACTAAAAAATATATCCTGTAAATGTAGTTAACATGGCACCAACAAATCCGCTCTCTTTCCAGTTTCAGCCAACGCGTGAGCAAATGTCTCCAATAAATAAGGCACTGTGAGGGGCCAGGACGCAGGAAAAGTATGTTTTTGAATGATCCGTCGACCAAAACGAATGGCACATGTTCACATTTGATCTCGTGCATAAATACTTTTTCTCCTTAAATCACTCTTAAGATATTTTTATTAATAAACACTGACATGAATTACCAATAAGTTTAAAAACAGACCTCGAGGTCCTGGCGTCCATATTTAACATGACGCAAGTGTAGAACAGTCGAAGCGAAACACAGCTTGTGACCAAAGAAAGATAAAATCAAACGTACGATGTGCTATTTCATGACCTTATATTGTTTTATTATTTGGCGAGATCTGAATGACCGTGTGTCACATGTTGGCAAAGTGCTGCCCAGCCGCTCTCCAACATGCTTTGTCAATGAGATATGATGTAAGTGATCAAGTGCAATGATGAAAGTCATGACCTCCCACACAGGCTGATAAAGCTGCGCAAAGACAGACAGACAAAACTGCTTGTGTTACCGCATGAATTCGTACAAACGCTGAAAACGATCAAACTTTGGAAGAAAAAAAAAAGGTAAAAATGGACAAGATTAACATGTTACTGTTTAAGGCAATTTGGACTGAAGCGTACTGTGTGTCGCACATCCTGTTCGGCACCACAAACACAAACCACCAGGTTTAACAACGAGATCTGGAAGCAGGTAAAAAAAAAAAAAAAAAAATCAAGCCGCGGCACGTCAAACTTCTCAGCAACTCTCGGTCAGCGACAGTGAGAGGACAGTGTTTGTTAAAGAGGCAACGAACCGTCCAATCAGCCGCCATAAACACTGAACATCAAATCCCTCTGGCAAAAGCGTCTACGTTTCTCTCCCCTCTGTGTTGAGACGGGGCTGAAGTGGAGAGCTGGAGTGAGGGGTGGCGGCTGTCAGTGAAGGTAAAAGTCTTATAGCGATGGAAGTGCACACAGCTGAGGTCAACTGTGGCAGGGCAGGCTGCAACTACATTTCATGGGCAGTAAGGTGATGTTCCGGGATACCGTTAGCATGAGCCACCACCGTGTTGTTCTCATTGAGGCGCCGCACGCGGTACATTTCATAATGGATGTTGCTGGTGATGTCCTTAATGTTCTGCATATGGGTCCTGGAAGAAACGCACACACGTTTAGGAATGTGACGACTCAGCAGAAGAGCGCAAACAAATTTAACGCCCCACAGTTTAATAAATAAATAGACGACGTGTTTTCTTATTGTAATTTCACTTCATTATGCAAAGTGTGACACAACAATCAACAGCATAGAGAAAATGCAGAGTGGAAAGTTGCAATGCACAGCATGAATTTTACAGTGTTATACAGTGTAATGGAACAAAAAAATAGATACTGGGCAAAACCTATGGATTTTCTTTTTATCATGAAACATGCAAAGGATATTTAACAAAAAACAATGACAACAGAACATCACTCACCTGATGAGGAGATCTCTTAGATGGGCAAACTCACAGTGGGCTATGTTCTCAACTAACGGATGGATGGATGGATGGATGGATGGATGGACAGGTGGATAGACAGATAACGAACAAGAGCAAATAAAAAGAAAGAGTATGTGAGACATTTTCAAAAGTGAGATAAAATGCACAACACTCAGCTAAAGGCTATTGGATGAAATGAGTTTTGAGTTTTGTGAAAAGTCCACTAGGTGGAGTCAGTGATCTGGGAGCGTTGTCCCTATGGACACAGATCCTCCTGTTGTGTCAGCTGTCGTCTGCTGATAACTTCATCTACTTGGAGATAAGACGACAAAACCCCTGAGTGTGTGTTTGTGTGCGTCTGCACGGAGAGATGTGGTGCGTCCTGTCTGTGCAGTTGAAATTGGATGCTAACAGAGCACACCACTGGCCAAATGATAAACTGAATAACTTTTATAAATAAAGACAAAACATAAAGCAATACACATTTTTAAAAATGATTAATAGTAATTATTCAGAAATAAATAAATCAAGCCTGTGCAGACGTGTGAATAAGTGACTTCATTCATTTGTTGTCACCAGCTTGGATATGTTCAACCTTTGTTTCTGCCCTCAGAGTGTTTCACACAATTAAAACTGAAAAACTAAATAGAGGATATGGGCACGGAAGTGTAGGATAAGCAGTATGGAAGCAGGGGAGTTTGCTTTACCTTCAATGGTTCCCCACTTGGTTTTTCTCCCCAGCAGCCTCCTGCCGTTGACCTGGTACTCCTGGTCACTGCCCACCACAGCAAATGGGATCATCTCCTGCTCCAGAATTAAAGGTGAACAGAAAATCGGGTCAGGGATCAGTCAAGTCAAGTATACAGGCAGTGGCGCTAAACGGATTTTTTATTTTTATGATGGTGCATAAATGACGATGGGTGAATGAAATGATCTCCTCACCCTGATCTTCTCGTTGATCATCCTGTCCTCTGCATCCTCGTCAAATTCCTTCTGAGGGTAAACGTCGATCCCGTTGGCTCGTAGCTCTTCCCTGATCTGGTGAGAGCACGTTCAGATGTACAGAGACGAGAACCTTTAGCCAGCGACACTTTTTAACACAGGCAACGTAAGGCCTTAAATGACACGAGTGACAGGGCAGATGTGTTCAATGCAGGCTGAGAGAAATCAAACAAAAGTTCCCCAAACTACCTGAGGTGCAGATTTAATCTACTGCTGCACAAGTCGATAATCACTGTCTGTGCACAGGCAAAACACAGGATGGATGTCTTTGCATAAATCAACCCCCTGCACACGCGCGCACACACACACATATACACACACACACACTTAAATAAGACGTTATAGTTGTCTCACTGCTCTGAGAGAAGGGGAAATTCTATGATCCCTGAAAATGATGCCGGTAAAAACATAACATGTGGAATCTGTTCAAAATAATAATAATAATAATAACAATAATAATAAGAGAAAGGATGTTACCTTCTGTTTGAAGAAGTCCCTCTCCTCCAGGGTGAGGGTGTCCGCTTTGGCAATGACCGGGACAATGTTGACCACTTTACTGAGACGTCTCATGAATTCCACATCAAGAGGCCTCAGACTTGGGAGAATAGAGAAAAGCCGACGTCAGGCGAAGACAGTGAATGTGAGACACAAACTTCTTCCACCAGAGGGCAGAAGTTCCTAATAATTCTCCTAGATGGACTTCCATCTTTTCACCTTCCATTAATGCCTTAATCACCCTCAACACTGTTTGTGAACAGCACTACGGCGTGAAACGACGTGTGGTCGGTTTGAAGAGCTCAGGCTTTCTGTGACGCTTGAGGAAAACATCTGGATTGGGTTGGGGGCAGCAGATTCTGGCCTCAGTGACAGCACTTCCACAAAGGCCGGTCATTGTTAACAAGCAGCTCTGTGCACCCAGGCAGGAGCGCGCTCAGAAAGACAAAAGAGCAACAATGGAGTGCCTGCACCCAGACTCCCACACAGACTCTCTGTCTCTCTCCTCCTTCCTGCCTCTGTCCCATTAGGCTTTTGAAGGCGACCCCTGAGCAGCTGCTCGCCAGGCCATGTGTCATCTGCACAGCTGGATCAACATGAAGCGCTGCTGATGGGGCACAGAGACATGCGGCCGCTTGGCACCGCGCGCCCGCCAAAGCACAGAGGGACCATGACACAGAAATTAATAAGAGGCACAGCACTTTGCATGGCGCTCCACAATCAACTGTGTGTGTGTGTGTGTGTGTCCTCAAGCAAGGATGACAATCCACAGCTGCTTTCAACAGTCTCCCAAGACCTGCACCACCACCCCCGATCCCCTTGGAACAGCACAGGACTGAACAGGCAGAGTGGGGAGAGGGAGGGAGGGAGGGGGCGAGGAGGGGGGGGGGGCAGTTTATGCAGTTCAATCACACACAGATGTGTGTGTCTGTAGAGGATCCAGGGAGAGAAACTTGGGACACTGTGCTGCTTCAGGGCCTGGTGTGTGCGCATATGTGTGCATATGCGTGTGTGTGTGCGTGCGTGTGTGTGTGTGCTGTGGTGTTCTGGGATATGTTGCATCTTGCCCAGTAGAGGATTGACACAACCCATGTGTCTCTACATTAAACACCAATCTACCACCATAGATAAAACAGGGGGAGCGTGGTTAGCACGGCTCTGTAAGTCCACTGCATGAGGTAAACTGTGATTGGTGAATATGGACTATATGAATAAATCTGATTGGATAACTCCTGTAAAATGGAACACTGTTCTTATACAACTCAACCAAACCATCTGACATGTTTAAAGCCTGTTTCTCCATTTGTTGTTCTTCCTCAGATCAGAGCGACAGAGGGCAGCGACAATAACCTGTCCACAGTGTCGCACTTGTTTCTATATTTAACCGTGTGTGTGCTGTCCGTACCAGTGTCCGGTCGGGGGGATGAAGTATATGCAGCAGTGCACTCTGGAGTCTGGGATCCTTTTCTTCCTGTTGATGTTGATCTCCTCCTGCAGGTACGCCTCGTACTGGTCGTTGATGAACTTCATGATGGGCTGCCAGCTAGACCGCAGCGAGGAAGCGATTTAGGGAGCGACGACGGAGGAGGAAGCGGAGGAAGAGATTGGGAGATAAAGGAGGAAGCAACGTTCAGGCAGAGGAGGGATAGACAGATGGGTTAGGAGGAGGAAGGAGGGGCTCAGAGTGGGAGACAAAGAGGCAGGAGGAAGATAAGGTTCGACAGGAAGAGTGAGAAGACAGGAAAAGTGAGGAGAGAGGGTGAAAATCTGCTTGGACACAACTCTCACAGTTCATATAGTAAATATGTGGAGGGTGTGTGTGTGTGTGTGTGTGTGTGTGTGTGTGTACCAGTTCTCGTTGTTGATCTGGTCTCCAAAGCCTGGTGTGTCAATGACCGTCAGCTTCATTCTCACTCCCTTCTCCTCAATGTCTGCAAACAAAACATAACAACACTGTACACACACACTGTACACACACACTGTGCACAGTCTGTATACTATAACACAAACAACCAGCACACGTTACACACAACACCCGTATATTGTGTACAGACGGACAAAACAGCTGCAGACTTTGAAGCTGTTGGCTTAGTTAGGTTATGAACACATTCCAATGTGGTTTGAACACTAACAGCATCTGATGGATGAAAATGAGATTTACAGAAGCAGAAGAAGAAAGGCAGATTTAATATAACAGTGCTGAGAGTGACCAGACACACGCACTATATGACACTGTGTTGACAGGTAGTATAGAGAATGGAATACCGTGACTGATGGACTTGATTTCGATTGTTTTGGGGATCTTCTCCTGGGCTGTAGCCAGCACCGACTTCCGGCTGACTTTCGACTTGAAAAGTGTGTTCATCAGAGTGGATTTCCCCAGGCCGCTCTGTCCTGCACACAGAAACAACCAGAGAGGTGGACAGTGAAACGATCGCACAGCCAACACAAATATTCACAACAACATGTAAACAGAGTGAAAAAGTGATAATAAGTAACTTACTGTGAAAAAGGATGAAATGATATCATATGATAAGACTCTCACAGTAATTCATTTGTCATCTGTTCTGCTATGTAAACAAAATAAGACCGGTCTCCGCCTCTTGCCACAGCACGCCACGTTGTCACCGCCACACGTTAATGAAGACGAGTTTGGAAGGCAGTTCAGCTTCAGGTTAAGTCAACATGGAGAACTTTGCTGATTAATGGGGACGCACGCGTAAACACAGTCCCCGTTTACAGGGAGTCTGCAGAGCACTCCACACATCGACACAGCCTGTACAGCTGCAGGCTGAAGTTCCCATCATCACTACAACGCTCCACAGGATCTGCTCTCTGTCACAGCGTCTGAGCACGCTGCTGTTTAAACGAACCAGAAATTACAAGACAGAACTGTGATGGAACAGCTTCATGAGACCCATCATCTGAAATTCATGTGACCACCCATCAAAGAAGTTAGAATTCAACTTTGAATTAAACCATTTGCCCCCATTTTCCTCCTCAGCACCAAAGAGTGTCTATTAAAAAAAGGAGCTCTCCCTGTTCTGTTGGTTTCCCTGATGACGATCATGCAATTACTTGTTTGTAATTATGCAAACTCCTCTCTTTACCACAGAAAACACCAGCTAAAATCGCTGATGCATTTCCCTGACTATAAGAGCTACAATAAAGTGTAAACCCTCTGGCTCTTTCTTCAACAGGCACACACTGACCAGCACGTCATCCAGTGGTGACGTGGTGTAGGTTTAATGGTGGCCTGTCTCCTGTGGATGTGTGAGTGTGTATGTGTGTGAGTGTGTATGTGTGTAATTAGCTCCTGTTTTAGAAGGTGTGTGATCACAGTGATGAGTTTTAGCTCCTGCTGTGTCAGGCTGCTTATTAAAACCTATGATGTAAAAACATGTACAGTGCTCATGTGCACTGAACGCTGAGGCTCTTAGATAAAGAAAGTTTGCTATCTTTAATATTCCAACAGGAAACACTGCATCTCTAGAATGACTATATCTACAGTAGAGCCATGCAAAACATCTAGGAGCTGTAACGATCCACAACCAGGGACCAGCTCCAGCCCTCAGGCCTCAGGCCTCAGGCCTGTACCTCAGTCAACAGTGTGACAGGAATATTTCCAGCTACCATGCATGTCTTTAAGCCCAGAACCTTCCTGCTGTGAGGCAGCTCAACTTACTAATAAACTCAGTGTGTGTAACTTTATTTCAACCATTAACACCTAATGAAACATACGCCTGTATACGTGACCTGCTATAAACCTGGCTGTGCAGGTAATGCGAGGGAGTACAGTACTTACATTTATCCTATTAAGCTGGTTAATATAAATAATACATAAATACATGCTGCATTTTGTGAGGTTTAACGCCAACCACTTGTTTTAACTGTACTGATGATAGAAGAGTATTAAAAATACACTCATTAACTCCAAACGAATCTGGACAGTTTCGCTGAAACTTTGCTGAGTGTGCGGCTGTTCTTCTTACCCACAACCATTATGTTCAGCTCAAATCCCTGCTTCATGGCCTTCCTCCTCATCTGCTCCAGAATGGCGTCAATGCCCACGTAACTGAAGTCCAGCACCGCGCCGCTGCCCTTCTCCCCGTACATACCGCCCACTGCTGGGGGCGCCGCAGCGTCGGGCATCACCGCCTCAGACATGGTGCTGCTGCCACTGTAGCTGGAAATCACCTCTGGCCCTGATGTCATGGACAAAGATGAAGAAAGAGAAAAGGTTGGATGGATGGTGATGTTATGGACATATCATTGATTCACAGTGGCCAGGATGAACAAGGGCTTCAGGTGAGATGAGGAAATAGTGGGAGAGGAGCATAGCTGAGTATGATGCTGGAAGACACCCATTCTACAACAGGAACTCCAGAAACGTTCAATTAGACATCACCAATCAATGCTTCTGATCTGTATCTGTATCTGCTACACAATAAAACACCACATACACCTGTGTATGTACAGTATGTAACACATACCAGTGCCATCCTCTCCCCTACATCCAAACAGAGGAGACGGCTGGACTCAACTGCCACTCTTCATAATACGCTCTGTAGTACTACAGTACTGAGCTGATCCCTGCACTTTGTTTGGCTAACACTGAGCCTAATGCCTATAGCTGTAAACGTTCATCTTTTTCATATGGCTATGACTATTGTGTGAACATGTCCGCTGTTACAACACCGTGTGCAGGAGGAGAATCGACACTGTTTGTGTCTGTGTCTGTGCGTCCAGTGGTTAAAGTAGCAGAGACCCCTCAGAGGGCCCCTCTCTCTGCACTCACACAGTGCACTGTTACAGCCTTGTTAATGTCAGAGTGGAAAACAGAGAGAGACACAGCTGAGTCTGAAACCCGATCCACACACACACACACACACACACACACACACACGCGCACACACACGCACACACGTGCACACACACACACACACACAGAGGTATTACATGATCATGTATTTCAGCATCTGCCTCCTTTTGTCGATGAAAGAGCTGAGCTGTAGGTTCAGGAGCTCATACGAACATGAACGAGCACGTACAGCGGCGCCTCCGACTGGCTGCCAGGAACATTTAACAGCTAGTGGATCCTGGCTCTCAGACACACACACACACACACACGCACACACACACACACACAGGCACGTCTTACCCCAAAAACACTTGGCCTTCCACACAGGGAAGAAGTCCAGACAACTGTTCCAGCTCACTTGTTCACATCACTGTGGGAATTAAATCAACAGTATGGCACCACTCCTGGTACGAGCTCCACATACACTCTCTCTCTCTCTCTTCCAACTGGCACTGCATTTATTAATGGGAGAAATTCAGTGAAGAATAACACTTCTGAGGAAAATAACACTGATCTATATTCTTACTGTTCTAATAACCTGCTCCTTTGTGTGTGTGTGCGTGTGCGTGTGTGTGTCACAGGGACCCACCTATGGAAGCAGCTCTCCTGGCCTCCCTCACCACTTCCCCATCCTGTTCCAGTGGTTAGTCAGCAACTTGGTGCAGTGCACTGCCCTCCGCCTTCCCTCTGCCCCTCCCACATGCCCATACCTCTGCTTGTGTCAGCCTCACCCTTTCCTCCCTCCACATACTGATTCTCTGCCATCCCCCCCCCCCACACACACACACACACACTGCATCACTTTGGTCTCCATTGTCTCTCCTATGTGACTCAATTATGCTGTTTCTCCTCTGTCCATAATACATCCAAATGTGAGATATAGTCAGAAGTTGTGCTAGCACTTCTCTAATGGATACCGTCAAAGTAAATGGACAAGATAGTGTAGTTGACAAACACTCAATATCCAACCTCTTACAATCTGACAACAGCTAAACCTGCAGAACAATACGAATCTGAACCAAACAAATGATCTGAAGGTCCAATTTCAAAAGAAATATTTTTTTCTGTTGAAAGAATGACTGGATAAACAGATCGGTCAGAAAATTCATCTACAAGTATTTTGATCATCTGTTAATAGTTTTCTATGAAAATGCTAACGTTTGGGGGTAAAATACTCGTATTTTCTGAGAACTTTGAGAAACTTTGTATTTTAACCGCTTTAATACCTGCACCTGATGTCAGTTAATGCCTCGGGTCATTCATTGCACACACCGTGACAACAATTCTGCCAACTGTCTGCTCTGTTTGAACAGCACACACACACACACACACACACACACACACACACGTCCTACTTGTCTGTAACCAAAACACAGTTGGAATTGCAGGGAAACAGCAGGAGCAGTAAAGATGTTTGCATCCTGCACATTAACTAGCAGCTTTACCAGAAAGATGCAGTAAAGACTCTTCAGAGAATCATTAATTGGCGTTCATGAATATACAAAGTCAAAGTCATGTCACACACTGTAAACCATTTGGCAAACTAACGCAAAGTCCTGGAGCAGCACTGTGGGAAACTCAGCTCTACCAGACAATAAAAATAAATCACTTTCTTTCTAGGTAGTAAACCGTTGTAGTCCTGAGTCATCAATTTTAGCCGGCGCTGCGGTGATGTTGATATAAGAACGTCAAGCTGTGAGTGAAGTATATATATCGTGTCAGCTCTGTTGTTTCGAGGGTGAATGAAACCAGACGGGTGAAAGAGATAAACATCTGGATTCACCTCCGTTTATCAGACTGGGCCTTTTCGGTTCGCTCACTTCTTCCATGACGGCTTCCAAACAGGTGTTTACTGACGGACGCCGGGAGCGCGACCCTATAAATGTTCAGACGTTTGACCTTGGCATGAAAAATGGCTGACCCCTGGTGGCTCGCCAGCTGGTGGCGATTACGTCAACACAGACAAAATACGGCTCTGTTAAAAGGCCGGGAACATTACGGGTCCGTGTCGGGTCAAACAGGCAACCAACAGGCCCCACTCAGCAGAAACATCAGGCACCTGCGTGTTTCATTTAAGCTTTGTGACGTTTGCGTCATGTGTTCCTGTGTGAGCCTTTGTGTCAGGTCGAGTTCCAACACGGTTTGGATCAAGTGGGTTTGAAAGCTGAATTAATTTTAGATATTGGAAAGAGCCAGACAGATAGAATGAGTCAGTGGAACTGCAGGGATCCTGTTTTCAATTATAGACACAAAAGAATGATCCCCCCCTCTGCATCCAGCAGGATCACATTACTTTGCTTTTTGTAAAAATGGCCCGCAGCCTCGCAAACCACAAAACATTTCGGAGGGTAACAAAGATGTGAAACAAGAGAAACAAGAGCAGGGAGGAGAGAGCAGCAGCAAGTTCACGTACAATGGGAGCGACGCGGTCACGGAGAGGTGGAGGGACACGGAGAGGTGGAGGGACGGTGGCGTGTGAGACAGAAGGAAACAGAAAGGGAAGAGGACCACTGGAGGAAGAAATGTCAAAAGATAAGTTCAAGAAAAGATGGACAGAGGGAAGACGTGAAGAAACAAGGTTGGGGGAGGGAAGGGCCTGCAGAGAGTGCAGTTTGTGATTTATTTCTCTTCTGAGCCCGGGGCATTCCTCTCTAACTACACCCAGGCCTCCAAACAGGGGGATGTAAATACACACACGTCCCCGTTTGTCGTCCAAACCGTGAAGAGGTCTGTGATGAGATGTCGAGATGTGGTCCGGACCCACTGAGCCCACTGAGGCTCCCGCTGCCCAGGGGGGTTGATCTTGACAGCATGGCGAGCAGGTCAGAGGTCATGTTCCCAGTTTAGGTTGGAAGAGATATGTGCTGAGGTTAGTCCCCATATGACAAACCAGTGGTTTGACCCTCTCTGCAAACTGACTTGAATCACAAGAAAGGAATTCACAGAGAGAGAGGGGGGGGGTTGGAAACTTGGCTTGAAAGATGCATGTTTCTTATCTAGTAGAGTGATTCACACACTGAATCCTACGACATACTCAAGGACTATAAATAAGACTGTGCAGAAAGTGCACAGTGTTTTCCATTGTTTTATTGGCTCATGTTCTGCATCGTTATGCTTTCTACGTCGTTTTGATGTATTTTAAGTCGAGCCATTTCACTGTGTGTCCAGGGTGTCGTGTCAAAACACATATGAGCGGACTAATCCACTAAAAGGGCTGTTTGCATGTTTGCGCTGGTCTAAAATCACTTTATGGGCCCTCTTTGAGAAAACATCTGCTCTTTCTGTCCTGTATTTACATTCCCGGACAGGACCGAGGAGACACCATCCCATTTGCACACAGATCCAGTTGTGTCTTCAAAAGTCTGAAGGCTGCCGCTGCTGCAAAGATCTGGAGGGTCTTTCTAATAACTCTAATAAAGCTGGTTTCATTTGAACAGTTCATTTCCCAGAAGAGGAGCCAATGCTACAAACACCACTCAGAAACTTCTGTTGCAGAAAAAATAATTAGTTCGGTTTGAGGCTCCAGTCAGGCCTCCAGATCAAAATCAATTAAATACCCCAGACCACTTGGGTTTGCGAGAGACCCAGGAGAGGGAGGTATATAAACACTAGTGCACACACAGACAAACGCTTTTCCCACCCTTCGACAGAGAATCCCTTAATGAAAGGGGGAAATTGGAGTTGTGGCAGCGCAAACACGGTCTGTTGTGTTATTAAAAGTCAGCGTGTTTGTGCAGCAAGGCCCAGTTCCCAGAGTCCCCATCATTCAGGCCTCTGGAGAAATGTGCCCTTTGACCCCTGCAGATCCAACTTGCTCATCCTGTCACCTGACATGAAACAATGCGTTCATGTGCATGTGTGCATCGCTCTGTCACATGTGTGTCTGCTTTTTCTATGCATGAGGTGTATGTGTGCCTAGAGCTTGAGGACACTATAAAAAAAATGTATTTCCACATTTGTTCAGGCTTGTAAGACGAACTAATCCTTATCTTTAAATGTGAACGTTTGGGTCGTTTGAGTCTACGAGCCCGAGTCGTGCCCATGTCAGTGCAAGTAGCTTGTGCAGCAAATGAAATGTTAGTAAATTACAGTAATGGCAGCAGAAGCCCACAGGTTTGTCTAGACTGCCAGAGGAATGTGTTCGCTCGCCGCACTGTGGCGGTGCACAAGAGAGCCGTTGTCTTTCAACCGCCTCAGATGACAGGTCGCTCAAAGAAAAGGTTTAAATGGCAACACGCTCCAATTTGCACGACAGTCCATAATTATAATATAATATAATATATAATTATATTATCAAGAAAAAACTAATTAACCTTGTGGACTTTCCAGTCCCAGACGCACTTATTTAGCATCTGGCCGCACATCTTAAAATAAGGACAGTAACTCTGAAACAATACAACATTCCTAACATACGTGTTTTAATAACTATATCTGAAACCTTATGCGACTTTATTCCAGCCCATAACAACTGCTCCACATGAACCCATAAGTGTGTTGATGCAGATGTAAATCAATCGGGCCTGTTTGCAAAGGGGGTCGGCGATAACTTAGCAAGCTATTATCTGCTGGCGACTCATTCACAGGGGCTGTTAAAGTCATTGTGGTAGGTAGCCAGTGTAGTTCTTTATCCTTATCTGGTGTGCAGGTCAGGTTTTATCAGTCAGAGGGCCGGCTGACAGCGGGGGTGGGTCCACGGGGCCAGGAATCTGACCTCTGTCCACACACATACCTCACTTCAGGGACAGCGCTCCATGGATGTCAAAGTCATATAAAGCAAGAATCTTACACGATGTCATTGTGAAGTCAATGTGGCATAAACATCAGACATGATCCTATTCACACTATGTAAAAAAAATGTAATCAGTAACTAAAGTAAAATAAACAGGAAGTGGTCTTTTAACGCTTGGTATTCTAATCCTGGTTTACATCTCATCAGTACGACAACAATAAACACAAAATGCATGTTCACATGCACATCCACTCACTAAGAACTCAGTCTAGCTGGATATTACATTGTGGAATGTGTCTCGTTAAGGTGATGATCGATTTTACGTTACACATCTCTGGTTACAATTGTTAAATACTACGCATTACAAAGTTGTGCGTCTGAATTCCGTGATACATATTTTTTTACTGCACTGACTTACTGGCTGCCTTGCAACAGGCGCAGACGCACAAAGACACACAAGATCGAGAAGGTAACGATGACCTTTTCAGAGTCCCGTCAAACACTAGTGAAAGGCCACTGTCTGTCCTCACTTGGCATTACACAGGGGCCACAACAGAGCCCCTTTCAGCAACTCGCTGTATAAAAGTGTGTGTGTGTGTGTGTGTGTGGTGAAGGGTGGATGCTGTTTTCCATCAGTTTGATGTCAGGGAGCTACGCTTTGTGTTCCCTGCTCAAACCTACACAACCAAAACCGAGATATGAAACAACGTTAGGCCGCGTCATGAAGGATGTACACAACCACAAACGACCAACAGGAAAAGCAGAGGGGAAAATATATCGGCTCCTTTTAAAATCTGAACAGGGTCAAGTAAACATTTCTAACAGCACCCGCTGATTTTGGTTAAACCTGATACCTAATGTTTCCCACTGGAAAGGAATAAGGACTACTTTCCATCAATTACCAATAGTTAAGTGGATTCCTATACTGCACTTTCCAAAGCACAAACTACACTAACGGATTTCCTTTCGCCCACTGTGAATCCTAATAACCACACATGTGATGCTTTCACTTTGCTGCATGCACGCACCTTTAGAGAACTAGCTGCCGGACTGGTAACGGATCACTACTAGAAACTGCGGACCACGTCCAGTGAGTGAACCTGAACAGTGGGAGCAGAAACATGCATACAGAGTCCCTCTGTATACATCGACACAAGTGTGTGTGTGTAACGCAAAAAAGACAGATTACAAATCGTGCCAAAGAAAAGACACACAACATTGTTTTGGGGATAAAAAAAATGTGGGAATGAAAAAAAACAAACTTTAACAATAGTAATTACACACCCACATAGACACACACACACAAAAGCGAAAAAAGCAAAAATTACCCAAATTCACTGAGAAGCTTGCGTGAGAAAGTCAACCTTATACCTGAACATTAAAAAAAAAGCATTGACCATTGTATATAATGTATTAAATTCCTGATTCCAGGAACATGCAACAATACAGAAATAATGCCACTACTTCTCCGTACAGCTGCTTTCTTACAAACACACACAACCTGCATAACCCCAACTCACACACACACACACTCTCTGAGAATGCAAAACACTCACCGCGTGTAGAGTATGTGTGTGTGTGTGTGTGTGTGTGTGTGAGTCGTCTCCTGGTGTAGTGCAGCGTTCCTGTGAGAGGCCAAACTCCGCTGTGGCTCTGGAAGCTCCCCGCCTGTCCCTCCCATCCATGTCTGTCATGTGACGGAGAGCACGGCAACAAGACACACCCACTTCCTTCAACTGACCCCCCCACTCCCCTTCCAAAAAAAAAAAAAAAAAAAAAAAAAACCCTTACAACACAATAAACTACAGCAGGGATTGTGTGCGACTGAGAGAAAACATTTGTCTAAGGCAGAGTTCAGGCAACAAGCGGGTTGATGATCAGTTGTTGGGAGAAAGAGGTAGAGATGGGGAGAGCGTGGATCACCACTGATCTCCTCAACCCACAGGATTATTTACAACCCCAATTCCCAGGCCTGACCCCCATCTCCTCTCCGGGCCCTGCATTCACCACATCCCACTCATTCCTAGCACCAGACCTGAGTTACATCAAACCCTGTTTCAATGCATGTGTTGACGCACGCTCAGATCTCAAGATATGAAATATTCCGGGCTGTGAAGATTTTTTTTTTTTACAAAGAGAAATACTTGTGTAATATCTCAAATATCAAAAACATAACTAAACTATTAGAGGAAAATGATTCATGTAGCAGGTATTCGCACTTGCTGCAGCTTGAGCACAGGATGTGTCGACATTTGTTCTTTGTCAAAAGGAGAAAATCTTAAAAAGCTGGGGTTAGATTTATTGCATAATACCAACCATCCAAAATGAAACTTCTTCTTTTTTTTTTTTCTGGCAATAGACAATAACCAGGTGTTGATGTCCACACATTTCCAGGCAATGGAAAAAAAGGAATTCTGGCTTTTTAATCACCATCAAGCTGCGATCAGTTATAAAAGCCGACAGCAACATTTCACACTGCAGCCATTTGTAACCTAAAAACAAAGCCGTAAATAAAAGTCACTGCTGATTTGCCAACATCAATAAATACTGTGGCAGTCGGAGAAAATACAATCAGCAGCCAAACACTGCTAAAACAATTAAAACTTAAAGTGACTCGACTGTTTCAGCGTTTTGACAGATTGTCAGAGACGCGGCCTTAAATTATTTTTTTAAAACCAAAGAACCAACCAATTACTTTGGCTGATTACTGTTCTTATGGAGCATGTATATTTGTGTGATTAAAGAGGAGAGGAAACAGCTGTCTCCAGCCTCACAGGAAGTGTAATTATACACCAGTTCAAGGCTTGAGAGCAGGCGTGCGAGCTCGCACACGCACACGCACACACACACGCAGTATCACCTGCATTCCTCGAGAGGAGGAGTCGTATTCCCGAGGGAAAATAAATAAAAGAACAACTTGCACAACAGCCACAAAATGGATTTGTCTCGTCTCATCACGGCGACTTAACTGCCAGATCTGACCAGATCTTTCTCCCACTGCACGCTGCCACATCACTGCTGAAGGTCAAGAACCAGGTCTCCAAACACAGGGTTGAAATGAGCTTGTATTGTAATTGCTTTTAATAAAGTGGGACTTTGTAAAAATGGTACATTGCAGATTGTAGATGCGATCAGGAGGAGGATGACAGATCTTTACATGCAAACCAATCATTTTGCATCTTTGAGCTGAAAACACAAACGTTTCCTTTTTGCCTCGTTCCCTCATCGCCGCCTCTCTGGAGCCTCTCTCTCTCTCTCTCTCTCTCTCTCTCTCCTCCCAGTGATTCAGTAACAACTCTCTCTCTTTCACACCAAACCACTGAGAGCGAAACTATGTCACCCTCCCCACCACCGACACCCGATACACCCAATTCACTGCGAGATTTAGCTGTGTCTGTATCAAACCGTCAGACAACCAAAGTCGACACGTCGCCGCTCCAGAAAGCCAAATCTTTTGTAAGGTTAAAAATGTTTCCATTCCCTTCCCCTCGAAGCCTCTTCCCCAAGACACTGACTCCTGAGTGAACCCTACATCCGACATTACTTGGCATGCTCCTGCGTTACGGAGTGGCTGCCCCAGTTGGGGCTGCGGCCTTTTCAGATAAAGATTTCGAGGTGATGGGGGATGTGGTGACAGACAGCCGACAGCAGGAGCTGATGTTTCTGGGCGGCGTTGTGCCAAGATGGTGTCGCGCACCAGCAGGCGGCATACAGGTCTCCCTTGCTGACCCGTGACAATGCTCCTAGCAGCTGACCAAGTTCTTTCATAGTATAGAGACATGATGAAATTATGAGATGCCACGTGCATTTTCTTTAATGCATCACTGGCTAATCTGTCCTCCACAGAAAACACACAGTGAAGTGCATCAAAGGTTATCTGAAGTTCTACTACATGGTGTTTCTATGAACTGTAAAAATACAGCACTGACATTTTGTACAACTTGATGCCTGCCAGGTGAGCAGGGATAACTACCTGTGTAACAGCATCTCCTGCTGGTTGCTGAGAGAGTTGCAGCAGTACAGGCTGCAACTTAAAACTATTTGGGTTACACGTGTCTCACTAGCAGAACCACTGTCATTAAATCATTACCTTTAGCATTGTGTATGATGTACAGTATTATATTCCTAACCCCTGCCCTGGCAGAAGAGTTCAAGGCCTCAACAGAAATTGTTTTTCACTATGACGCAACTATGTTAGGAAAGTTGTTGAGAATCTTATAAAAACAGATTGGATTTTATATTTATATATTCAAGTAAGTTGAATGATAAGACTTTTTTTTTTTCTATTTTCTATTCATTTTCCTATTTTCCCTTTTTTCCTTCATCAACTATCAACCACTCCCAGTTTGGTTCACAAACTTTCTCTGCCCAGTTTTCAGACTCCATTGCCCTTTATTTCACACACTGCACTAGTTGCATGTTCCAGGAAACTGAAACTTAAGGGAATTTAGTGCTGGTCTCACAAAGACTCAGACATCACAGAGCAAAAAGCAGCAGACAAACACGGGTGAGTGCTCAGAATTTCTATTTGCCTACTTTCAGCTTTTTTTCTAATTATTTTGTCTTTTTGCGTGACATGCCTGGTGAGATATTCAACCCCAGTCTTTTTTTTCTCTTAAAGGGGTTTCTACTTAAAACATGTAATGCAGTGGAGAATTTGGTTAGGTTTGATTTCAGGTCGATGAGGTTACATTTTATCAGTATATGTACACTCATTATTTCCAAATTATGACAGAGCCGCTAAATACATTAATTAGTTCCTTTCGTTTACTGGTAATAGACAACCATATTTTTTCAAGTTGGATCGAACTGAAGAGAGACCGGATTGGTTGCATTTTTTTGTCCGTTTTAAAAACAATGCTTATCACATCAAACATGTAGCCATGTTTTTCTTTCTGTACTCACTCCTCCGGTTCTTCTTGACAATTAAAACATTCCTTTCTCATACATAAAGAGCTTGGTTTATACTCAGATTGCCGCGTTGCTATCCTGTTGCCACGGAAACAACTGCACAACAAACAGGGAAACACTATCGGCAGAAGCAGAGAGGTGGAAGAATAAGTAACTTTGCAAAATGGCCAATATTAGCCTTAGATGAACTCTGTCATTTTTTTTAACAATATTGAACTGTTACTCTGTTATAAGCCTAACCACTATTGTATCCCTAAATTATGAGTCAAGAATATGATCATGAAATGCATCCCTTGTCACAAACATATGAATGTATTGAGAATGTACAGTATGAATTAAATAATTCAGCTAATGCCTTATAATATTACTGCAGGATGATGAAGATGTCAGGAAGAGTCACAGGTTGCTGTGTTGCTCTGGTTCTTGGCCTGACCTCTGTGACAGCTGTACAGAGGCTCAACTCAATCAATGGTTTAAAGGAAATCAACTTTGGCCGAACTTTGCCAAACCACGCTCTTCTGCTTCTCTACTGGTTTGCCAACGCAATTGATATTGACGCAAACAGGGTCATACGTCTGACATTTGACCCAGACAATGAAGATTACGGCTCACATCA
Organism: Trinectes maculatus; assembly: GCA_016785345.1. Classification (NCBI taxonomy): domain Eukaryota; kingdom Metazoa; phylum Chordata; class Actinopteri; order Pleuronectiformes; family Achiridae; genus Trinectes; species Trinectes maculatus. Next base: position 328,066 of record JAFBJQ010002170.1, read on the forward strand.
TTATGGCAACTATGAGGGGCTGTTGCCTTATGGTTCCCGGTACTACACTATTGGCAATGTCAATCTGCAACGCACACCTGTGCAACTTCCAGATTATATCATTCACCCCCCCGCAGGGTATTACAGCAGAAACAGGGACCGGATCATCGTGGAAATCAGGCAGCAGAACAGAGGATGGTCACAGCAGATAGGTCGAGTGTACATCACACAGCATTATGGGAATTCTGTAGATGGGACATACGATCCACAACATACCTATGAGATCACCACCAACCTCCTACGCCAGCTGAGAGACTTTTCCGTGGGAGCAAACCTACAGTTACTGCGGAATCTGAGCTATCGCTTCGGAAGTAATGCTGATGAATACCAGTTACGGGACATCACAAACACATGGGGTATCTTGGCTGGTCTGGGACTGCTGTGTTTCATTGTGATCCAGGAGAGGCAACAACAACGCATCGTATTGCAGAGTGCAAAAGTAAACACACAACGTTATTCCTATCATGAGAACACTGATTGGTCAGAAACCTGTGCCATCATTGTTGTCGTTTTAATCGCTTTACTTTTGTTAATGGCATATGCCATTCAGTCAGTCGATAAGGGTAGATGAAAAGAAATGTGTCTGAATGTTGCCTAAACCAAAGTTGTATGGTAATGTTTGAAATTAACGAGGATCTCTGTGGCACAGTCTGTGACATATATGGCATTTATTATAAATAATGTTCGGGAAAGTCGGAGGAAAATACAAAAAAATGTGTAAAAAACATGGTGGTAAATCTGACAGTAGTGACTCAGTGGTGCTTCATAATGTGTGTGGTACAACTGGAGAAGTAAAGAAAGCTAAAATGAATCAGAAAAGTAGCAATGCTGTGCTAAGAGGAGCCTGATAATATATTAGTTGAAGTAAACAGGGGTTTATTTTACATGTGGTTTGGTGTTTCTTGTGTTGAAAATGGGAAGCGGAATAAATACACACTGCTGTTTGTTTTCTCTGTAAATAAAAGTGTAAAAGCTGACACATTATGATCCCCTCTTCATTCAGAAAGCTTCCTTACAGCTGTCCAATAAAAGCCAGGGCACGGAGGTGATATGTATAGAGTGCAAATGCATTCAACTTTCCATTTAACAAGACAGTCACGGTAAATATGATCCGAGTATAAATACTGAACAGTGGATTAGTGAAAAACACCACGATAAAAACATTTAGAAACAAATAAATAGCAAATAGCAACAATCAGTTGTCATTTGAATTTAATGTGTGATAGGTGAATATTGATTAATAATAAGTCAATGTTTGGATAAGATATCTTGTAGTTCCTCAGCCTGCAGTCCAAAGGACACACTGTGTAATAAACTTGTGACGTAACCGTACAGGCTACGTCACATCCTAAACTTACCCTGTAACTAAATATCATTATAATTCTTCTACGTAAACAAGAGACAACTTCTCTTTTCTTCAATAAAGAAACTTGTTGCCAAACTCGGCGTTGCACTTCCTGTAACTGGAAGAGGCTGTTGTTCCCTTAGTTTCATTTACCAGGAAACAGCAGCCGAGGGTTGGCTCACAGAAACACCCCCGAGGAGCACTCTCACATAAACAGAGAGATCGGTCGGCAGCACACATGCTGGTAAGAGCTCTAATGTTCTCAATCTCTTTTCGATTTCCCTATTATCTTCAGGAAGGTTTTAAGATATTTGCACATTATTTTGAATTTGAATCGAGAGCAGAGTGTAAAACTGCATTTACCTTTTTTTTGTTTACTGTGTCAGTGTTGCAATACACACAAGAACACAGGCAACGCAACACATATCCACAAACCTCCTTGCTATTATACTGGAACTTATGATTGCATTTGAATTGGATTGATGAAATACTTCACTGCGTTACTTTTGTTCAGGATAGCATACCAACTCTTATTGTTACAATCTGATTAGACACATAAATAAAGCAATACAAGATATTAGACATCAAATTTGACGTAATAAAACCAATCGTAGAATGAATATGTCCAATATAAATCAGTAATTCAATAATATTTTTTTAACAATTGAATAACCTTCTACATGATATTGCAGGATGATGAGGATGTCAGGAAGAGTCACAGGTTGGTGTGTTGGTCTGTTTCTTACGCTGACCTCTGTCTCAGCTCTACAGAGGCTCAATTCAATCAATGATTTAAAGAAAATCAACTTTGGCCAGTCTGTGCCCAGCCACAGTCTTCTGCTTCTCCACTGGTTTGCCAATATTATTCATATCGACAATAACAATGTTGTGCTGCTGACCTTTGATCCGAATAATGAAGATTACGGTTCGCATCACTATGGCAACTACGAGGGCATGCTGGACCCACTGTCTCATGGCTACCGGTACTATACTGTTGGCAATCTCAATCATCAAACATCTGATGAACTTCCGGATCATGTCATTGATCCCTGGCCAGAGTATAACGGAAGAAACTTGGACCGGATAATATTCAGAGTCAGGGGGCAGAGATCCCATGCTGTTCAGAGGATAGATCAAGTGTACATCACACAACATTATCCGACTTCAGAACACCAGGGGACAAGGTATGATCCAGATCACACCTACCAGGTCACAACTAACCTTTTAAGAGAGATCAGAGAGTTCCCCATGGAAGCAAACCAGCACTCGCTGTCCGAACTCAGAGCTCGCTTTGGGAGTAATGCTGATGATTCCCAGTTACGGGACATCAAAAACAGATGGGGCAACCTTGCTTGTCTTGGACTGCTGTTGTTTATTGTGCTCAAGGAAAAATCCTCCTCCAAGCAAAGCAACAACAGACCTCAGCGTTCAGCGAGAAGACAAACGCAACCAGATTTTGTTATCAACATCCCAGAAAACCGTCTAATGGAGGCCGATGTGTTTGCAAGATCTCGACAGGATCAGAGGGATGAGTTACAGCTTGCAGTGACGACTGGCAGGAAAGGTAATGCCAGGATTCATTGGAACAACATTCCTAAACATCGGCTAAAAAATAAAGTGATGGCAGTGCTTTTCAAGAGCAATGGGGACCAAGAAGCGAGCAGGACTTATAAGTGCATTGACACAGAATCCGGCAGTTTTGACACCTCAGTACCACTGAATGAAGGTCTTCAGGCCCGGCTTCATACGGTGAGAAGACGTTGCTATTTCTGGAAAGTGGTGGGAGAGGAGATATGCAGAGGTCCTGAGTTTACTCTTAATAACACAACAGTGAATATAACAGGCTATGATGCACGCCTCCAGCTCTTTGTAAAAGATGGCAAAGCTTGTGCTCGCATATTTATTAAGAAGAGTTTTATTGGCTGGAGGTCAGAATTTGCGCAGTCATGGGTTGGCTTCTATACCTCTGCATATAAGGCCACAAACCAATATGAATGGTGGCAGTGGCAATGGGTGACTAAATTTAGCCCTAGCACTGATTCTGAGGACTTCTATTCTGTCTATGAATATCACTCAGGTATGACGATAGCCCCTGGAGTCCAGGCACGATTCATACTCCGGGATGGGGAAGCAAAAGCGTGCACCCCAATCTGGTGGCTGTAGACAATGTTTTTATACAAAATGGATTTCATGAATGTCAAATCAATATCATACACGTTCCACATTTGAATTGATCCTTTCTGGGGTCAATCAGAAATAAATGATATGTCAGCCTAAATGGGCTGACTGCTGATGAAGAGAACGTAAAGAGCTCTGACGAATAAATGAAACAATGTGTGAAATGTTCTACAATATGCTGAGAAAAGCCTGCACTGACGATGTAGAATAAAAACAAGCGGAGAGGAAAAAAAAATGTATATATTTTTTTAACTTAAATTTGTATTCTTCCTGTTGTGTTGAACACTGGGCCCATAAAAACACACTGTATGCATCTGTCTCATGTCAGTGTTTTCATTTCAAGTACAACTATCGCTTATGTTAACGGGTCGGTTTGGACCCGTGTTTTTAAATCAGTCATAAAATATACTCAAAACAATGATTTCTCATACGATTAGTTTCTTACCTCTTGGTTACCTTGTTAGGCTTCCTTATTCCTGAAAAGACTGGTTTCAATATTTTTGGTGGCTATTCTTTTGACAGCTCACCCCTCACTCGTCTACAATAAAAAAAAAATGGTAAAATTAACCTCAAGAGAATTATATGAATTAATAAAAGGTGAAATGTGTTGCCTGACTATTTCTATAGGGTATTAGAACACACCTCTTAAATATTTTTTTTTTTGTATTTTCATATTATTAAGTATAGTAACTTCTATGTTCTTTTTTCAAAGTTTTGATTTTTTTCAAAAATAAAACTTTAATCCAAATACAAAATGAAAAGCAGAACAAGTAATAAAACAAAAATCAAATCACGCTAATATTATGGGCTGTTGGCTGACAGTGTGTTTATGATTTCAATTTTGGCACTAATTATTATTTCATAGTTTTCTATCTGGGTCGAAACCGACCCTAACAACACAACGGTCACAATTTTCTAAATTATAAATTATAAAAAATGTTTTAATCTAGTGAAATTCATTTTTCTTTGTTTAAATAGAGGTTCCAACAGATAAACGAGTTATCAGAGTGATCATTTCTGACCTTTGTGACACACACAAGTCCATGTTTTGAGCCGAGCCCTGGCCAGACCTAAGAAAAGGCCTTTATGTTTGTGTCAAAGAGATTTGCAGTGTTTTAATGTGGTGGAACTCAGTTAGCACTCAGCAGGTCAGCACGAGACCAACGCATTATAAGAGATGAGTCATTAATACACAGTCTGAGGAGTGAGGAGTGAGGAGTGAGTCCAGAGCCACCGCCTCCTCATACCCTTCACTCAAAAAGAAGCTCCACCAGGAAATAAAAAGTCCATTATCTGGGTATCTGCGTCATTGGAATCAAGTGTACTCGATATGAATCTAAATCTGCCATGTGTCACGGAAGTCAAGAAAAAAATAAACAAACATTTATAAAGGTATGGACGGGTACAGTGAGAGCTGCATTCACAATGAATGACTGTGTGTGTGTGTGTGTGTAAACATGAGATCACATCCTGTGGAAGCACCACAAGACTGGACACAGCTGCTCTTCGTAAATGTGGCCAAATCGGCCGAATACGAGCATGTAATTACTGCACCTTAGGTTTTATGACACAAAAACAACCCGCGCATAACTAATCATCACTCCACAGAGAGAGAGAGAGAGAGAGAGAGAGAGAGAGAGAGAGAGAGAGAGAGAGACCTTATTATCTATTAACCCGCGCATAACTAATCATCACTCCACAGAGAGAGAGAGAGAGAGAGCTTATTATCTATTAACCCGCTCATAACTAATCATCACTCCACAGAGAGAGAGAGAGAGAGAGAGAGAGAGAGAGAGAGAGACCTTATTATCTGCTCGAGAACATGTGTGCACAAGAAATATGTATATGCATGCAGGCAGTGCAGGTAAATATCATTTAACATTATTTAACTATAAAGGCAGCTAGAGCGGAGCATCGACACACAGACACACACACACACACACACACACACACACACAGATAAAACACAAGCAGCAAATGTAAACAACAAATAATTAAAATTAAGAACAAATCATGTAAAATAAATGCCTCAGATAATCTGCTCTGTGTACTTGTTGTAGTCCTGTGCATGTCATCAAAGTCAAATGCTTACAGGTTTAAGTGGGGGTTTTTTTCCCCCCTCACATTTTGTTGTTTTTCTGTGCACACGTTACAGGAAGTTACACTCACTCTTGCGCACTTTCCCTCTCCCTCTATTTTTTCTTTTCACTGATTTTTTCTTTTCCCCCGTTCCTCTCCAGCGAGGCCTTCCTCCCTGCACATGCATGACAGAGCAGGAAAGTGGTAATCTGAGCCAAATGTGGCAGACGTTTTGGACTTAATCCTCTCACTTTTCCCTGCTTCTACTAACACACGGCTGCAGCTCTGCAGTTCCGTAGCTTAAATCGCTCACTGGGTCACTGATACTGCTACATATCAGACCACAGGGAAGAAACGAGAGAAGTGAAATGGAATCATAGGACGTTTGCAGGAGAAGTGCAGTGGAGACTGAAAAACACAAGGAGGCAACACGTAGCTTAAAAAGTGGAAATTGGATGCTTTCTATTTTTATGCAGAATGTTTTATGACCTCCAGATTTGGAATGTATCACCTCCCAGCCGCCTACGCCTGGATACTACTCCACCAGCGAGAGCAGCCCGCGATCACAGCTGTCTCCAGATAGCAGCGCGCACACACACACACACACACAAACACACACACACACACACACACACACAAACACGCACTTCAGCGTAAAGATGAGCTGCTCTCAGAAGATAAGAGGGGCGAGGAGTAAACAGAACAAACAAAGTGCAAGAGAAGGGCCAGTTCTGAAGCGCATAAAAACACCCAGGCACAAAAAACCATAACAATCCAACTTCTATTCAAGGCTACGTGTACATTAAATGACTAAAAGATAAAACATATAACCACAGGTATGTGCCACGGAACTCCCTGCCATGCACAGCTATAGTAAACAACAAATGACAACAAAGATAAAACACTTAAAGCCCCGTTAATAGACCCTAGAGTTTGCAGTTCATTGTGTTTCACTGTAGAAAAGCATGACATTAATGAAAATGCATTCACATAAATATGGCAGAATTCCAGCTGAGATACACAGATTGTCCTGAGGGTGGTGCTAAAACAAAGGTCATGGCGTGACCATAAATAATAGGTTGCATCCACTGAGGTTGAGGAAGATCCACAGTGTACTTTGTGGCAACTGGAGAGTTAATTTTCCTGATGTGTAATAAGATGTTGCTCAGGAGGTTTGGCTTTCCTGAAAAGTGTTTCACTAAAGTTTAGGAATCAGCCAGTTTTAAATAAACCCCGAAAGATGGGCCGAAAATAAGCATAACTTAAATATAAAATAACTTTCAAAAAAAAAAAACCCTCTGCAGCTGCTGATGTGAACGTGGTCATTTTAATTCTGACTCCTGATATAAAATCGAGTGGCCGTGTGAATCTCATCATCACTGTTGCTGACCCACATGCACAGACAGACCAGACGGACATGATGAAAACCCCAACGCTTGAATGCCATGTTAACAACCAGATATCACCTCATCACCAAACACACAGTCTTGCGTATTCATGAATAACACAGACAGTGCGGGGGTAAACATCATGAACATCATTTACCCTGGCAAACAATCAGGTACTCACTGTCTGCTGATCGAGCAGGGGCCACTTCAGTCACAGGCGACTGCACCCTCTCCACCCGGGGCTCTGCCAGTGAAGGCAGAGGAGCGCTGGGTGCAGGAGGTGGGTGGTTGTTGTTGTCCATTGCACTGCCTGGCACTACACTGTCTGGCTGTCTGAAGACGGGCATCTCTGGCCTCCTGGAGGCCCCTTCAGTCGGGCTGAGGATGGGGGACGGCAGCTCCGCTCTTCTCTGGGGGGCCTCGGGGATCCTGGAGGTCGGGGCAGAGGTCAGCTGGGCCTCCATCCTCCTGGGAGGGACAGGGGGCTCGTGGGAACGTGTCATGCTGAGCTCTGCCCGCCTGTTTGCGGAGGTGGAGATGGAGTTGGAGGAGCTGTCCAGCGGTGCGCTGCGACCGGCCACGCTGACCTCAGGTCGTTTAAGGCCAAAGCGGGCGATGCCGGCGCTGGGGGAGTTGTCAATCTGCTTGGAGGAGACCTCGATGGAGATTTCTGTGCGGCGGGAAGAGGCTGCGTCAGGGTTCCGACCCCCTGATAGGTCGATGCGCCTCATGCCTGTCTTGGGAGAGCGTAGGTTGGAGGACTCCGAGGGGGAAGATCTGGAAGAGGAGTGGTCCGAGTTGCGGGAGCTCAGGTCGTAGCTCCTTTGGCTGGACGTGGAGGAGGTGGATGAGCGGAGGGGGTTGGTGGTCCGACGGGACAGGGGCGAGGGGTGCGTGGGCGAATCTGTCTCCTCCACCTCAAATGACCGTTTCAGTGCTGGAAGACACAGAACATCAGTCAGATGCATCAAGCTGCAACACAATCACACAATCTAACCCACCAGCATCAGCTCATGTTTACGTTTACTAACATCAGGATGATGAAAACAAGCATTTGTTGATGTTGTTTTGTTGTGTAGAAGCAAACACAACTGAATATGTAAATTACATGCAATGAGACAGTGGCTTTTTTTTAAACTGACAGAAAAAAAACTAAACATTTTTTAATAAAAGCGCTTTCACCCCGGTGAACATCCATCACTTTAAAAACAGCAGGTGAAGTATCAGTCAGCTGCAGTAGTTTAGAATAAAGCTCGGTGCGCGTGCTGATCTTACCGGATCTGACGCGCTTGACGTAGCCGGAGAGCATGGCGTTAATCCGGTTATTTTTTTCCGCTCGATAAAAAAAAAAACTTTATTCCCACCGGGCAGAGTTTAATGAAGCAAAGCAAACATCTACCGCTGTGTCTGTCCTCAGGCTACAGACCTCTCATCACACTACACACACACCTGCTGCTGCTGCTGCTGCTGCTCGAGACGCACACCTGTTCAACTGATTGACCACGCCCCCTGATCGCGCCTGTCGATCACGTGACCTGTGTCGTTCAATGCACCTTGGTGGACAAACTAATATATATAAACTAATATAAACCCCAGCTCCCGTGTTTGTAGTAAGTAAAAACACTTGGATCAGAAATAATCCTTTGTAGTTTGTGTTTTTTTATTTGACTTTTTAATCTTTACTATTTGAATGTTAGTTAGTTTACAGTATGGTTTATTCATTAAAAAACGCTTTACATATTTTTTATTAATTTTCAATGCAAACAAGCCTTCGCTGTACAAACCAGCGTTTTGTTTTCTCTTTGTTTGGCTTGATATTGTTGTTTGATAAACGCCTCTTCTCCAGCTGTGGTCACCCCTATGTCATATGTGAGGGTGATGACCCCGCTGACCTCGGCTAAACCCGGGGACTGTGCTGCCGCGGCAACCAGTCCTGCAGTAACCAGTCCTGCAGCAACGTGCGGCCCCTGTCCCAGATAAACACCCGAGCCCGTCCAAGGCCTCTGGCCTACTTTAAGGCTGACGAACCAGGCACCAGCATGTGGGAAGACTCTCTTCCTGGAACTCTCTCTGTTTTCATTTCCTTAATCTGTTTCAGCAGGTTCACGTGGCTGACATCAGAGGTTGCAGATGATTCACAGTGTCCACTGAGTGCAGTGTGAAATGCAGGTTGAACAGTTTGCCTTTGTATATAAATAGAGAAAGTAGTGGATCATTTGATATGAGCTTTTTTCCCCCCTCACTTGTGTTGTGATTACAGCAGAACAGAAATCAATGACATAATTGAATAAACAGGTAAGAAAGTCCCACTCCCTCGTCAGCAGTTCCTACACAAACGATCCTCCAGTCCTGATCATTTGAGCAGAACTTCCTGTATGTCCCTTGAATGAGCACATTGCTGATTGCCTACAATGCATCCTTTTGTATCTGCGGCCGTGCTGACACACGCCCAAACTGAAATTCACTTACTACTGTATTAAACCAATGCTTCAGACTTTTCTGATTTAAGCAGCCACCCAAAACACTTTTACAGTACAACTCACATTCATACATCGCTTTCATATGCAGCATTTTCAATTACACGTTTACACATTTAATTTATTAATTCAATGGGAATTTGTGAGGAATATAAAATCCTGTGTTTGCTATGTGCGGATAGTTTGACACACCATTGAAAACAAGGAGAAAAAAGTAGATCGATGACAACAAAAAGTCTTGTGACTTGGATGAAGGCCAACACCGTCCATGTGTTCTGTCCTTTATGTGTCACGGAAATAAGTGAAGGAACGGTGGACTGGTCACAATGAAGTTCAATGTGAATTTCATTGGCTGCAGGGATAAAGGCCTGAAATATCCGGGACAGGAAATGGAACACAAATATCGTTTATGAAAAGTAGGTGCGCTTTTCATGCAAAACGCAAGGGTCATGTTTGAAATGTAAAAAGTGCCACAGAGCTAAAACTGTGTTTGTCTGGGATTTAAACGTAATGAGCTGTTTTGCAGAGGACTGCGCTAACTGTGTGCTGTGGTGACACCAGAGCCCCTGTGTGTGTGTGTGTGTGTGTGTGTGTGTGTGTGTGTGTGTGTGTGTGTGTGTGTGTGTGTGTGTGTGTGCACTGCATCAACAGATGTGTATGTATGAATGGAAGTAGATGAGAAGGTCACACAGTGTTTTTTTGTTGTTGTTTTGTTTATGTGAACATGGTGGTAGAGTTGTTTACCGCTGTGTGTCACAGGTGACGTATGACTTGTGCATGTGCGTTACAGTGTGTGTCTGTTTGTGCAATTTCAAGGACAAAGCCGTTTGATATCTCTGGAGTTGCCGTACGCTGAGGTGATAACAGTGATCACAGACCTTTCAGCCAAGATAATACTAATGAACACCGATGTGGACCAAATGTTAACCTTCGCTCCCTCGAGCTCTGTCTCTCTCCATCAGCTCCCCCTCTTCACCTCTCATTTGACCCCCCCCCCCACCTGAAGGTTCGCAATCCCCATTAATCTTGGTCGATGTTCTAAACGATCTACTGTGAACTTGCTTGCAGAGCGAATCGCCCAAATATGGAAGACGCCGCAGCCGAGCGTGACGTTTCGCAACTAACGCTCCGTCAGGCGCCAGGTTGGATCGGACTCTGCGCACGGATACGTGTTTCACTGGCTGGAAAAAAAACACATGATGTCGCTACTCTGTCCTCCAGTGCAGCGTGTACTGTATGAGCGCCACACATTCCCCGTGCTCTCTGAGCATGACGGTCGACGAGATGTAGTGTTGACTTCAGTTTTCAGCTGCTGAGGAGAAACAGGGAATTCCTGCAGACAGGAAGTTTGTAAAACTGCTAATTAAACTGAATCGATCTCCAGGAGCTCCTGAATTCTATTACTATTCATTTTTCGATCACTCCAAGAACCTATACTCGGAACACCAGGAAACTGGACCAAGAGTGCTTGAAGGTGAGTTAATCCTTAAGCTTTCCATGAAAATCAACCATGGTTGAAACTATATTAATTATTAATAACCAGTCAATGTATTTTCATTTGGTAAATAACAGTTTTTATTGCCAGTTTTTCACATTCCATCAGGTTCACAGTCATATCAGAGGTACATCATCAATGAACTGAGTTATAGATTACGCACTGAGCTTCAACAACTTTAACTGGCTGCACTATAAACACATCCACTTCAGTGGGTTGATCATCATGAGGCGCTGACTGCCATATAAAGCCCAGATCTATTTCCTGGAGCTGTCTGTTACAATTGCAGTCACTTTCCATCGCTTCAAAAACCAAAAACTCTCTCTGCTCGACGTATAAAAGCGAATCTTTCATCGCAGCCCAGTTGTTTTTAACCATAGCAATGACCCTTTCGATAAATGGGATTTTGCCTGGGGCCCGGCGGCGGTGCCAGATCTGCTCCACGTGTCCGACAGGGAGAGAAACAGCCAGGAGGAACGTTAAGGCCTAACAAAGACCTGCTGTGTTCCCGCTCTCTCTTGGAGGGACCCTTGGTGCTTCCCAGCGGCACCGATGCTATTGGCGTCATTAGCAGGAAACATGTCTGTGCTGGTGAGTGTAGAGCGGCCCTGATAACGCTGATAAGGATGCAGACTCCAGACTGCATGAGACCAGTTATCATCAGCCACCGTCAGAGGACACTTCCTCCTCCTAAGACATGAGCTCTGCCGCTGAGGCTCCTCCTGCCTTTTTTACCAGATAACTGATAAGTGATCAATAAAATCAATAGCACACTGAGCCCCAAAACAGCAATAAGTGTGGCAGCAAACTGCTCGCAAATTAAAATATCAAATTCTAAATAACATTCAGAGTCGAAAAGCAAATACGCCCGACAACCAAAAGAGGAACTGGGACCAGGAAGGTGCGATATTCATTTCAATGCTTTGCACACCTGTTGATCTAATGTAACTTTATCTCCTCGCTTCTTGTCAAAACCTGTGATTGGCTGGGGATTGCCAATGCGGGGCAGGACCTGTGCTCAGATCCGAGCCCACCACGGAAATCTGCTCCAGTGGAATGTCCTCTTACTGGACCACCAGTCCCTCCCATCCAGTGCACAGATACAGTAAGAAAAGGAGAGGTGATCCGCTGACAGAGGGGAGAACAGTCAGCTGTTGTTGCTGGTGCTTTCTTTAACAGGAATCGGCAAACGCCTGATACTCGTGAGTCAGCGAATGACTTGTTGACACTGTCTGTGAAACCCTCATAATGCTCCTACTATTGACTGGGGAAGGAAACACAAGCGGCTGTTTGCAAAAGGACAATGAGGACGAGAGAACAGACCTCTACAAAGGAGCGGTACAAAATGAAGCCATTTGGAACCGCATGTGTGTGTGTGTGTGTGTGTGTGTGTGTCTGTTCGTCGGAAGGCCTGGTGGCTCGGTCAATGATCTGTGTGTTAGTGAGAATGAGGTCACGAGCTGAGGTCATCAGCCTCGGGGCAAGAAAACCCTGCCTTCGCTTCCCACAGGCGTCATCGGCCAAAACCATGACACAGCGAATCACACATCAGATACCATGGCCATTAGATATTGGCCATTACCAGACCATGTAAGGCTGTAACAGTCAAACCTTTTATTTATTTATTAAACGTTATATCGCCTGGTTTTACGACGATATAACAATAATAACTTGGTCATGTATTTATTTACTATCTGAAGCTAACTCCTGGCTCCTGGAGGGCTCGCTCCACTGCTGCATCTGTGCCACCCACTGCTCACAGGCCAATACATCACCGTGCACGGTGGTGACACCGAGGTATTGCCACACTCTTAGTCCAACCAGGGGCAACACATCCTCCTGACACTCACAACAGTGCTCCCATTATGCCGATGTCACACATGAGCGAGGCTTGTCAAAAAGCATGACTCCAGGCCCCTGTTACCTCTCCCCTCTGAACGCCGCTTATCTTTCTGCTCTGTCGCACTGTGTAAGCCAGCGGCTCGAAGAAGAAAAGACGCAGCGAGAGGAAGAGGGAGGCGGAGAGACTCGCTAGACATACCACAACACCACCAGCAAACTGGTGTTGACAGAGGCGCAGCTCCGGACAAGTGTGGATGCGTTCCTAACGGGTGTGTGTTTGAGGGAAGACAGGAGACAGTCAGGAAGACAGACAGGTCGGTGGGGGTGGAGGGGAGGGTGTGTCAGGCTGTCAACCCCCGCCCGTCCTCCTCACAAGCACCAGGCCAGGGGGGAGAGATCCCGAGGATGGACGAGCTGCTGAGAGAGGAAAGGGGGAAGCACAGCCAGAGGACGAGGACTGGGAGGAGGAGGAGAGGAGTGGGAGGAGAGGGATGACAGGGGGGAATCTGTGGGCCAGGGGCAGATAGATGAAAAGCAAGAGGAGAAGAAGTTACGGGGGTGGGGGTGGGTGGGCCAGGTGTTCCCCTCACAGCTGTAATGGTTCTCCAGAAAGCTCAGCCTACAGTAAACAGCACACAGAGTCATGGGGCCTCGCTACGATGGAGGCTGCTCCACATACAACACTCTCCTCTGAACGCAGCTTATGCAGCGACGACAATAACAAACGCACACCCATATGCATCACCAAGAAAAAAACTTCATGCACGAGTTCCATTTCACAACCGCGGACCCCAACAAACCCGTCACCCGCTTCCAGATCTGCTCGCCTCCGGTCAGACATGTGGAAACTATCTGCCCTGACCTCATGGCAGAGTGAAAGAGAGAAGAAAAGCAGCGGAGCACTGACCTTCAAAGTCTGATATGATCCCCTCCAAGTGAGCGTTGACAGTGGAATCAGACATATTGAGGAGCGTGTGTGTGTGTGTGTATAATGAGAGAAGAGGGAGCAGGGTTCCCTTTTCCCCAGCAAGGAAAAGTCTTCCTGAGGCGCAGTCCCGGGTTAAAACAAATCCCAAATTAGGAGCCTGTGCAGCAGAGCGGAGGGGAGGGGAGGGGGGGTTAAGAAAAAAAAAAAAGCAGCAGAAGGATCGAGCAGCTAACTGATCCGAACCCTCTCCCTATCTCTCCTCTCCTTCTTCACGCTGCAACTTGGTTTTCTCTTCTCCTCCTTCTAAACTTCCAGAGCTTGGAATGAGCAGGCGATGACAACCCCCCCCCCACCCACCCGCCCCACCCCACTCTCTCCTCCCTCTCTCCCTTCAGCTCACTGCCCCCCCTCCTCCCCAGTCCGCCCTTCCCTCCATACCTCCCTCCCCCTCTGCAGACGTCCCCTCCAACTGGCTCCTTCCGATGAAAGCTCTCATTTTTGACTGGGCAAGTCGAATTACACGCATGCAAACATCCCAACGCGCCTCCCGTTTCTAAACTTCCAGAGCTTGGAATGAGCAGGCGATGACAACCCCCCCCCCCCCCCCCCCCCCCCCCCCCCCCCCCCCCCCCCCCCCCCCCCCCCCCCCCCCCCCCCCCCCCCCCCCCCCCCCCCCCGCTCACTGCCCCCCCCTCCTCCCCAGTCCGCCCTTCCCTCCATACCTCCCTCCCCCTCTGCAGACGTCCCCTCCAACTGGCTCCTTCCGATGAAAGCTCTCATTTTTGACTGGGCAAGTCGAATTACACGCATGCAAACATCCCAACGCGCCTCCCGTAAGCTCCATCACATGACTGACACACACTCAGACCCAGGGAAAGAAACTCAACACACACATATTACTTACTGACACAGATCTGAATCTGTTCGGCTGAGCGGGGCCAACGTCAACATCCTGTAAGTGCGTCAATAATCGAGACGCAGGCCTGGAGAGTGAGACACTGTCTAATAAATCTTATCATCACATCAGAGGACGGAGTGAGAGGGAAAAATATGACAGTCGACAGAAACCGTGAATCCAGAGTGGAAAGAGAGACATGGACTAATATGGTAAAGACGGGCTCCTGCAGATCTTCTGACATGCTCAGTCGCTCTGGAGGCACACATCAATAAATAAGTCACCTAATGACTTAATGACCATGTGAATGAGCGCCTGTGTATGGGGCGGAGGGGGAGGGGCGGACAGGACCGCTGGAGTGTGTGTGGGTGTGTGTGTGTGTGAGAGAGTGTGTGTGTGGGTGTGTTTGGGAGACAAACGTAAGAAGGATGTGGCCACTGGGGAATGTCTGTATCTGTCACTGTGAGTGTGTGTGTGTGTGTGTGTGTGTAAGTACAATGACTTTGTACAGTTCAAAACAGAGTAGTGTAGTGTAAACACAGTGTAAAGTCATGTTGCTTCTCACCCTGTGTGAGACTGTATGGGTGAATTTATCCAATGAGAAGCTGCCCTGAGGCCACACTCAGACTTTAACAGCCACGGCCCAGTGACAACAACTCCAAACACCAAACTGCTACAGGCCTCCGCACAAAAAAGCAATTATTTACTAATCACACGACATTTGATGTTTTCTTTAATGACATAAAATTTAGGACAAAAGTATTTCGACTTGAAATCTTCAGCAGCTGTTGTGTGAAGTGTTACCGGTTGTATAGTGTGCGGGACTGAAAGCTTCCATGTCTGGCGATCTTACTTCCAATTTGTTGCAGACACACAAATGGAATCAGATTTTGTGTTTCCTGTTTGTGCGTGCATGCTTAGGGATCACAAACACAAATGGGTGTTCACACACACACGCACGCACGCACACACACAGAAAAACACTGAAGGCAGTACTTTGTTTTTTTTTTGTCTTTTGCTTCATGTGAGGACATTATGGTGTGGGCCGAGTGCAGAGTTCCATGTCCGTGAAGTCAGCAGAGATTCAATCCCTCCCTCAAAAGTCTTTGGGCAACATTTGAGACTGTGTCGCTTCCTCCAGCAGAGGTCAGCATTGCACCTATTTATAAAGCCTGTCACCATGGGCAACAGTGTCATTGGGGTACAGTAATGTGATCTAGAGACAGATAAAGATGGAGACATGGGGAGAATCTCGCTTTGGACACACCCTAATCCCACACAGTGAGTCCTACCCAACACATGTGTGTCAGATTCTGCCGCTCCTTGGCGTGCGCGCACACACACACACAGAGAAACATACACACACACATGCACGCAGACAACAAGTATGTGTACTGCAAATGCATGCAAAAATATGATCAACCACACAATGAGGTGGGCAACACATGCACACAGAGAGAGAGAGAGAGAGGGAGAGAGGGAGGAAGAGCGAGAGAGAGAGAGAGCACTTCCTTTCGCTGCATTTCATTACAAGCCCCAGCAAGTCCAGACAGTGCTAATCCAACCTGCTGCAACAACTGTCGCACTGGGAAAGGACGAGCATAGGTTTTTACCCTGATCTGTAAAATAATTTCATTCATATCATAACAACCAAAACACTCATATTCAGTACAGTACTTGCAGTGCTCTGAGAAAACAGGTTTAATCCTCTGTGATCATGAGGATTGTTTTTTTTTATTACGGCCTAACAGTAATCATACACATTATTCGCCATGAATTCATTCATTATGGGGAGACAGTAGTAGTAGTAGTACTAGTAGTAGTAGTAGTAGTAATATATATATATATATATATATATATATATATATATATATATATGCAAATTAGTGCAATGTCTTGTATTTGAATATGCAGCTGCTGGGGTTACATACTCTGCAGTATAAGGAGCTCACAGAAACCCCACTCATCACCACACTAATGTGGGTCCTGCCCTGCTAAGACCTGAAAAATGAGACGAGCAGAGCGGCACTTATATGAACAGATGCCAGGCCAGCGTGGCAGTTGCCAGGGCGATGCCAGGGCAACAAAGACCAGAGCTGCAAATGTCAGCGGTTCATCGCCGCGCGCACAAACGTGCACAGACCCACACACTGAGGCGCCAGTCGGTCCCCACACATTTAGTCTGGACTGTGACTGATGACACCCAAACACACACACTGAGCAATGAGATGCATGGATACACCTGAACCGTTCTGTTAACAATGACAACTTTATCAACTGTGACTTTTTCTAACGGTAAAAAGACAACATCATTTTGATACATGCAGTTGAGCATAAATAATAATGTAATAACCCTTGATTGATTTACCACGTCAGCCATTAGTTGGGAATGTCCCTGAAGATTTAAATCAGATTTCAGCATCAGTTTGGAAGCAGATGACTGAAGTAGAAACAGGAATACAAAAACCGTTCACCAGTTAACTGTAATCATATTGACAATGACAGTCCTGTATTGTGAATGGTCAGCGTTTCATTTGAACTTTAGACAGTGATTGGTTTGTAAAGATTATCAGCCCCAGCAGCAGAGGAATCTCCAACTTCCTGTTGAAATCATCCTGCAACAACAAAAGCTTTGTTGGCTGCGATGCTGATGCTGCGTAACCATGACGCAGGCTGTATCAAAGAGGCCATCTGGAAAAGGTAGAATCTGTGTGCGTTGTGTGCTGGCAAGCGGCTGCAATGCTCGCATTGATTACGTGTGTGTTGATCTGTTCACGGGTGTGTGTGTGTGTGTGTGTGTCTTGGATGTGCCTGGCTGGTTACCGCAGCTCTGTTTGCACGGCAACCCCGACAATAAGCAGCTGCACCTGGCTCAGCACCTCCGAGATGGACAAGACGTGGAAAGGTCAGGTGAGAAAAGGGAGAGGAGGAGCACGAGAGAAAGATAAACAGACGGAGAGACGTGAACTAACATGGAAACAAGGAAGCGGGAGACTTTCTCCCTCCTGAAAGAGAGAGAGAGAGAGCGAGAGAGAGAGAGCAGTGTTTGTCCATGACTAATGGAATCAGCAGCACTGGTAGTGTAAACGTCATCTGGGAAGTGCCTGGTTTTCACCACATCACAGCACTGTGCTTGTCATTTAATGTGAGAATAATCCAGCAGGAAAAGTCTCAGTGTCCAGAATCTGTCAAGTTGTTTGCAGTCGAATGAAAAATGGACGCACACAACGCCGAAGGTGAAACACACACAATAACAAACAAAACCGCGATGCATCAGCCAGTTGGTGAAAATCAGACAGTATCACGATATTACAGACAGCAACACACATGCACACACGCGCGGAGCCCACCCTCCCTCATGTGGCCTCTGAATGCACACGGAGACGGGGCCTCCTCTAGCAGTATATGCACAGCTGTAGTGACAGCAGCTGCCCTCCACCAAATGTTAAACAGCAGCACCCAGCCATGCCCCGCTATCTTTAATCAAATACTGCACCTGTTGGAAATATGGCTCCACTGCACTGCACACACACACACACACACACGCACACAGGCGTACTGTGATTGCATTGGGCTTTCTTTGCAGTACGCATTCTCTGTTGTGAGTGAGAGTGTCGTCTATCTGCACACATGTGTGCATGCTCCCTGGTAAACAGAGGGAGCAGCTGTGCTCCATCAGCGATGACTCTCAAAAGCCCCCCCCCCTCCTCCCCCGCCTCCACTCCCCCACCCACCCACCTCTTGCTCCATCTCTAATGACCGAGATTAGTACATCAACAACGCAGCATTGTGATCGCCATCCTTTCTGTTCCCCTTGTGCATGTATATTGTTCTGCGCAGCACGCTACCATGGCGACTGACTGCCCAACACCAATGGTGTTCCACCAGGAAGGAACACAGGCACCTTTTCCCTCAATACATTTCCTCCTCTTAAAATTTATATCCGTCCACACCCCCCCCCCCCCCCCCCCCCCACCCACCCACCTCTTGCTCCATCTCTAATGACCGAGATTAGTACATCAACAACGCAGCATTGTGATCGCCATCCTTTCTGTTCCCCTTGTGCATGTATATTGTTCTGCGCAGCACGCTACCATGGCGACTGACTGCCCAACACCAATGGTGTTCCACCAGGAAGGAACACAGGCACCTTTTCCCTCAATACATTTCCTCCTCTTAAAATTTATATCCGTCCACATTCAAAAACAAGTAGACTGGGATGGGGACAGTAACACGACACTAAAACAAGTCTTTTGCATTGGATGAGCGTACACAACTGAGAGAGGT
Organism: Trinectes maculatus; assembly: GCA_016785345.1. Classification (NCBI taxonomy): domain Eukaryota; kingdom Metazoa; phylum Chordata; class Actinopteri; order Pleuronectiformes; family Achiridae; genus Trinectes; species Trinectes maculatus. The sequence goes on from JAFBJQ010002170.1 coordinate 347,019, forward strand.
AAAAAGTTTTGCATTTTGCGTTACATGACTCAGTACCTCCCTCTGGTGGAGAATATTTATATTACATCTCAAACACCCAGCACAAACTTAAAATGACTGATTTCACAATGAGAAGGTCGGTTTGAGGTCGTAATTTCATAAGTTGAAGCCATGAGTCATGAGTCATGAGAGGTGAGGCCCAGCTGACCGTGACTGTGTCACACAGACTTTCAACAAACACCATCAGCTGACCTCATCCTGACTGGAATGAATGGGACACATCAGACCCTTTATTCACAGTGTCTGTGTGGCTGATGAACAATTTCCATTGAGAGCAGCATCACAGTGGGTTCATGTGGGATGAAAACACAGGACACGCAGGGAGCCGTGCAGAGTGAGAGGAACACTGGCCAGAAGGGGAATGAACTGATTTGACGTACTCATGATACACATCCACATAACATGCGACTATTATTATTATTATTATTATTATCATTATTATTATTATTATTATTATTATTATATGTCAGTGGAAGCACGTAGTGATCAATGGGGCTGACTCTGTCGAAAAATGGACACAAACACAAACACATACACACACGCACACACTTCTATGTGTTCACACACACTATCAAAAATACCCAAGTGAACGTTCACACAGAATTGTATCATACACCAAGTATGTCCTGTTACAGCTCCCCGGAGGAAGCACCTGGAGACAAGGAGCCAGAGAGAGAGCATTAGCAAGAAAAAGCCATACACTCACACTCACACACACAAAACCTCACATCCAGATTTCGCACAGCGCACAGGCCCACAGACTCACACCTGCACACACACATACACTAACACCCAAATGCTGCTGCAGCCACTTCACCACATCCACACAATTTTTTTCCTTTTTGTCAAGGCTTTTTTTTTTTTTTACAACTCCCACTAACACCCATAAAAATACCATTAAGAAGCAGACAGCATTACCTCACTGATGACTTTAGCATAATGTACGACACACGCAGAACAGAGTCAGACTCCTATCAGTTCAATATGCATGTGGTTAACAGCACAACAACAGGGGAAACTGCTCCAGGAGGAGAGTTTGGAAAAAGCGAGGATTTAACTTGCAAAGTTTGCGCTGTTCGGACTGAGGCCGGAGCTTAAGGAGGGACTGAGGAGGGATGATGGCCAGAGAGGGATCAGAGCCACCAGGGACAAGAGTAGTACTCTGTCCAAACACAACTCTTTCCTCTTTTCACACTACACAAGAATGGGAGAATGGGAATGCAGAAAAGAGTAAGAGAGAAATGTCCAAGAAAGAAAAACCATTCCTCAAAGCATCATCACTTCCGTTTGTTTGTTTTCCCCCCAAGTGAACAATATGATGGAAACTGGGAGAGACAGACAGACAGACAGACAGACAGACAGACAGACATCGGAATGATGACTAATCAGCGACCTGTAAATATGAAAGCATTTAGACAATGGGGGTTGGAGGGTTCAGACAGAGAAGGCAGAACCTGCAAACATCCCATGCAGACCAGACCAGAAGCAGGTCCTGCTCCAGCTGCTACAGAGACCCTGCAGAGCCTGCTCCAGCTCCACAACGCCAGAGAAAACATGCAGTCAGCAAAGAGCGCAGAGTGAGAGAGTGGAAAATACCATCGAGGGGGAAAGCAGGAGCGCGCTCGTGCAGAAGACACGCTGGATGGCGGCGGGACAGCTGACGGGAAAGCGACACCCTGCGCTCCGGTCAGGAGGTGAAGCGCGTCCTCGTCTGGGCTGAGAGTCCGTGGTGAAGTTCTCTTACCTGAGAATTTGTCCCCCTCCATAACCAGATCACTCCCTCCACAGCCACATGTAGTGTCTGCTCGTACGCCCTCTCTCTCTCTCTCCTTTTTTTTTTTTTGGACTTCCCTTTCTCTCGTCCCTCTCTCCCTCTGTCCCTCTTCTTACTCCCTCGTTCCCTTTGGGCTCTTGCCCCCCCCCTCCTCCTCCCTTTCTCCTTCCCTCTTGATTCCTTCAGTGTGTCTTGCTAATGAATTCAGAATTACGACATCCCCATGTGCTGATCATATGTTGCACTCACCGCTCTGTCTTCCCCCTCTCCTTCTCCCTCTCTTCCTTCAGATCCCACCAAAAGACTGAGGCAGCATTGTGTCTTGAAAATAGAAACCATTAGCTGCACCATGTGACACACGCCACGGACCAAAATAACCCGCCGGACTCGCAAACTCCACGCCTCGCTCACTCACAGTGTTGCGCTGTGGCCTGGACTCTGGGTCTGAGAGCGGCTGATGCTTCGGGTCAGGCTGCTGTGAAATGCGTTGCGTCCACATGATGAATTCGACACAGCGCTGGCTTTGTGGTCATGTGAAAGGATGTAACACCTCCACAAATACTGCAGGACGCAAATACATTTCTAACAACAAACTCCAAAAGCAGTGTTTGTAAAGGCCAGCGACAGAGACAGGAGAGGCTGTGTGTCTCTGTGTGTGTGTGTGTGTGTGTGTGTGTGTGTGTGTGTGTGTGTGTGTGTGTGTGTTAGTGGTGTGTGTGCGTGTGTGTGTGTGTGTGAGAGAGAGAGAGAAAGCCTCGCTCTAAATCATGCTCAGGAGCTGTCTCCGAGTTCAGGAAATTCAGGTGACCTCTGACGCCTGGCACGCCCCTCACACCATGCCAGGGTTCAGAGGTCACATGGCAAAGCGTCTGAGCTCTGATAGAGAGATCAAACACACTCACACATGTCAAGTCTGCTGTCTTGCGCAACACACTGCCTCCACTCACCTCCTGTGCCGCTGACCTGTGTTTGTGTGTTTCTGCGGTAGCGTCCGGTGCGCGTTTCGTGTGTGTGCTCTTTGTGTTTGTGCTTTCAGTTAAAAAACTGAATCTTTATTCATTTTAACGACTTTAATTAAAGCCAGTAGATTCGGTGGGTGATGAAATAAAACAAAAATCTGCACTTTGGCGACCCCAAATGGCTAAAACATGTAGCTCACCTTGACACGAGTTGAGAGTACACAGATTTGAATAATAGCTAAAGGGCTATTATTATAAAAGATTATTACAACACAGCCAAGACTGCTATTAACTTTCAGTTATTAATTTCATCAGCTTTCCAGTTCAAGCAAAGCTTTGAAATGTATATGGTCTCATCTCGTTCTCCTTGTGGCATCGCTTCTATTTGCTCTGTGTGGCGGTAAAGTGACGACATTCACACCTAAAATCCTGCTTAGCGCAGAAACTGAAATGAAACGTTAAAAATAGAGCCAAAAGAAGTGAGCGTAAATAAACCTCACTGATGTAACTATAGTAATAATGTAAATATTATTGTCAGTGTTGTTTCATCACCATTCAAAGGAATTATCACAGTTTGGGAGAAAATTATTTCCACTTTCAGATGTTCCCCTCAGATGTACAGGATGTAAGTGTGTGTGTGTGTGTGTGGGTGTGTGGGTGTGTGGGTGTGTGCGTGCATCTGTGTTTGCATATGTCCAATACAGAAATACATCTGCTGACTTTTGGACGGGAATTTACCACACACAAATTAACAATCGACACATTGTGGGAAGACCTGTGTGTTATCAGGCTCATAAATCTGCCCTGTTGGCAGATGATTTGTCTGGGGCATCTCCCACACAGTGGGTGAGCACACACATGAATGCTTGCACACATGCACACACACACACACGCACACGCACACGCACGCACGCACACACACACACACACACACACCCTCTGGCAGCTATACCAATGTCAGGGAGGTCCGCTGACAAGCCGGGCCTTATCCTCAGCCTTAAGCACTTCCCTTAAGACCTGTGTGTGTACACACTTATGCATCTCTGTATCTGTGTGTGTTCTCTGTCTGCTGGCATGCTTGTGTGTGCATGTGATTTTTTTTAAAACAGGATATGGTAGATGAGACTGACATTGTAAGTTGTCAGTCAAGTGTTAGTGGACACTAACCGTCCGGTTCCATACAAGTTCATGCATTCCCTCTCCCAAATCACTGATTACACCCATGTTGCTGTCAGAATGTGCTCTCCATGCAAGCCTGTCAGCTGTGTGTGTGTGTGTGTGTGCAAGAGACTCCAATAGGCAAAGCTAAGATACATCTGCTGTGGTCCTCTAGCATGCCTGAACATTTTGGTTGAAAGTACCACAGTTACCACAATAAGAGATTATCTCATATTGCCACTCATATTTGTAAATTAGAAACAGGTCACAAATGTATGTACAGGACACACACACACACACACACACACACATATATATATATATACAGTGAACCCTCGCTATAACGCGGTTCACCTTTTGCGGCTTCGCTGTTTCACGGATTTTTTTAGTGCAGTTTGTTATGCTGTGTTTTTTTACAGTGTATGAACGCGCTTTGTGCTCTGCGTCCTGATTGGCCTGATTGCACCGACAAAGACACCTGCACCACGGCCTTCAGTAGAAAAAGACGCT
>JAFBJQ010002174.1:8644-19505 GCA_016785345.1 Trinectes maculatus
CTCTCTCTCTCTCTCTCCCTGAATCCCTCCATCACCCCCACCTGCCCCCGCCCACCCCCAAACACCCCCTGTCTCCCCTCTCCCTCCTCTGTTGTGTGTGTGTGTGTGACACTGAGAGGCCCTCGGGATTAAATCTAAGGCTTTTGTTTATCATCTCAGCTATTACTGTTAATGCTGGCTCTCCCTCTCTCCTGCACGCGCGCGCACACACACACACACATGCGCGTGTGTGGCCAAGCGCTCGGATCAAACGCAGCGTAAGACGAGCCCATAAACAAGCCTTCAGGACCACTTAGGCTTTTCAGGGAGAGTCGGTGTAGCGGGGGTTGGAGGAGGGGTGTGGGGGGGAGGGTGCAGAAATCAGCTGCGGTGTTTATGTACCTTTCAGTGGTGATTACCGGTCCGATCCGTCTGTTGAGCAGAGGAAATATCACCGGCTGCGGCTGTGCGTGTGTTTGTGAGGGTGGGAGATGCACGTGGTGCAGTTGCAGCGCAGAGAGCTGCACACATGCAGCACCGACTGTTTATTTACTCCTGTGAGAGAGGAGGCAGGGGACCACCACAGAGCCGTACAGTGCACACTCTCCAGTGTGTGTGTGTGTGTGTGAGTGGGAGTGGGCAAACACACACACACACACACACACAGGCAGGTAATACCCAGCCTGCAGGAGGGAGTTTGTTTACACAGCCAGTTTCACAGAGATGAATGGGCAACATTATATAAGCTTGGTATTATTTTCATTACATTCCAGTTGAGTCAGTGCGAGATCGATGCGTTTAAGTGCCGTGAATAGTGTTTTCATCCAATGAGTCCTGGTAGTTCTCACCTGCTGCCGCTGGGTGGCGCCAAACAAACACAACATATCCTTGTCCTTTTTGGGGAATATAAAAATGAGATAATAAATGATTTAACGGCCTGAGCAGCATTAATGTGGACATTAAAATGCATGTGTCTCCATCGTGTAGGTGGAGTGTGACGCGGACTGTGCGACAGATTTCGTGTTGTGCGACATCTTAATCCCCTCCATCACCGGAAGCGCCGGATAAAGCCGAGGCAGTAAAGTGCGTCACAGCGGATCAGCTGAGAGCGGACGGAGCTGAGCGCGGACACATCCACCCTCCAGCCCGCACTACAAGCCCCAGCAGCGGACGTCTGCCATGGTGAAGATCGCCTTTAACGCGGCCCTGGCGCAGAAGGCGCTGGGTAAAGAGGAGCCGGCCGCACTGAGGGTGAGTTAACCGGCTGCAGGGTGCGGAGCAGCCCGGTGTCTGCAGGCCTGCACCGACCACACACACACACACACACACACACACACACAGCCCTGACTGTGTCTCTGTTTATGGCTGCAGAGGCTTCATGTGTGCATATGGTGCAGATACAATCTGTGTGAGGGATATGCGCAGTTTTATATTCAGTGCACGTGAAGTCATGTTGCACCTGATGCAGCGGGGAGGGGGGGGGTCATCTGCACCGCACAGCTGCTCCGCACAGGCCACAGCTTTATACAACATCCCAATACGATATTACACTTAATCAGCTTAATCAATCTGTGTGTGTGTGTGTGTGTGTGTGTGTGTGTGTGTGTGTGTGTGTGTGTGTGTGTGTGTGTAGGATCAGGACCCGGAGCTGGCCTCTGCCCCGGCGGGCAGTGAGGGCTCCACAGGTCGGTGTCTGCTCACCCTGCTGGGCATCGCCTTCATCCTCAGTGGGCTCATCGTGGGGGGAGCATGTCTCTATCGGTATTTTACCCCGAAGGTAAACTTGTCTCTCTGTGCGCGCGTGCGCGATTTGGCCCGTGTTACCTGTGTTTGGAGTTTTGGGACGTCATAACGTCAAAGGATCCGGATGCAAACAGTGTTGAAAACCCACAGTCAGTGTGTCATGACAGTTCACTTAGAAACAGAGACATAATGCCAGAATCATCATGAATGATCGCAGTGAGACAGTGACAGAGACGTGCTGGTGTGGATCCTAACTATTTATATCAACTTCAAATTCTCTTTGGTTAGGAGGTTATTTATTCTGAAGTGAACTCTCTGCAGCCTCACTAAAACCTTTAACATATTATTCTTTTTACATTAAAGCAATACATTTATGTAAGCAGCACATTGTCTAACTGTATATGAATATAAAGCAGGGAGGTTATGATTTTTGTCATTAAATCAGTATACATTGAATAATAGCAACAACACGCAAGAGCCAGTATAATGAAAATAAGTCATCAAATGAGAATAAATGTAGTGTTTAGTCTATTTTCATCCTCTCATAGCTGAATAGTGCAGCTTTAAGATGCATGAACACACTGCTCCTTCAGACCAGACCGTTATTAGTGAGGGACCTGTTACCATTCTACAGCAAACTGTGTGTGTACGTACTGAGCCCAAACCAAACCCAGCGTGTGCTTTGTCTCCCCCTGGCAGCCACAAGCTGCTACTGAATGTTACCCCTCGATTAACTATGTCAAAGTATCTCGGTGGTGGTTGTTGTTTCTGCTTCTGTGTGTGTGCGAGAAAAGTGTATGGAATCAAACACTTTGAATTGGATTGGTCTCTGGTGGCCATCTTGTTCAACTCGTTTGTGTGTCCACCAGAGGCTGTATCACGGGGCGATGCAGTTCAGTGACATGTCAGGTGGAGCTGGAGGAGAGAGCCAGCCGTACTACCTGCCTCAGGTGGAGGAGGAGGTGGAGATCTCTGACAACATGGCCGTCATCAGCGTCCCCCCTCCCCGCTTCCGACCTGGAGACCCTGCATACATCCTCCATGACTTCAACAGGGTGAAGATGAGCAGTACTCAGAGAACATACACATCCTTGTGGGCGTTTGTTTCAGTGGTTTAAATTGTGTGTGTGTGGGTGTGTGTGTGTGTGTGTGTGAGCAGAAACTGACAGCGTATCTGGACTTGACTCTGAGGACCTGCTTTGTGATTCCTCTGAACACCTCAGTGGTTCTCCCCCCTCAGGACCTCATCGACCTCTTCTCACAGCTGACGGTGAGTGGCACTGATCACCTCCTGTCCTCGGGGTCCTAACAGGATCTGAGGACCCAGCAGCTGGGAGGACGTCGGAAAATCTGCAATATATTTCATAAGAAATTCCAGCATGTTCCCAATCCCAGACATTCAGTCACTCTGTATGAATCAGACTGAGTAATAATAACCACCAGTATCTGATTCTGGCCTGTTTCCGCCCCGTGACTGTATTTTCACATGCGACTTGAAACTGTATCAGTCAAAATTTCATCGACTCAATAGTTGAAGGCTATTGATATTAATCTCTTGTCATCGGAGTCCAGTTTTCTTTGCTGGAATAAATACCAGAGCTGTGTCTCAGCTAATTAGAAAACGGTCACACACGAGGTGTTGTACAAAAATATCACACTCACTCCATGACTGCGTACTGACAGGATGTGATACAAAACGTGTTAATCTCTTTGTGGATCAAAAAGCAACAGTGGAAAGCTTCTTCTGCTTAGTCATCGTCGCCCACCTCAACACCCACCTATGTGCAGTTGTGTGTGGGTCCTTCGGTGCCTCTGATAATGTGTGTTTCAAAAGCACACTGACTGAAATCGGTCACGGTGTGTTAGCAGCTCTGTGTGGCGACACTAATGTAATGGATGATAAAAACCACTAATGATTTAGTGGTTTTTGCCCCTAAAGTTGTTAAAAGACGATGCAACAAAGAAATGGGGCAGAGAAAAACATGATGTAATGTGATTTGGCAGTAATGTGCCTGTAAACAATAAACAACAACAGCTCTGTGAGGCTTCATTTAGACATCACATACCAACATGTGACAATTCATCTAATAATCTTTCATGATGTTTTGAAAAAAGAAAAACATGACAACCTTGCTGTGGTCCATCACCCAACATAGGCGTCTGTGGAGGCTGCTTCACTGAGGTGACATGTACCATGTCATGTTGTCAACTATTGATCAGAGCAGTAAACAGCAGAAGCTTGTGTCTTTCCCACACCCAGTTTTCACACTTGGCTGAATTTGAGTGGACTAAGATGATTTTCATCTTGGAGTTAGTCCAGTTAAAAAGATAATAATTCCCTTGTTTCTTTTCTTTGCTGCCAGTCGGGATCTTATCGTAGCTACCTGGTGCATGAGGATCTGGTTGTGACGGAGCGCATCGATGACGTCAAACCTCTAGGCTTCTACATCCGCCGCCTGTGTGACGGAAAGGAAACATACAGGATGCAACGCCGCGCCAGTCTGCCAGGTAACGACGGAGTGCACTGTCCAAACTGCAAATCTGGATTGTTGCTCAGGATTTGTTCTCGTCAGTAAACAACTGGCTCATTTTTTCATTATTTCAAAAAGTGTTAAACTTTTTTTTTTTACAACATCATCCATTTTCTAAATAATAATTTTTACTCATCCACAGTGACAAACAGGTTTCTCAAAACAGTCAGGTCGAAACAAATACCACCATCAGAGGTTATGTAGCATATTACTGTTTTGAAATCAAAATGAAGATGGATTTCAGTTCATCTTTGTGTGTGTGTGTGTGTGTGTGTGTGTGTGTGTGTGTCAGGTGGAGGCATCCAGAAGCGCTCTACTGAAGAATGTTTCACCATCCACCACTTCGAGAACAAGTTTGTGACTGAGACCCAGGTCTGCAAAGCTTGATGGGAAACCATGTGCGCGGGTCCGAGTAGAGAGAGAGAGAGAGAGAGTGATAGAGAGAGCCAGAGTGACAGTGACGGGGCGTTGAAGGAGAGTGAGAACAGGAGCAAATGATTTATGTTAGAAGTAGAAAGTTACTTTTGTATAAAACTCTCACTGCAGTCTTTGCTTCCCCTGCTTTAACCCCAGTGGTTAGTGAGTTTCAGTCACAGCGTTACAACTTAACCCCCCTCTGCTGCATCCCCCTGTACCTATATAGGTCAAAGCCCCTTTTCTCCAGTATTCACTAGCTAGTCTTGTATTGCTTACTAAGGATATAACCAAGTTCCATTTGTTGTTATGTTGGTTATTGTTTTGTTTCTGCAGCTTTCTTCTGATAACCTTATCGTTGTTGCTGTTTGTGTTATCCTATTCTCGTGATAGTGAAAAGCCATTCATCTCCGAAGTGTCTGTGTGTCACCCTGTGTAAAGCACAATCACCTGGAGACGTATTGGTGCAGTTCCGTTAAAGTGCACATAGCATAACATGTTTGTTGTTGTTTGTGATGGATGGTACTAGAGGTGCACAGAGCACTGTGTAGACATTTCCCAGAGTACCCTGCTGCTCCCAGAGGCCTCTGCTGGCCTAGTGTGTGATGATACCATGTAAACCTGATGTGCGTGTTTGTATAGAAACCTCATCTGTGATTATAAATATGGGTGATTGTCGAGCTAAGAGAGTGAATAAGCTAAAGTGAAATGTCACAAAATTTGACATTTATTTTTGAATTCTTGTTTATCAATTTGCAGACCCTATGACATGGAACGTCTTGACTGATACAGGAAGAAAAAAGTTCCTGTAGGTTCAGCATCCTTTTTTCCCTAGGGGAAAAAAAATAATCGACATGAATGTGTTAATTTGAGTTTGGAAGCCTTTTATGAATAATGAATTAATGCGAGTCATTTTCCTTGGTTTCCCACACAAAGTCCACACAGGAAGACAATCAGACTGGAAGTTTGCTTGTAAAAATGTGTTCCTGTCTCACCTTTTTAACTGAACACTAGAAGATTAGATTAAAAAAAAAAAAAACGACGGTGTGTGCCGCTACTGAATTAAACTTCACTGTGTTGTTGAATAAAGTTGCATTTCCTTACATAATTCATATTGAGTGTTGTTGTTTTTTGCGTTTGACTTATCATTAAACTGGATCTAGAAGAAAAGTGTTGCGATATAAGGTTTTCTTGTTGTCTGTTTCCTGATGACTACAAGTGCTATCTGTGCTATCCACAAATTTAGAATGAACAGACATTATATCTTTATTTAAACAAATAAATAGAAGAAAATTCACATTGTTAAAAACCACAATTTTTTCACATAACCTACTCTTTTGCATTTAAAATGCCCATAGTACATATATGTCAGGGTTTTGTGGTTACAATCCCCTGCCCTCTCCTGTTATGCAGGACAGACGCCTGCTGGTTGTCCCGCCCTCTGATACCTCTGTCTTGCTCAGTCGCCTCCAGAATTCATCAGTTGTGAAATAGTACATGAGTGGGTCCAAGCTGCAGTTGAGGCTGGCCAGACAGAGAGTGATGGGGTGGCATCGCAATACCAGGTCCCTGAAGGCGCAGCTGCTGAGAGCATTGGCTTTGGCCAGAAAGTCCAGGGGCATAGTGACATGGTAAGGAGCAAAGCACACTAAGAAGACAGCAGCACAGCTTAGCACCATCCTCAGTGCCCTCCGCTTCTCCCCTCGGTCAGGGATCGCCCCCGCGCTCCTCGTCCGAAGGCTCCCAGCTGTCAGACAGGCACAGGCTAACACCAGGACGAGTGGGATGATGAAACCCATCATCTCTGCTATGATCAGCAGAGCCCAGACTGCTGGAGAACTGATAGGCCTCAGGGGCAGCTCAGCGAAGCACTCAAAGTTGGACCCGCTGTAGGAGCCATTTAAGATGGGGTTCCTCAGCAGGGGGAACGGCAGACAGCCCAGACACACATAGAGCCAGACCATGGCGCATATCAACAGGTCCCCCTTCCGCCTGGATGAGTTGTACCTCAGCGGACACATGATGAGCTCGCAGCGCCGCACGCTGACACACACCAGGAAGTAGATGGAGGCGTACATGTTTACATACTTGAGATAGAAGCAGACCATGCAGAGAAGATGACCAAATGGCCAGGTGTTGTTCAGGTAGTAGTAAATGCGTAGAGGCAGGGAGAGCACCTGGGGAGAACAGAATAACACAGTGTTTACGTGTGTGTGTGTGTGTGTGTGTGTGTGTGTTCAGGTGTCAGCACATTTGTACATTTGAAATACCTGATTCAATTCTATTTTTATAAATATATTTTTTTGTATAGCTTTTAAAATGATATTTTATCTAGCTGATCTGAAAATATAAGCATAGCTGAGTTAGGCCTGATGACAATGAGAGAGGTACAAACGTTTGATCGTAATGAAACCATTTTCTTTTTATCTTATAATTTCGCATATAAAAGTCAATAATCCTTTGAAATGTACGGAAAGGCTCATTTTTATTTGCTTCAGAATTTGTACTTTATGCCCAAACGTCTGCATTCAACTGCATCAGTAAATGATTTGAAGAATTTTTAAAAAAGACAACATAATAGAGCAATATGAAGTACAGAGGTCTTTATGTAATATTTACCTGCAGCAGGTCGGCCACAGCCAGGTTCATCATGAACACCACAGCCTTCTTGGTTTCTCTGATATAGACCCTGAACACCCAGAGAGCCAGAACATTACCCAGCAGGCCAGGTGCTAAGATCACGCTGTACACCACCGCATACAGGCGATGCTGGTACACCTTCAGATCTTCACTGATTTCACAGGTTTGGTTAGAAAAGTTCATCTTATGCTGTTTACTTTCAACCGTTCAGGCAAGCTGCCTTGGAAACCAACAGGAAGCTTGAATGCGAAAAGTTGCTTTTAGTCCGGTGACGGGTTGGTCTGCGCATCCATGGTGTCTGCTATAGCGAGGAGGAGTTCATGCTGAGAGCTGTTTCACCATGGTCCTGTTCTCTGCTGCATCGCGGAATGTCTTTGAGTCAGAGCGGACGTTTTCAACTGTCTGTTGCGATCACTGTCAATCACGTCCTGGTTGAAGAGACAAATAATGGGTCAAGTAAAATGTTGTTAGTAGAAGTTTGGTACTTCACATCAGCCAGGTCTGTGTCTGTGTGGGGCTCTGCTCTACAGTGCAACAGCAAGGTGCAATGAAATGGAAATCTCTTTACTGTCATGATACACATGTAGCTGTGGGTTGTGATAGACTGGCCACCTGTCCTGTTTCCTCCATGTGCACCCCAGTCATCTGTAGACATATACTATCACAATGAATGGCTCTCAGAGGCACACACACACCCACACACACATGCAAACACACTCGCACATGACCTCAGGTTGTGTAAAACATTTTATAATAACTCGCCTCTGATGTTGCAGCTTGTTGCAGTGGCCTTTTACAGTAAATATGCAAACCCACAGGGAAGTCAGTGTCGCAGTTTCCCACGTACCGTTCACTGTTTCATCTTGAGGTCTGCAGTGTAGCCTACAATACGCCAGCATGTGAAACCTCATAGTGAAACTGTAACGCAGCTTAACATGCTCACAGGTCGCACTGCAATATACATATGAAGCTATGAGGAGCAGCTCTGTATGTGAACCTTCTGTGTCAGATTAACGCATAACGTTTTCTTATCACATCATTTAGCAACCAGCTAAAGGTTTGAATTGGGTGTTGATGAGGAAACCACAGGTTGGGTTGCCTGTTGAGCTCACCATCAAATGGAAATACACAGTAACATCTGGAACTGAACGTTCAGCTGGGAGGTTTCATACACCCACTGCTGTAAGCATCATGTCTGCTTCACTATGCCTGAACGCACATCTGACTTTGTCTAAACTGATCTTAACTCATTGTAGTGGAAGGCAGGGCGAGGTGGTTCTGCGTCCATTGTTTTGGTCCTTCACATAGACAGCGCTTGCACAGATGAGGCCTTTGACTTTTTCTGGTTTCGCTGATCATGTTCAGACTAGAGAATCAGGAAACTGCGGGAAAAGTCTATAATCTACCATTAAATAACTTGAACATCCTCTTTGCTGAATACCATAGCTGCTGTAATATTTCAATAACGTTGCTATTTGTGGTATGTTGTTCCCCCGAACTCACAACTTGCACAACCACCAGAGGACATAGCCAAATTAAGCCTGCGTTTTTTAAAGGAAGTGACAAATAGCACGTTAAAGACTTGTCCATCATGTGCGTGTCACCTATCCTCTTCTCTCCCATCTCTGTACACTTTACAACCTTCTCAGCAGACGTGGACTTCAAACAATGTAAAAGTACAAACCTAACAGTTTAAAATGACTGAAATGTAGAACAGTGTTTCAGTAACACCACTGTTCACTAGAATGTTCTGAGGTATTACGGCGAATACGAGTCATTCAGAGAGATGTAAATGGCATCATCGGTAAAAAGTGATGCATCAGCGTGTTTGCATTGTGTTGTGAGTTGCATGTATAGTTCCGTTTTTGACTTTAATGTCACTGCTTTTAAGTGAGCAGGAATACAAATGAGGCCAAGTGACATGACACATGGACACCAACTGTATCGCAACTGCGCACGGGTCGCAAGCTGAAAAGGTTCATTACATTAACAAAAAAACTAAATTTAATTAGTAATATTTATGTAGTAGAAACTGATGAATGAAATTCAGCAGGATAATTGTATAATAATGTATAATAATGTTAATGCTCTCTAGTGAAGCACTTAATGCAGTTAATTACAGCACCATCAGAGCACATGTACTTTCCACCAATGTTTCCCAGCAGGCACATCAACAAGCAGCTGAGTCGTGCATCAGCAAAGAGCTCTTCATCCCGTTTGGACAGAGTACAGCTGTGCATTAAGATATTATATTAACTCCTCCACAGCACTTTGGCCCTGCCTCTCTCCTCTCACTGCCTTTTACCCTGCTTCTCAGAGACCTCCCTGTGAATTCCCCCACCACTCTTCCCGTTTGGCTTCATTTGACCTTCGACCTCAATGTGCTTTCTGACGTGATTCTTTTCTCATTACTCTCACTTTGGCACGTATTGTGTTCTTCTGTGGACTTCTCATAGTGCTGGCAGTTTAGTGCTGGCTTGTTGTTCCCTCCTTGTGGCTTGCCAGAGTGGAACTGTATGATCAATATAGATCTACAGAGACACCGCTATAGAAATCGCTCATCCTGCCTTGTTGATATGTGTTTTCACATCAAAGAGCTGCACTCCCACCATAGGATTAAGCAAGCCCCTCGATCTGGCCAATGGAAACACAGTTTATCACATGTGATTCATCACTGTCTGTGTGGGCTGTTGGCACATTACAGCTTTTCCACACAGACACCTAAAGATTAGCTGTGGGAACCCAGCTCTGTCCACATGTGCTGCTCCCAACACACATAACATGCCACCATCCACCATCACAGATACAGTACTCTACACGTGAACACTGTCTACAGACACACACACACTCAACATTACAGACATTCCACACATTGGAGAAACATACGAGATCCCCCATGAGGGATGACTCCACACTGAAAGCATCCAGCCTCACACACAAAACCTCCCATTAGACAGAAGCACAGAAACTCACAGAAGGAATCAAACGGACAAAGTCTCACCTGTTTTCAAACTTGAAGCCGTATCGTGTCAAAAAGCGGAGTGGTGACGGGACATCCCCTCCCTCTTCTCCCTCCAACTCTGTTCATTTTCTCTCTCCAGCCATCTCTCTCTCTCTATCTCTCTCTATATCTGGTGTTATCTGCCCCTCCACCTTACATGCTCACACACACTGTTTCTATCTGTTGCTATCCTGCGATTTCCTGTTTTGATTTCTCACTGCTGTCTCTTTCTCTCTCTCTCTCTCTCTCTCTGTGCCCCTCTCTATCTTTCTTTCACTGTGTCTGTCTGCTGTGCTGTGGGTTTCAGCACATGCTGGGCTTCCTGTGAGTGAGGGGGTGTGGTTTACGAGACCGTTTGACAGCATAACGTCTGCTATTATGCACATGACCGCTTTTTTCCTCTGGGGACCACATGTACTGTGTCTGTCATCTGTGCCCTTTTAATAATAATAATATAACATGTCATACATCAGGCCTGAGAATTAGTAGAACTTAAAACCATGACAACATCTTTTGCCTTTTTGAAGCAGCATTAAATGTCTTTCCTTCACGT
>JAFBJQ010002174.1:19529-253914 GCA_016785345.1 Trinectes maculatus
TTGACCTGAATATATTATAGCAATATTACAGCATTAGATCTGATGCTGAGTGCTGGACGACTGACAGCAAAAGCCAGGGGGCTCATTCTGGTGGGTGAGTCAGACACCTGGCAGTTGTTCCAGAGGTGTGCTGTGTGGGGGGTGGGTGTCGCCTCAAAGCTGGCGCACACTTGTGTAGGCAGATGCAAGAAGACGTAGGTGAGGAAACGGTTTCGGTTTGGAAGGCAGCCTCAGAGTCTGGCAGTTACTGGTTTTATGCAGCTTGCAACAAACTGTGTACAACCGTCCTCACCACTTTGCATCGTAAAAGGAAGTACAGCAACAATGAGCTGGCACCTGTTTACATCTGCTGCTACTCTGATGAAACCTCGATGTAAACCAGCCACACACACAGTACATATTGCAGCATCACATAGGACGGAAAGCGCATGTTTTTATTAAGCATCTCTTACACAGTCACACGGCTTTCATGTAGCTTATGCACAGTTATTCCGAGCTAAGGAAAATATGATGCAAGACCAACACAGCTTTCATCATAAAGCAACTAATATGGTATTCATACGGATACTGAACACCCACATATTACCACACATGTAAACGATTGCATGTATACAAATACAAATATTTGTTCTCTTCGGGAGGAACCATATGTCAACACTGGTTATCATAGGTTTGGAGATAATACGGAGACATACAGTAGGTTTGTGTTAATAATAGTAATGCTACATCCTGTCCTATCCGTTGCTCTCCGTGCTCATCAGTCTGTGAGGCGCTTGGCGCTGGCGCGGGGAGCTGATCGGAGATGAGAGAAGCGTGGAGGAGAAGGAGGAGGTTCGCCTGGTGAGGTGCAACCGGAACTCGGCTGTTGCAAAGTAATAGAGCAGAGGGTTGAGGCAGCAGCTCAGGCTCGCCAGGCACAGAGACACCGGGTGGAACTGAAGCACGGCCTGTCTGGTGGCACAGTGGGTCACCATGTCCTGCGACACCATCAGGTAGAGCAAGAAGTTGAGGTGGTAGGGGGCAAAGCAGATCAAGAAGAGGGCTGAGCAGCTCAGCACCATCCGCAGGGCACGCCGCTTCTCCCCATTCGTCTGCCTTTCCTGATACTTATCTACCTGAGAGTGGGAGGTGACTGACTGCAGTCGGCTGTGTGCTGAGGAGTTCTGACCAAGTGCATTTTGTTCATCCTGGGTTTGTCTTTTGTTGAGGGACTGGACAATGCGGACAGAGCTGTAGGTGATGCAGGCCAAGGGAATGATGAAACCAAACAGCTCAGCTAGAGCCATCATGGTGACGGCCAGAGACCGAGGCACACGCCGAGTCGGTAAATCTTTAAAGCAGGTGGAGCTGGAAGTGGGCCGTGGCGCGTAGAGCTTGGTGTAACCTATGGGATGGTGGGTAGAAGTGGCGTCCTGAAACAAGGACATGTTATAGATGGTCTGTGTGCTGATGCTGGTGGCATTATTGCTGCTCCGCATCAGAATGAAGGGGGAGCAGGCCAGACTGACCACCACCCACACTATAAGACTGATCAGCAGGTCGTAGCGGCGCCTCCACTGGCGAGCAGAGAAGGGGTTCAGCAGGAAGACGCACCTCTGCACACTGATGCACACCTGGGAACAAAGGAAACAGACAGAATGGTGACATGGAAATCACCTGCCAGAGTACAGTAGATAAGACTCACGAGTCATTGTCTAACATGCAAAAGACTCCATTACTCCCAAAGTCATTATCGGGATGCAAACGGGATATCAACAAACTGTCCTGACCAAACATTCTGCTTACCAGAAACGCTATGGCTGCATACATGTTGAGGTATTTGAGGTAGAAGCATAACAAGCAGATGCTTCGTCCAAAAGGCCAAGTGAGTGTGAAGTAATAATGGATCCTGAGAGGCAGAGAGAGGATGTGGGCCAGATCAGCTAATGCCAGATTTATCATGAAGATCACTGCCTTTGTCTTCTTACTGTGGAACAACGTGCAGAGGAGTTGGTCATGTCCACCAGATGAGATATTTGGCGTGACACCGTACATGTCTCTGTCTCTGTTACCTGATATGTCTGCAGAGGACCCAGAGAGCGGTGGTGTTGAGCAACAAGCCAGGGATGAAGAGCAGCAGGTAGAAGTAGGTGTACATCTTCTGCATATGCTGTTCCCAGTCATTCTGGTCATGGTCACATGACGAGGACGAGTTGACCTCCCCCGATCCAGACATATTCAGACTCATTCCCTCGCTCAAAAAGACTCTGGAAGCATAAATCAAAAGACTGAATCAGGCTCCACTGTGAATGGAATCATCGAACGCTAAAGATCTATACACTACACCATCCCCCACAATAACTAATAACCACACCTGTTTGATTCAACAGAAATGTATCAGGTGTTCTCTGTGGATTACAACAGCAGACTGTTGCAATTTCCCTTTAGATATGTATTTTAATCATTTCCATCTATAACACTTCAACTTCCTCTGTAAAGAGGTTTCTTACTTTTACTAAATTTACTTGACAGACATTGTCACTATTGTTACTACTACTAACTATATCATTCATTGGAATGGATCTACCTACACGTTGGTGCATCAGTATTAAATATCAGCACCTTGAAAAGTAGCGCGATATTTCTCTGCATCACGAGTGGTTAGTGGTGATATTTGTTTTTATTTTTTGCCAAACGTGCCATAAGGCTCATAGTGAAATGAATGGCCTGGCTATACCTTCTGTAAGTGAAACAGTTGATTGAAGGATCTCTCTTCCTCTGAGGCGACACCACACCCTTCCTCCAATGCCCCAGAGAGGGAAACTGACTGGTTTTTGCAGCTTCGCTGAATATTTTTTTGACAATCACGGCTTTTGGCTGGCGACGCAGGCTGCCAATAGGCTGCCAATAGGCTCTATCATTTTATGTCTATTGTCTGAATACAGCTGTGTAACTGCCTCAGTGAAAATACGATTTTAAAAGTTTAGGTCTTAACATCTGAATTCTCATCCGGTGCAGGTAATGTTGTTGTTTTAATATTATATTGTTCGCTGTATGATTACATCCCATACTGCATCAAACCTGACTTTAATATCTACTGTATAACATGAAACATCACATGGCATGACACATACGCAAACACGTTTAATTTTGTACCTTTACATTTGATGTAAGGTGAAGTAGTATTTCATAACACACCTCCCGTCTCAGCGGTATGCGGAGCATGACTTCGTCAGACAAAGCACAACACTGGCTCACACACGCAATCTCTGTCTACACACACACACAAAAAAAATGTTTTTACCTCGTCTTCTTCTCTTGTGATAATCAGCAAGGGTAAAGGGGAAAGGTCAGACCCACCAGGTCAGTGACCGTCTGCGACCACATGCTCCTCTGTAAACAGCAAACTGACACACAAACACAAACACTTCACACGTGCATGTGCATGTGAGCGCACTGTCGATACCATGCCAGCGATGCGGTTTCTGTCTGAATGTGTCGTAGCATTAATGGGTGGCGACTGTTAGTTTCTGCTCTCTGTTTCTTAGGCATGGTGATGAGGGGAAGAGGAAGCTGTGCCCTCATGCACAAGTGTTTGTCTTCCAACTGCCCCAGGCAGCACAACGACAAACCTAACACCAACACAGCAGTGTGACTGTGTGGTTAAATGACACTGACTGGTAAGGTCAACACTTTCTCTTACTGTGTTTGCTCCCCCATCAGACGCCACACTTCCGTTTTTACAGTCAGCGTTTAGCAAACAATAATTTTATAAGTCAGACTGGTGTGTAGACATGTAAACGTTTGAGCCTCGGTCCTCTGAAACTTAAAAATGGTTTGATTTGAAACATTTAAGAGGGGCTGACACTGAGAGGCTATGTGCACTTCTGCGCTGTGGTCATGGTTTCAGTTGTGTCTTCTTATCCTTCCTGTTCCACCCATCACAGCACTAGGTAAAGATAGATTCACAACCAGAATAAATGACTTGCTGACAGGTTTCCAAGCTATACGAGGCGCCTACCGCCCGCGTGGCACTTCTCTGTCAAGCTTCCTGTGCTGCTGCAATTTGGTTTCAGTTCAACAAGTCCATATGCACCAGTCAGCTCAATAACTGACATTTATTTTCTGACATTGTAAAAAAAAAAAGAATGAAATGAGAAAATATGTTTAAATCTAAATTCTTGGTGGTTTGGAATAAACTCTTTTTAAAAAGCCATAGATATACACTGATGCACACTATATTAAAGCCTGTTAATAATCTTAATGTTTGGGTGTAAGGCCACAACAGGCTGACAACAAGCAAACCTGTTGAGCACAGACAGACATGTGTTAGATACTGTAGGTCAGTGATGTATTTGTTCCCACTTATTGGCCACTAGATGTCAGAATAAACCAACTTCTCACAGCTATAGTTAAAAAAAGCAGCTTTTTTTTTCCTCTGCAGAGGCACAGATCGCTCCTTTCAACCAGACATTTGACAGGTTCGATGTTAAGTGTCTTCTGTTGCACATCACATGCCTACACCACCACCACCACCACCACCCCATCATACTCACCCACCCCCTTATTTCCTGCTCGAACTCCTCTGTTACCCTTGACCCCTGCTGGGGGCTGGGACAGTCCATCTGGTGTTGTCTCCGTGTCTGCTGCGAATGGCCACATTATCACACTGCCAGAGATGGTTGCTATGATTACTAACCTTTCCTCTCTCTTTCACACTCCCTACATACCACAGCTGCTATACAGGCCTAATGCTCTCCCAAGTGAGGCCATGAATCTCTAACTGTGCATAGCTCTGTGAAAGAATATATAAACAACCTGTACGAACACCTTATAGAAGTCATTTCATTTCTCCTGCAGAAGCCTCTGTGTGCAAATAGAAACATGACGACGAGCCTGCTGCTGGTGCCTATAGCAGCACTGCCACTGTTAGACTGATACCAGAAGGTAGCTCTGCACTTTGTCCAAACATGAAGAGGTCAGCTACTGAGCTAGTTTCAGTCCTTCCTGATAAAAGCCGGTGCACTGATGGAAATGTTGGATTTTGTTTTCTTACTTAATGTCTAACAGTTACATACACACAAACTCAAAAGCCCCTAGTTCTGCTGACTCATTAGTATTTTGTTTGTCCTGCAGCGTAACACTGTGGTTTGGGGTATTTAGCCACCAGTTGTGTACTTTGGAGTGCGTACACATTGCTACGTGGAAAAGACCTTGAGCAGCTCTACAGTCTAAGGCCAGATTAAGACAGAGAGACTTCATTCAGAAGCGAACAATGCGCCTTTGCTTTAGTCACAATAAGCATTTGGCCTGTGACACAGCACACAGGCCAAGGTCCTCGACCAGATCGGAGCTGGCTTCTCCGCTGAAAACACGAGCCCATTGGCTGTTTGGCAGCCAATGGGCTCCTCCAGCAGTCGCTGACAAAAGCTGGTTTGACCACCAGGCACAGAAATAATGACTGCAGCCTATGAAAGCAGTTCAAAAGAGATATTTAATAGCCTTCAGCAGGTGAGTGTTATAATAACAATTGGTCTCACCACACTATCGAATGTCATAGCATTAATGTCTAAAATGATATAATGCACCGTGAACGCTTGAGCCTTATACCAATACAACCTACGGGCTCAGTGTGTTACAAAAGTACTTAACAACATTATTCAACAATGTGTGCGGTAATCTTCATGTTATCCACAATCCAGTGCGTGTGTGAGTGTAACTCCTGAGTGATGATGTGTCAGAGTCTCTTTCAGAGGCTCTGCGTGTTCCAGGACCATCACAGTAGTCCTGATGTGTCTGGCTCTGCTCTCTGCAACCTTCACTCATATATAAACACTGCTACATTCCTGGGCTCGCCAATGGTGGATTAATCCGTAAAGTCCAGGCCATACCTCAGGACTTACCTCTGGACTTAACTAATCTGCTGAGTTATGTGTTTGTCATTTCCAGGACCAAACAGCTGGTTGTGTGTTTTTTTTTAAAAAAAACACATGGGTCCTTTCTTTCAAACTCACCATGTCCTTCTTCCATAACCTTCTGTCTGAATCAGAATTGACTTTCAGATATCTTTGTTTCTTTGCCATTGCTGGCTACAGTGTTTGTGTCCATGGGGGGAGTGTTTGCTGTGTCCTGGGTGTCGGTGTCGCTGCGGGGGATGCTCCCAGGTCGGGAGCCAGAGCCTTTTCCTCCCATGGTCAAGCTCTTCTGGAAGCTTTCGGAGGTGAAGTAGTAGACCACAGGGTCCAGGCAGCAGTTGAGACTGGCCAGGCACAGAGTGATCGGGTAAAGGGTTCGGGCAAATCGTTCTACAGTGCAGTTAGCCAGGGCCTGGGTCCGCACCAAGGCGTACAGGAACAGGATCGAATTGTAAGGGACAAAGCAGATGATGAAGATGCCCAGATGGACCACAATCATCCGCAGGACACGTCTCTTGCTGTCACAACCATGACCAACATTTGCTGGGCGACGCAGTGTCCGAAGAACCAGCGAGGAACATACCAAGTTGGCCAGCAGGGGGATAAGAAAGCCCACAATCTGGGACGATAATAGAGAAGCATCAGGAAATTACACTCTGATGTATCTGATTAGATAAAAAAAACAGTGCAACTTGTTTGAAACTGTTGCTGTTCACTCACCTCAATGAAAATGGTGATTTTGGACAGGTAAGTCCTCCAGGTGTTCTTAGAGAAGCCCTCGAAACATGTGGTGGCTCTGTTTGTGCTGTTAATGGTGGAGAAGAAGGTCACTGATATACCTCCTCCTACAATGGTCAGCCACACAGCAGCGCACACCAGCGCTGCGTTCCTGCGTGTGCGTATGGAGCGCGAGCGGAAGGGGTAGACTATCGCCAGAAAGCGGTCCACACTGATACAGGTGAGAAAGAGCATGCTGCCATAGATGTTGGTAATGAAGGCTGTTCCTGATACCTTACAAAGTCCATCTCCAAACGGCCAGTGGCGGTTAACATTGTAGAAGACCTTGAATGGCAGCGTAAAAACAAAGACTAAATCAGATAAAGCTAAGTTAGTCATAAACATTGTGGTCTCGTTGCGCATCTTCATCCGGAAGCAAAACACAAAGAGTGCGGCGCAGTTGGTTATCAGGCCTAAGACAAACACCACACTGTAGACCACAGAGTACAAGTTGTACTTGAAGGAGTCGTCAATCCCACAGTTCTCCATCTCAGTCTCGTTAGACACCAGACTGGCCATGGTGACAGGCGACGCGGGAGGGAAGCTCCACGGGACAATGGAATGCCAAAGGCGTCAGGAAAGGGCTTGGTCAGAGCAGGTATCTGAGGATCAGCGATGTCAGGAAGAGATCCAGCAGTCAAGACTCCACTGAGCCATTGTGCAGAGTCAGACACACAAATGTCGGCAAAGACAGTCAGGATGCACAGTTACAGGGCTGCTCGATCCTCCTGTGGAGAGAAAAGGAAAAAGCATACGGTCACTTCCTCACAATAACCGTTGCAGGTTGAGAAGTTTTGCACAGAATGAAGCATCTGTCACTCATTACAGTCAGCAACAAAGCTCTAATTGAGCCTTTGTTTATGTCCTACATTTCTACATAGCTACATAGCATTTCTACATAGCATCTACAAGTGTGTCAGCTCGAATGTCTAATGTCTGTGTGCGCTGCTGAGTACGTGAACGTGTTATCTGTCTGTATAAAAAGCTCTCATCCGGTCAGATGGTCTCAGTTCAACAGCAGCATGGCATGCAGGCACTCAGGCTGTCATCAGGGCTGTGAGAGGCACTTAGCTGGGTAGATTGGAAGATTAAATACACATCAGCTAGATGCATTACCAATTTTAGACAGAAAATACATCGTCAATTAGAAACCGCACAGAAAAGATACAAATCTTAGTTCCAGCTCAGAAGTAAATAACCCTGGGTGACTCATAACTCAGCATGTTTCCTGCCTGGAAAAGTAGTGCAAGGTCACCGCCACCAGCACAGAGCCCTGTTGTACACAAAACACAATAGCGTTGTTGTCAACCCTAAACAATTAAACTCACTGGCCCACGCATTTTTAAAATTCATTACTCAAAGTGATATTAGTGTTTGTGTGTGTGTGTGAACGCAAGAAACTGTGAGGCAACAAATGGATTTAAATTCACATCGTTACAATCGACGACTGATCATTTCTGGAACTTTCATTTAAGTATGTGGTGAAATCTTGTTTGGTCGTTTTCTGTGGCTCTGTAGAGAGGTATCCAAACCTGATAAGATAATGTGATGTCATCAGGGTTATCTAACAACGTGACTACACTATGACAGACATGGCTCTGTAAAACATATCTTACAGGGACGATTAAAGCTATAAGGCATCTCGACCTATGTTGGGTTGACTTTAAGCAATATTTGATCTGGGTTTTTTTTTTTGTTGTTGTTTTTTAACAAAGATTTCATTCCATTGTCTTGTCGGCATCGTGTGTAAAACTCCTGAGCGTATCTGGATGAGAGTCACTGTATCTGTCTCTCTCACACACCGTCTCTCTCACACACACACACACGATACACGAGAGACAAAGGGCAACGCTGTGAGTGTGAGCGGTCCGTCAGCCCTGTCCTGTGCCAGCTGCAGTGTGACATCTTTACTGCTTTTTCACACGCCTACCCAAACAGCTTCCACCGGGCCTCTTCAATACCCCCACTGTACCCGCCAGCTCCAAACACACACTTACATATGCACAAGTCTCCACACGTGCATACACAAGCAGGCAAACACTCGCATGTGCCAGTCCTCACACACAAGCACACACTCTGTAAGGCTCTGTGTACTGTGGCTCAGGCCCAGGACCCCTGACGGTGCTGGTTTCATATTCAGCTGATGCTTTTTCTACAGCGAGTGAAGCCTCAGGAACCTGTGTGTGTGTGCGTGTGTGTGTGTGTGTGTGTGTGTGTGTGTGTGCGTGTGTGTGTGTGTGTGCACTTCATGTGCAGTTTGCCGACAGCTGCACAGTCACAGGGTTTCTCCCTGCAGCCGGCGGCGACAGTGACAGAGACAGGCGTGGGGGACCTGCTGATCTGAGCAGATCAAGTTCAGCATCAACTCACATCCAGCTGTTCCTCTCTCTCACATGCTGGGAGGAAGAAGGTGGGGGAGGGGGGTGAAGGTGGAGGACTAGTGGCCGCAACGTGTTAAAGGCACTGCTTACAGCCAGTCCAGCTTATATAGCATGAGTAAAATCTGTGCCTATTTTTTTAAATAAATTAGGTCGTTTTGATTGAATGGGATTCAGTTTCACAAACATGATTCTTTGCTGATTTCCTTGGTCTTTTCTTCGTTAACCACACAATTAACCAGGAACCAGTATTCATAACCCATAATGGACAAAAAAGTTCCTTAATTAAAAAAAAGTCTACATTTCTCTTGAGACTGTAAATATGTATATATAGATAAGGCCCCACCATATAGTTTCTGGTGACGTTGTGTGTCAGTGAGTTTACACTAAAAGGTGTTTGTATTGTTTTTTAACCATGACCATGTTAGATAAAAGCCTCGGGATACACACTGATTACAATAGCTTCATACTAATTTTAATTACAAACAAACGTCCCCTTGTTGTTGTTGTTGTTGTTGCTGTTGATGTGGCTGTGAAGATGGAGGTGATTACTTCTGTTTTGTATTGTTTGTGCCTGAAACAACAACAACAACAACAACAACAACAACAACGTGTGCAGTAAAGCAGCCTGGTCGCAGATATAACATCAGCACCTAGAGTAACTGTTATTATTGTAGAACTGGAGGCTTTGCGTAAAGCAGCAGCTGCTCGTGTGGCAGGACGCAGATCAGAATGTTCTTCTGAAGAGTTCAGCTGTTTTCAGCTCAGCATGAGAAAACAAACAGTGTGTGGAGACAATGCAGGAGAAACTTACTGGCAGCTGGACGGATGGTGACAGTTCACCTCCCGGACACATTCCACACTTCTATCATCCAACTCTCTGACTCTGACTCTGACTCTGACTCTGACTCTGCAGCAGAAACCACGGGACAGTCTCAGGCGCGCTGATCATCAGATCCTGCGGTTGAGAGTTTCCTCCATTGATGCCGGCGACCTGATCCGTCCGTCCGCCAAGCGCAGGACCGCATCACGTCCACCGCGCCTGCTCACTCTGTGCGCGCGAGCTGACCGCGTGTGCGGGTTTTGTGCAGAGCTGCACAGGAAACGAGACAATAGCGCCTCGACTGGGCAGCTGGGGAGGGAGTGGAGGGGAGCGGTGGTCTGTCATCAGCTGGAGAGCAAAATTATTGTTACTATTCAAAATGACATTAGGCATCAGGGTAATGAGAGTCTGTGGCCAGTGACAGAAATAACGCAAGGAAGATGAGGGAATTCCTTCAAATGTCAAGGTGACTCTCACATCATGAGACACACCCTTTGCCACAAATAAATATTATTGTGTATATTATTATTATTCAGACAATAGGATACATGTAATGGGATAAGATTAGAAAGTGTTATCATTCCATGTCCAGAGGGGACAAATGTCAGCATCAATGCAACATCAGAGTTTTCTGTACAAGTAGGAGCTCCACCTCTACCAGAAGAATGAAAATGCTGTTTACAGAATCATAATACAGAAAGTACAGTGACAGAGTCACCTGGCTCCCGCTGTGATCAGCGATAAGTGAAACATGACAGGTGGACTCACTAACCTTTACAACTTTCAGTACACTCAGTGTTGACACACCTGTCACCTTCCCGCCACTGTGTAGCTGCAACAGATGCCTGCCACACTAACTGGCTGCTAGTGTTGAACATGTTGTGCTCAGGGCCAAAGTCAATTCTGAAGCATCTGACAGGAGCATCAACCTCCAGATGAGTTTTATCAGTCTGCACAGCTGGATTAGTTTGTCAGTATCACGTCACACAATTCTATAATATAGTCGTATTATAGTCGTAAAAAGGTACATAAACACAAAACTACTTCACAGAAGAGACTGAAAAACGATTAAGTCATTACAGTGATGAGGGTGAAATACTGAAATATAGTTTGCAGTGTAAACGTACATCAGCCAAAAAAAGCCTATTCAACTGGTGCTTCAGTGCACCAACGAGTAGCCGAGCTTCCCATAGTGAGTAACTGATATAAAACCAACAAGTGACTGGCCTCCAACCTATTACAGCAGCTAAAAATATAACCAGCAAAAAAAAAGCTCGTATAAAAAGAAACTATGATTATAGTTCAGCACAGGGGCAGCATCGTTAGAGCCTCTGCCAGAGACAATCACAGCAGCCAGATAGTTCGTTAACTGTGATACCTCAGAATAACATAGCGCTATTTTGGCTGATCTGAAGTTCAGCCTCACCATTGTTACAACATAACCTTCATGTCCAAGGCTTCCAACAGAGTTATTTTTAGCAAGGTGACAGGGTGGTGTTGGCCAGGTTTCCATTGTGTTCAGGCTGGCATTGGGTTGTGTGTGTGTGGGTGTGTGTGTGTGTGTGAGAGAGAGAGAGAGAGAGAGAGAGAGAAAGAGCGAGTGACCACAGGAGAGGCACTTGAAAGAAGGGAAGTGGTCATTGGGGGTAGCGTCTGGCAGGCTGACTAGTCGACAATAGCTGCAGGGAGGACAGGACATCCTGCTTACTTTGTAAGCTGAACTCAGACACACACACACACACACACACACACACACACACCTTTAACATACAAGCAATAAATTATATAGGAACAGATATCCTCTTATTTCCTGTTTAAGGGCATTTGATTGAGTCACACATTGTGATAAAATCATGTAGAAGTCAACAGACATTGCATAGTTGACAGTCTCGACCACTGCGGGGGGGCAATGTCAACAGAGATCTGATGAACACTGTTCAGTATAATGTATTCTAATGAGATTTGATACTGCATCCTAAAATAAGAAAATATTTTCAAATCATATGCTGCGAAAATATTCCAGTTTTCATCGTTTCACCCGAGTAAGTATTTTTCTGAAAAAAAGTCAAAGTCAGCGTTATTGTCAATTCTACACAAAGAAAATTGAAATTGTGTGACACTCAATCCCCTGGTGCAAAAAACCGACACTTGGTACAAGAAGATATGCCCACTGGGCTTCTCCTTGTATTTTGTACTATTTGTCACTTTGTATTTTTTAAGTAGTTCTTAAATTGTCTGGACATTCTTTTGTGATTGAAGATGAAACGACATTGTGAGTTATTAATATACACTGGCCACTTATACTTATTCTTGCCACTGTAGTTAGTTTGTGTGACCTCCCCAAAACTAAGTGTGAGTGCAGCCGTGGCTGCCTGTGATGTACTGACTGTCAAAACAACAAACCAAAGACAAGAGCCAAAACCAACAAAAGCCAAAGCAGCCCTTCAAAAATTGTGTTGAAATTTCAATGACCCCCATGATCCCATGATGTGGTTGTGGTCTGTGTTATGTTAACGTTGTTACATGCTTTTTAGATACTTCCTCTGCTACTGTGTTAACATTGTTGTATATAACAACCACTAACTTATGAAGAGCCCCAAGATGTGTTGAACAAATTCATTTCTGTTCAAGGTTTAGGAATATTTAATCCTACATAACGACATATTTGCCATAACATATTATCATAATTAGCTACATTAGTTACATTTCCTGTTTGGTTTTAGGTTAGTGTTAGTATTAGTAGTATATTATTAGGATGCTTTTTAAACAGTTTTCAAAATCCAGAAATCCCCTCGTCCTTTCAAACACACACACACACACACACACACACACACACACACACCCTTTTCATCTCCTGCTCCTTGTCTCTCTCTCTCCACCTCCCCACACACACACACACACACACACACACACACACACACACACACACACACACTCCTCCCTCCTTATTCTCTGTGTTTGGTAACGGTAACTAAGCTGCGCTGCCCTGGCTGAGGCTTTGTGAGTCACACCAACAGAACAAAGACCCCATTACTGCCCCCCTTCATTTCTCTCCCTCCATCTCCTCTCTTCCTCCACTCCTCTGTCCTCCTCTCCTTTAATTCCATGATGAGTGTATTTCCTTTGCTCTCCTCCCTTCGCCTGTGTCCATCCCCTCTTTCACAGGCTCCAGGAGGGTTTGGGGGCTGCCCCATCGTGCCACACATACCTCTGCCCTGACAACAGATCTGACAACAAAAGCAGCGAGGCGGTCCCACGCGGTGGTCTCGGGCTTTACAGGCTTTATTATACTGATATTAACGTGACAGCAGTGGGGTTCACTAAATGTCTATGTGTGTGTATCTGGAGCTGACTTCAGGCCCTGAGAGCCAGCGTTTAGCTTTAACCTGATCACAGATCAGCTGAGAGAGAGGAGCCTGGATCAGTGACTGAGGCCACAGAGGGAGACTGCAGAGCCTGTGCAGCTGTAGCCTGAGATCCAGACGGGGCTGTTTACCCCACTGCACTGACTGGTGCTGCATGAGCAGCTGTGAGAGAGCAATCGCTCTGCAGACTGAGCGACAAGTGAGACAGCGCCATCTGCTGGAGAAAAGTCAGATCAGAGATTTTCATCAGATCATTTCCAAACATGGTTTTCTCGGGTGAAATTGGCAGGACTCAAAGTAATAATACTTCAATTACTTCAAATCTACGTCACTGGTGTAGTGCAGTAGATAGAGGTCCTACATACAGGACAAGCTCATAGATCAGTCACTCAAAAATCCACATCACACACAGGTGACTGTTATTAAGAGCAGTAGCTATTTCCAGGTAACTTTCAGGATAATAAGTGGGGGAAATTACAGCATGAATGAGTTTCAGTTTCCAGTTTCATTTAACAGGGTCAAATGCATCATCATCATCACGAAGGGGACTATTCCTGAGAACTCGATCAAATCTAACTATCATTGCTCTGTGGTGACGCATCATCGTTACACTTCAACAACTTGAAGCAACAGCTGTGTTGTTCTTGTCACGGCAAGTGAATACTTCTGATGCAAAACTGGCCCATACCTTTATTCGTCCCACATTGGGGAAATTTCAGCGTTACAGCAGCCACAGGGATAGCAGTGTGTATTAAACAGATAATAGAAAAATGTAGTAAAAAATAAAAATAAAAAATAAAGAAATTGCAATAAAAACACTAGACATCTCAGAAAAAACTAAATATATCTCCTATATATAATATATATAAGTGGGGAAAATTACAGCATGAATGAGTTTCAGTTTCCAGTTTCATTTAACAGGGTCAAATGCATCATCATCATCACAAAGGGGACTATTCCTGAGAACTCGATCAAATTTAACTATCATTGCTCTGTGGTGACGCATCATCGTTACACTTCAACAACTTGAAGCAACAGCTGTGTTGTTCTTGTCACGGCAAGTGAATACTTCTGATGCAAAACTGGCCCACGTGAGGAAAAAATGAGAGGAATGAGAATTTGGATGTTAGTCATTATGCAACCACCATCTGCGAACATGATGTTTCACACGTCCTCCTGCCACTAAAACCTCTCTGCTATAACCTGACACAACCTGACAGAGAAGGTGCTGTTGAACTGACATACAGTATACTGAAACACACTGTTTCATTCATAGAAAGGAACATATTTGTTATCACTTTATATTCCCCTCACCAACTTTGCCTGTTCTTTTATTTTAACGCAATTCTGATTTTAAATTTTTTTAAAAATTTTGAGGAAGGAAGTCATGGGAAGGAAGTAGCCAACAGTATTTAGTTGATCCACAGTTTTCAGCCGTAACCGATTAGTTCCAGCAGCACTTGAAGTTGCATAGACACACACACACACAACAACAGAATACTCAACTCTTATTCTACTCTCTGACCCGTAAACCACACACTGTGTGCAAAGTAACTTTATACTGGGGGGTCAGTGTCACATCAGACATTTGTCATGGTGTGTGATGCGGTTATGCCACATCCCTCTTGAGTATTCATGTGCTGAGAGACAAACGTGAGCTTTGTAAGGATGATTGTAGAAGCTGATATGTGACCAAAAGCCACAGTGGCTATGTGCTGCCCTCCAGTCTCCAGTCTCCAGGCCTAGTGCAGCTGTTTCATCAACTTGAACTACACTTGTCTGCTTTTCCGCGCTCTTTCTCTCACTTCCCCTTGGTGTGTGTGTGCGTGTGTGTGTGTGTGTGTGTGTGTGTGTGTGTGTGTGGGTGTGTGTGTGTGTGTGTGTGCGTGTATCCCTACAGTAACTTAATAACTGGGTGGATGACAGTCAGTAAACAAAATTTGAACCAGTTTCCATTTACTGGATTGTTAATCTTGCAGCAGAAAGTCCCACTAAACGTTTTGCTGTAAAACTGATATATCTAAATGTAAACAGGGTCATTTCTACTTTACTGAACTGGAATAAAAAAAACACAACCATTTTTTAAACACATTAGAGACCACAGGGGGCGACGTTTCATAGATTTCTGTGGAGATTTATTAAATGTTGCGCAAACTTTGATCCTCCAAACATTTTCTAAGTTGTGTTTTTAATTTTAACATCCCAGGCTGTCTGCCAGTGGAGAGAATGTGTTTACATTCAGGAGCAAATCATCAAGTGTAACTGAGAAAAGTGAGAACACGCCGCTAAAATGTAAACTTCGGAAACATTTGCCCAGAAACCCCACGTAAGGCCACAGTATTTATGGGCCTATTGTGACATGTTTGGTATACTACAACTTAGCAACCATTAATATTTCTTTTTATTGCATCCCCAATAACAATAATGTAATCTAATATGTAATCATTTTATAGTCTGTTCTACTGTTGTTTATATTTATGCATATTTTTGTAACATTCTAATTTTTATGATGTGATACACAGCAGGAGCTTCAGTTACAACACTTTCTTTGTAAGGCCTATATAAAGACCTAGTATACTTTACTAAACCAATAAAATATATTATATAAAAACTGAAGAAAAGAACAGGGAGATGTATGTTAATTGACAGTTTTTAATGAAAGGAGCTTTTTCTCCTCTGTGGTTTGCTGTAGAAAAATGCAAAATGCAGCCATAAATTCATCAGCCACAATGCTCTCCTCAGGCACGGGGCGAAATGAGTGAGACAGAAGGGAAGCACCAAACCTACAAATGAGGTTTGAGAGTCTGATGTCAATGAGGAGGAGGTTCGAGGTCCAGGGTCTGGTACAAGCTGCGGATTGATGGATAGCACCAGTTCCAGCAGCACAAACAGCCAGACCAGGCTACAGCTGAGCTGAGCCCAGTGAGAAGTCCTGAAACGTCGGGTCTGCAGTGGCCAGCGTGATACCAGTGTGGCCTCCAGCCCCAGCAGCCCCAGCAGGAGCAGAGAGGCCAGGTGGTGAGCATCAAGAAGCTGCTGGCAGAACATGTTCAGGTTTTCCCTCCACCAAAATGTTTCCCTCTTCTTCATGAGGCCCATCTCACCCTCACAGCTCGCCTCATCCATCCACCAGGTAAACGCCGCTGCCAGCTGGAGCAGCCACTGCAGCAGGACGAGACCGTCAGAGAGAGCCAGCTGGCCCAGGAACACAGTGGAGGGCTTGGTGGAGATGTGAGGGGAGCGTAGCAGCAGTCGAGCCCTCAGGCTCTGCATGCAGCCCACCAGCAGAGGAATCCCTGCTACATGTGGGAACAGCAGCACCGTCACCAGCTTCAGCAGGAAGAAACGGCGTAGCCATCCCCTGGAGGCTGACGACACACCTTCCTCAGCGGAGCCAGGCCAGCACAGAGAGCCCAACTCCTGCACTGACCTGAGAAGCTGATGGGATCTGCAGAGCGGCAAACAAAAGAAAATTACTCACACCAAAAAACATTCCACCCATCCAATGCTGTAAATACATAATACTAGACATTTTTATGAGCGTGCTGGTATGTTATCTCTTGTAAGCAGGCAGAGGTCTAGACAAGTAAACGAGACATCAATGAGGTCTTCAGGAACCATTTACCATGACTGAGGCTGAACCTTAGGAGAAGTATCAAAAGTATCAGAAGACAAATGTCTTCATGTCATTACTGAAGTCTGATTCCACTGCTCTTCAAGTAAATGCATATGTCTATATTAGCCATCAACCAATGAATTTATTGTTGTTGTTGTTGTTGTTTGTGCGACTTACCTGTGTATTGGCCGAATGTTGAGACTAAAAGTCATTGTTCTGTCTCAACGGGACACGGCCCCTTGGCTTCTTCTCCTCCATGCCACCTTCTCATCTGGAGCTTCCCCGCTACAGCAGAAGAAGTAGGAGAATGTGGTCTCTCACCTCTCCTTCCTCCTTATCAACAGGCGCGGCGTACAGATGTCATCATGTCTCATGTGGAGAAGAGCCAAACTGCATCTGACTCACGCCAGTGGAGAGTCTGTGCCTGCAGGCTTTCCCTGCATCACTGGCATCTGAGTAAACCTGTGTGTGTTTTTTCCAATGCAACATGGAGCCAAAAAAGGAGTGGGGGCACTGGCGCCAGCACCGGGCGAGTACCTGCCAACGTGCCTCACATTACAGTACATTTGAATTAAACAGGAGGCAGCTTGACCTCGCGATTCAGTGATTCAGACTAACACTGAATCACTGTCGATTCATGTAACCACATATAAGCCCATGAATAGGTACCGTCACACCTTACTAACAGATGCTCAATGACTTATGACTTATGTCTACAACTCTCACTAGTTGACAGTATTCAGGGTGTTGTTCTTGAAACACACATCCGTATCCACAGCAACCAGGGCGTGGTTTAACTTCATTACTGGCCCCTGTTAGCTCCAGGAAAATTATGTGACGAGTGTGTGTGACATTGTGTGTGCATGGCTCTGGAAGGCTTCCTTTGTTTTGTTATGTTAATCTGGTGCTATTAAAACAAACGCACTGGCTTCAAGTTGTAATTTAATATTCATACAGTGGAAGAAAACACACATTTTGTTACACCTACTGACCTTGTATGTGTAAAAGATAAAGCTACTGACTGTACCTTTAACCTCCATCAGGAATTGATTGGGGACTCTAAATTGACGGTAGGTGTGAATGTGAGTGGGTGTAGCCTGCCTCTCCTCTTGTGATACAATTTATACAGAGAATTGATAAAGTTACGAGTCACTGGCTGTGTTATTAAGTGTTAACTTCTCTAACGGTTGACAGAGAATAGGTAGGTTTTGTTTGCTTATCTTGATGCACGGTTGTGATGTTTAACAGGTCCTGAGTTTGTGTAACTGGGGCTCACTGACAGTGGGAAGGATAATCAGCATCCGGATGTCGATTTTTTTGAGAATTGAAAATAAGTCAGATTACAGGTACTGTATGATTGCTTGTTAGCATAATTATACAAGTATATAATATAATATATACTTGTGGCTGCACCTGGAACAGAACAAAGACACAAAGACTCCGGAGAAGAGGGTGAATTAGTAAGGTGCATAAACGATATGATGTAGGTTGAAAGAGGGAAAGACAGAGGAAGAGAAGTATGAGGTCTAAGTGTCCCCTGACAGTATAGGTCTATGGCAGCATAACAAAGAGCTGATCAAAGATAGAACTCGACCAGCCCTAACTATAAGCTGTATCAAAAAGGAAAGTTTTAAGTCTGCTCTTAAATACGGAGAGGGTGAAGTTGGGAGATGATTCTAAAGCAGAGGAGCTTGATAGCTGAAGGCTCTGGCTTTTAGTCTGCTCTTATGATTTTTGGAATTGTAAGTAAACCTCCATTCTGAGAGCAGAGTGCTCTGGCAGGATGATATGGGATTATTACCACTGAGAGCTTTGTATGTAAGTAGAATCATTTTGAATTCAGTTCTAAAACCAGCGCAATGAAGCTAGTATGTGTGATATATGATCTCTTCTTCTGCTTCTCGTTAATACACACGCAGCAGCAGTTTGAACAAGCTGCAGAGTCTTTAAGGACTTACTGGTGCAGCCTGAGAGTAGTGAATTACAGTAATCAAGTCTGGACATGACAAAGGCGTCTTTAAGAGACAGGATATGCCTGTTTTTTGCTATGTTACGGAGGTGAAAAAAGGAAGTCCTTGAAGTTTGTTTTTTTTATGTGAGAATCAAGTGATGATTAAGAATCAAAGATAACTCCCAAATTCCTGGCAGATTCACTGGGAGCAAGGATGAGTGGCTATATCATTAGATAATGAGTCTCTAAGGTGTGTAGGGTCAAGTACTATAACTTCAGTTTTGTCTGCATTTAATCACAGAAGATTTTAGCTTATCCAGGATTTAATGTCTTTGAGACATGCTTGGAGTTAGTTGATTAGTTTCATATGGTTTCATTGAAATGTACCACTGAGTATCGACTGTATAAAAATTGAAATTAACAGAGAGTTTTCATGTACAACATAAATAACATTGGGCCAAGCACAGAGCCCTGAGGAAATCCATAGTTGATCTGTGTGCGTTGTGACAACTTATCAATAATTTGTACAAATTGATGTCTGTTCCATAAATAAGAGTTAAACAATTTAGGGTAGTTCCTTAAGTGTTCAAGCCTATGAAGAAGGATGTGGTGGTCAACAGTATCAAAAGCTGCACTAAGATCTAGGAGAACTAGGACAGAGATAAATCCTTTATCTGAAGCCATAAGTAGGTCATTTGAAACTTTTGTCAAAGCTGTCTCAGTGCTATGATGAACTCTGGGGGTTGGATATTGGTCTGTAATTCTGGGTCCAGATTGGGTTTCTTAAGGAGAGGTTTAATTACAGCTACTTTAAATAACTGTGGTACATAACCAGATAACAGAGACAGATTGATTATATCTAGAAAAGTAGTGTCCAGCAGAGGTAGAATTTCCTTGATGAGTTTTGTTAGGATGGGGTCTAGAACACAGGTTGTTGCTGACTAGGGTCAATGTGGGTAAAGCAGTCTATGTGTGCAGAGCTTACTATGTCTGTTTTTAAGTGGGTCAATACTTAGTATGGTTTGGGAGTGCTGTACTTTCTTCCTAATAGTTATAATTTTATCATTAAAGAAAAGTATAAATTCATCACTCGTAAGGGTGTGTGGAATGCTCTGATCAATAGAGCTGTGGCTCCCAGTCAGCCTGGCTACAATGCTGAAAAGAAACGTTGGATTATGTTTGCTTTCAAACTGTTTTTCCAAGCTATCTAAGTCTCTTCATGGCTGGTGGAGCGCCACTTCCTTGACGCCTGTTTTAGCTTGTGAATGCCAGAATTACCACGGAGCTTGTTTGTCTTGTTTAAAGAGTTTCCTCTTAAGGAGGGCTATAGAGTCCAGTGCAGATCATAATGACTCTGTTGTGCTATTGACAAGACGGTTGATCTGGGAGCAACTAAAACCTTCAGTGTTAATGGAATACTTTCCTTAAATTTAGCCACAGCATTGTCAGTCAGACATCTAGAGGGGGATTTTGGTTTAAGGCCCATAATCCAGTAATAGAACCTCAAATAGTAGTAGGCTATGATCTGATAAAATGGGATTTTGTATTAACAATTGTTCAATATTGATGCCATATGTAAGAACTAAGTCAAGGATGTGGTTAAAGCGGAGAGTTGGTTGGTTTACACATTGACTGAAACCAACCAGAATCTAGTACAGAATTAAATGCAGCAGTTAGGCTGTCACTTTCAGTGTCCACATGATTTTTAAAGTCACCTACTATAATGATTTTGTCTGTTTTAAGGACTAAATTCGATCAAAACTCAGAGAATTCTGTTAGTAACTCAGAATAAGGTGCAGGAGCACAGTAAACGTCAACAAATAGAACTGGTTGTATTTTTTCCCATGCAGTTCAGTGTGTTGTCCTCATTCGGGCATTGGCTCTCCTTCAGTAAGGCAGGTGAATGGCCACACCTGATGTCCCTTTCCCTCATTAGGACACAATGCTGGTAAACCTGTTGGCTTTGAGAAGCCACAGCTCAGTTTCTGTGTATCTTAACAAGACTAGTGTTTGCTTACTCCTTCATGTGGAGAGATGGGTGGTTGGAGTGGTGAGTGGCTCCTCTGGTCTTTGTCTCTTTGGAATGTTTATTTATCTGGTGTCATTTAGTTCTTCTTCCTTCTTCCCAGATTTAGACTTCAGTTGTTGAACCATTTTCTTTTTGTTAAAGAAAACCTGTTCACTAGCCACAGTAACTGAATCTGACTTCAGTTAAGTGTCAACTAACTCTTGAGTTTTCACTAAACCTCCTGTGAGAGCTCTGTTGGTGTCAGTGGTAGCAAAGTACATACACATAATTTAAAACTCCAAATTAATTGTCTGCTACTTTTTTAAACATCCTATTACTATAATACTGAGTATTAAAATATGTTTATGTTTAAGTAATGCAATGAAAGTAATAACTATGTAAATATAGTATGCTGAGGTAAATGTGTTATGTAAAATGCAAATCTTTCTAAGCTTTAAATAAAATTAAGCTCTTTATGTATTGTGTCCAACATGTGTCTTCGTCTCTTCTCAAGTTGTTGCTATACAAAACAACATTAGCATAGTAGCAGTATGTGTATCCGAAAAGCATTTGAACATAAAATGGAGTGCACTTCATCAGATAATGAATAAAGCGCAGCTTCCTCAATATGTACTCTCAGGGGGAGATAACTCCTTCTGCGTTCTTGTATGCACTCAAATTCATTTATTCTCTGTGTATGTGCATGTTTGTATGCACTTACTCTGGTTACTGGTTTCCTGATGATGACCTGACCTGAAAGATGTATCACACAATATCTTTACATCTACAGCTACAGCAAACTGTAATCTCTCTGCGTTAATAAGACAATGTCAGCAACCAGGAAACCACAAAGGTTTGACGGGTTCTTAGTGTTTTTCTGAAAGGCTGTTTCATTGTACCATCGCTGAGCTCGACTTAAAAAAACACTTCTATTGCTGACACGTACGGTGCATTACAGACCTACATGAACATCCTGGTCTGCAGGGTGCTGCCGGATCTGTCAGGGCAACAGAAAAAGACCATTTGATTGACAGCTGGTTTTGGGTCAACATTGATGCTGTTGGACTAAAACCAAACCTACTTTACTGTGGGCTCAGTTACATTAAGGTGATGGTTTAATCTCGATAAACCTTAAGTAAATTACCTAAGATAGACAGTATTTCACAGTTAGTAAAAGCAAGCAGTGATTAAACTGCACCAGTGGAGTGGACCGGTGCCTCTGTGCTTCTGCTGGCAGAAGAGCAGCGGGTCCTGGTCAAATAGGTACGATGTATGTCTTTATCAAGTAAATGGAAATAACAAGCTTTATGGATGGTTGATTAGTGGCTTCTTAAGTGATTCACAAATGTGGCATTGGAACAATATTATACTTTGATATGACACTTGTTACATACCATTAGATACCATAGGTACATACCATTATTATAAAACATATCAGTACACCTTTTTTATCAGCATATATACATACCAGTTTACATAAGATACAAATACACCAAACTGGTAAAACATCACTATCACTATCACTATCCAATAAATAAACAATAACATTTGAGCTCGGTTTTTACAATAATTGTTTAGAAACATGAGTACAGTATTATGGCTCCATGTCGACCACTTTATGGGACTTAGGGAATTAGAAACAGCAAATGCATTTTGAGCTTGTCTCAAAGATTTGTCTCAAACAATTATCGAGGCTTTTTGTCCATGCAATTATTCATCGCAGTCCACTTAGTGCTCTTACAGGCAATAGTCATGAAGTGTTGATACTCTGAGTGCAAGTGGGCCTGAATGCTTTGGATGTTTGCATTTGCCACTAAATGAGTTACAAATGAGTCATCCCGCCCTCCCGCCACACAGGCCTTCTATCAGCAAATATGAGTTTGACAATTTCCACGACAGTTTCCGGACTCAATTTATAAACTGTTATCCACTCTAATTAGTAGGATAGAACGGAAATGCTGTCAAATCTATCTAAGCATATGCAACATGGCTTGACCATTTCCAGTATACACAGATTCGATGAATGGACAAATATGGGTGCAGATCTAAGATCTAAGATCACTTTGTATTTGTATGAGATGCAGTTTATTTTATAAACCAGTATGACAACTTGGCAGCATATTTGAGAATGCTTCAAGAGCGTTTTATATTTGGAGATAAAATGTGTTCTACGTGTTGTTTATGCAGTTGACAAACCAAAAAAAAAGATCAGTTCGCTGTCGTTCATGATAATTGCGAATTCAAAGATCGTCCCTCTCTGTACTGCATCCAAATAAGTGAGGGTCATGAAGAGGCAGCCACCTGCTGCAGCGTCCTCCCACTACAGCAACAACTTCTGGCAGACAGGGTGGAGAGACAGAGGAGACACTCTGAGGCTGTGCTGCTGCATACTCTCCCACAGAGAAATCAACTGCCTGCAGCTCCATTCTGACACCACACAGGAATTCAACGGTAAGCAACGACTTCCAGAGAAACTCTAGAATAAAATGAAGCTTTTGCATTTGTAAACTAAGCGCAGATTTCATCAGAGAAAGAATTGACTGACAGAGAATTGTGACTGTAAAGTATTGTGTTGCAATCCACTTTGTGAGCCATGCAAACATTTTCATCACGGCAGACCATAACTTTATCGACTACGTCTATCGCATGCTATCTCAAAGACAATAGAATGATTGCTTGATTATTTGTATTTATGCAAGTCCTGTGAGAAACACGAGTTCAATTCAATTCAATTAAAAAAACTTTATTTTTCCCCAGGGAGCAATTTAGGTAGATTTGCATTGATGTGATCGCACCCACTATTCTCACAAAAAGGTAAAATGCTTTTGAGCTTGTTGATTTCCTCTGCACAGAACCACAGCATGCAGCGTATCTCTGAAACAATCTGTCTCATCACGGTCATTACTCTGCAGGCATAAACATGTCATCTGTCTCTGCAGCTGCAGGTGTAGCCACAAATGGAGCAAGTTAATCTGACAAACAAAGTGGAGAGCAACTCAAGCAACTGTCCGTCCATAGATCACTTCCGCAACCAGGTTTACTCCACATCCTACAGCCTCATCACTGTGTTGGGCCTTGTTGGGAATGGCTTTGCCCTACTGGTGCTGATCAAAACACACCACCAGAGCACTCCCTTCCATGTCTACATGATGAACCTGGCTGTGTCTGACCTGCTGTGTGTTATGATCCTGCCGCTGCGTGTTCTGTACTATGTTGGAGGGTCCGACTGGTACCTGGGGGATTTCCTCTGTCGCATCAGCTCCTACGCCCTCTATGTAAACCTCTACTCCAGTATTTACTTCATGGCTGCCATGTCTGTCACACGTTTTATGGCCATTGTCTTCCCAGTGCAGAACCTGCAGCTGGTGACACAGCGTCGTGCTCGCCTGGTGTGCGTTGCCATCTGGGTGTTTATTTGCCTCTCGTCCTCTCCCTTCCTTATGTCTGGTGAAGAACCTGACCCCAGCACAAATAAAACCAAGTGCTTTGAGCCTCCTCGGGATGACAACATGATTGAGATTGGAAAGCTACTCATACTGAACTATGTGTCTCTGGTGATAGGCTTTGTTCTGCCATTCCTGGTAATCCTGCTCTGCTATGCGGGTATAATCCGTGCCCTTCTCTCCCGCACCCAAGCTGCTCGAAAACAGCGGACCACGGGCACCAGAGCCATCCGGATGATTCTCATTGTCCTGCTGACCTTCCTTGTCAGTTTTATGCCTTACCATGTGCAGCGCACCATCCACCTGAACAGCCTGTACAATAAAACCACCTGCTCAGAGAAGGTCGCCATGCAGAAGTCTGTGGTGGTGACGCTGTGCCTGGCTGCTTCCAACTCGTGCTTTGACCCACTGCTTTATTTTTTCTCCGGAGAGGGTTTCCGCAGCCGCTTCTCCTCGATTAGGCGGTCATTGAGGAGCCAGAGCCAGACCAGGCAGCACCAGATGCAGTGCAACAAGTCCCTGACATGCTCTGAGTCTGCAGATCCAAACCAGCATCTGGAAGCCTCTTCATTCACAGCTGACGGAGGGTCCATCAAACATGCAGTTTAGGGTATGTTAAAGAGCTCGAGATGACTTGTTCCCTCCAGAATACTGAAGAAAACATGGTCGCCAACATAAAGTGAAAAAGGCAGAAAATGTATTGAAAAATAAAGGCTATTGTTGGCTAATGAACAGAGTTTTTATTTAAGTCTTTATTTACCAGTCTCAGGAAATAAATTTTCATGTAAAGATGGTATTTTGTTCAATATTTTTGCTTTGTATTATTATTATAATACTATAATATATTGTCATTATTATTATTATTATTATTATTATTAGTAGTAGTAGTAGTAGTAGTAGTAGTAGTAGTAGTAGTAGTAGTAGTAGTAGTAGGAAGAAGGTTAGTAAGAAGGTCCCTGGTTGGAATCTCGGTTTTGCCGGGGAGTCTTTCTGTGTGGAGTTTGCATGTTCTCCCCATGTCTGCGTGGGTTTTATCCGGGTACTCCAGCTTCCTCCCACTGCCCAATAACATGCACTAAGGGGTCTAGGATGATTGGCGACTCTAAATTGTCCATAGGTGTGAATGTGAGTGTAAATGGTTGTTTGTCTATATATACTATATGTTAGTATATATAGGCTGGCGACCTGTCCAGGGTGTACCCTGCCTTCCAGGAGGAAGGTAATCAGGAGGTTTGATTACAACAGAGACTGGCTGAGCTTTGCCTTATACTGATGACTGTGAGATTTGTGGCCATGTAAATTTGGAAATCACCTTTTTCATCATCAGTATTTATCTTTTTGCTCTTGCAACAATTTTTTTTTC
This sequence comes from Trinectes maculatus, assembly GCA_016785345.1. Lineage (NCBI taxonomy): Eukaryota > Metazoa > Chordata > Actinopteri > Pleuronectiformes > Achiridae > Trinectes > Trinectes maculatus. The sequence goes on from JAFBJQ010002174.1 coordinate 45,148, forward strand.
TATTATTTTTAACATTATTTTTAAATGCTATTTCACCATTTTGATATGAATGTTTTTTTTATTAATTAGTTCTGTGTAATTTGGTAAATAACTGATGACAATCACATTGTTTATTTTGCACTATGAAGACATAATGAGTCTCAGCTTAGCTTACACAAAGGTTAAAAGGAAAACGAAAGAAGTTAAACCGGTTATGTGTTGTGGTAATAAAATCCACTAATAGCTTTGCGTTTTCTAAATCAGAGCAAGGCTAAGTGTTTTCTCCTGTTTCCAGTCTTTGGTTGCAAGCAGAGTAGTAACCTCATGATGATGCATGCAACGAAAACAAAATATCTGCTATATCCATACTGTTTGTCAATCAAATTATGTAGCCTATAATAAATGTGTAAATAAATGTGTGTCAGTGAATATGTGTGTGCACATCTGAATAGCAGTGCACTGACACAAAATATATGTCAGTGGACTACCATCACTTCCTTTCTGACAAAACATCTTTCTTTCTCTTTCTTCTGTGAACTTGTTCAGTGATTTTTTTATATATATATATGCTGATGCTTCTGTTTTTATTATATGCACACAAAGACAAAACTGATCCAGAGCATTTTTAATGAGACATGAAGAAGTGTATGTGAATGGACTTTTGTGTTTACATTTACTCACAGAAGTGAGGGACAACACAAAACTGTAAGTAAAACTGAATAATTTAAACTGTAAGTACTAAATCTGTTCAATAAGACAAAGTGTAGGAGATCAGATAAAGCAACCAGGTGCCTCTATTATAAAACTACCTTTTAAAAAAATAAGGGTTAATGTCTTTCCTCAGTTCTTGCACTTCATCTGGTCATTTTGAAAACACTGCCATCTCCTGGTAGAATGGTCAAATCATAAAAGGCTTCAAATAAATGGGTCCGCATTGCTGTATAGTAAAGGTCCATTCACAAACACGGCACATCTTAAAAAGCTGGTGGCGGTTGTTTGTGGACAAAAGAACCATTCACGTTGAGATGTTGCTCAGGTATTACTTAATTTATCAGTAATTTCCAAATGGTATTAAGATAATTACACCAACATTAAATGAAGTATCCATTATCTACTGTTTATCATTAGTGGTCCACCGGGGGGCTGACACTGTCTGAGAGACAGGGTACCCCAAGGACTGGTCACCAACCAATCACGTGGCAACATCCAGAGACAAACAACAAGTCACACTCACATTCACACATATGATCCATTTAGAGTCTTCAGTTAACCTCTTGACCTCCAGTAGACATGTCTTTGGACTGTGAGAGGTGGCTGGAGAAAACCCACACAGACACAGGGAGAACATGCACATAGAAAGACCCCCAGCTGAACCACGACTCCTTGTTTCCACATTTATAATCAAGAAAACACCAGAACATTGACATGGTTTCCCCATCGCCTGTGATTTATTGGGGAATGGACAACTGACATATTGTTACTCCATCCCCAAATTATTAAACACCGATCCCTTTCTCCAGCTCAACTGCTCTGTTATCTCTCTTCAAGATGATAAACAATGAGATGCTGTTTGCATCCCTGGAAGTTGTGGGGAACATTAACCAGCTGAGTTTATGCTGAATGGAAAAGCTATAAAACGGTACATCAAAATATTGAGAATTCTTCTATTTCCAGATATGGTAAAAACCATATCATCCTCTCTCGACAAAGTTACAACATTCAGTTTGTCCTCCAAGTTAATGAGCAATGTAAAACAACACTGATGGGATGGGCTGCTGTGGTTGACCCTGCTGGTTAGAACATAGAAGGCCACTGTGTTGCCACTTCATAAACAGATAATATCAAGCACATGATCGTCTCTCTCTTCCATTCGCACAGAAAGAGCTTTGTTTCAGTCTGCACAGCACGGCTATCTTAGCAATACGACTGTGTGGTTGCAGTGTTAGTGTACCTCACGGCAGAGACGCTCAGCATTAGGGAAGTAAGGAAAGTCCCAGCTAAATTCCCACTCAATTGTTTCTGAAAACATCATAGATAGTGCTCTCCTGCAAAATGCAGGAAATATACTGATTTATTTATTTTCCTTCAGTTTTTGTGAGAGGTTAACAAGCAGGCCTGTTTGCCTCTGGGTGGAACACAGCTCTGCAACATGTGTTAATGCCATGTGAACCGAGCTCTGCAGAAGAGCTGCTTTTATTGTGCCCATGAAGCCTATTATATATTTAAATCCACACTGTGGCCTATATCATCCTGGCAGCAAGGTTTTTTTCTCTCTGCATTTCAGACTTCTCTAGCTTGTGGCTTGAAAATGTCTCTGTCCGTGACGCCTTTTCATGGGGTCTATTGTCAAAGTAAATAATTGTCTAGTGGCCTTCAATGTTGCACGCACATAAAAATTAAGGGCCATATCAAAACAGAGTAACGGCTTCTGTAGAGTCCATAATATCCTGAGTTTTAGTCTTCTAATGAGTTAGACCTTTCATCCTACATCTCCCACAATGCTACACACTGTCCGTTATTACACCCGCTCTGCCTTATTGACAGCCTTGTTAATCAAATGGCTGACAGCAATTACATTTAGACATTTAGACTAACTGTGACTATAAACTACCTTTAAACGTGAATACACATTAAGTCTTCAGTTATTCCCGTGATCTCACATAGGATTCCTTAGCAGACACTTCCAAACAGAAATAGTTCCTTTGCAAGTGGAAAGAAGGCAGACAGAGGATAATTGCAGAAAATAGTCCATAATCCATTTCATCATGCTTGTCACAGTTCATGGCTGGCCTGCCTTCAGGCTCCACTACAAACCTGATATTTGGCTCAGTCAGGTCTCTCTCTCTGAAACTATGTGGGTGTATGAATCCAAAGCGTGGGATCAATGGTACATAAAGCAGTAGCCTCGACATAAGATCTGTGTCTGTTCTGTTAACTGGCTGCTCGGCTCACTAAACATGGACCTGTGCAGTTTATAGATTTCACTCACTTTCCTCACGCTGTAATTTCAAACAAACTGTAGCTCTATAACATTTAGTCACACACAAGGTAGAAGTCAGCGTTTGCAGTTATACTGTGGTGTGTGGGGGGGGGAGAGGGTGCGCATGTGTGTGTGCTTGTGCATGTCTATAGTACACGTGACTCTTAAACTTTGAGCATGTTCGGTCAAACCACTTCAAAGGCCACATGCAGATTGCATTTTCTTTTCTTGCAGATTGTGAGGTGAAAGGTGAATATTGTGAGTTATGGTTGTTGTAGTTGGATCAGTAAGAGTCAGGTTGGATGAAAGTGAGACAGGCACAGTGCTCACAGAGCCACTGGAATCAGGAGATGTCAAGCTGTGTCTCAGTGTGTCTGTCAGTTGTCCATTCTCCATCTGAGAACAGACAATAAGTCTCCTCAGGCGTCCCACTGTTTCACATCATGTGCTACCAAACAGACCAACTCCCTGCTGCTTCAACCCTGAACTTAATCACCCAACAGAGGAGAACCCACCCCCCCACTTAAATACTTTGTTGATGCTCTAACTTAAAACTTGTGAACAGTGCGACAGGGTCCAGTGATCATGTATTCTGCTGAAAGTGTTTTGGCAATCAGTGTATTTTTGGCTGCGCTGTGACGCACACTGAGAGAAAGACTCCTCAGTTTGCCTAACTTTTAAAATGTTATCACGGCATCAGTTCTCCAGATCATTCAGTCTCCTGGCATTTGTGAGAAAGGCCTGCTCTTCACAAAACATACAAACACAAATGTTTGGATTCAAAATTATTCCATTCATAAGAAGTTGTCTCAGGTTGAGTTACTTTGCGCATTTGGTGTATTTCATGTATTAAATTGAAAGAGCATGGCCGAGGTTATGTTAGGAAAATACAAAACAAATGGTTTGATGTTTTGTTCAGTACGTGCATAAAAGATGTTTATGATCCAGTGGTTAAAGACGGAGTTGTAGCATGTGTTCCTCTGCACAAAATTATTAATGTGCATTCCTCCCTGCATATACGAACTTATTTCCTCATATTATGATGTAGTATTTCCAATTTATTAAAGCTGTTCATATGCTGCCTCCTGTGGTTACAGAGCAGCTGTTCATAACAGCAGCCATTAAGTTGTCATCCCTCCTCTCCGACATCTTGCCACAGGCACAACTAACAAAAGTTTTTTTTCTTCTCTAAACAAAAAAGATCCAGACTTCTCTGCAACAGTCTATGTAAAAATTTAACATAAAGTACGCTTTACAGCATTTCTCTAAGAAGTCCTAATGTAGTGCAGCAGACCACATGTCACGGACTTGCGGAAGAAAAAAAACTGCTTCTTTGACCACGTTTCACTCGCTTACCGCTTGATGTAGCCAACCATGCAGTGTTATCTAAATTGGTGTAATCTCAGCACAAGAACGTCCACAGCTGTGGTCACATAGTGGATCCACAGAAAGAGGGGAGTCTAACACCACAGCTACAAATGAATGTTTGGCAGAGACTCAAGTTAGGGAATAAAACCGAAACTGTGCTGCGTCAAAAGAAACATTCACTTTGAGGCTCTCAGTTTCTTTCTCCAACAACAGAGGCAGAGGACGTCTTTGTAAAGCAGTGAGTTGAGAAGAAAGAGGATTTAGAGGTTTAGTGAAGCAGTGAGTGAGGACATTGAACAGAGGCGAGCGGTGATACTGGTGATGTGGAGTGGAACTGGGTCACCATGGCAATAGCCTGGTTTTATTGTTTATTTTTTGGTCCCTTACACGGTTTAGGCCACCCGCTGTCAGATACACTGAGCTGTTTGAAAGAGCTTGTTTGGGGGCTGCACAGACACGTAGTCTTTAAGCAGACTGTTCACCAACCATTAGGAGTAAACATGCTCATGAGCACATTTCAGGAAAGAGGTTTAACTAATTATCAGTTGTACGCTTTTTTACATATTACATATAGAATTGCATATTTACAAGTATAATTTATTAATCAATGACAAATCATTGATTAATAAATTCTATATGTAAATATTAACACGTTGGCTTGAAGCAGCCAGTGTGTTAATATATCTGTGTAGATAATGATGGGGCTTACCAGACAATCCTGGTATTTGATCACAACAATAACTAAACACATATGTATTCAGTACTGGGATTACAGAAACCGTTAACTAACAGTGTTGTGGTGCTTAAATGAAATCATAATATTGTACTTGTGTTGGGATTAGGCAGCTTGCCTCCCTTCTTCCCTCCTGTGTCTACTTTATCTCTCTCTCTCTCTCTCTCTCTCACTATCTCTCTCTCGTGTGTGTGTGTGTGTGTGTGTGTGTGTGTGTGTGTGCGTGTGTGATATCTCTCTCTCTCTCTCTCTCTCTCTCTCTCTCTCTCTCTCTCTCTCTCTCTCTCTCACTATCTCTCTCGTGTGTGTGTGTGTGTGTGTGTGTGTGTGTGTGGTTGTGTTTGTGTGTCTCCAGCTGGGCTGGGCCTCCTGCACACCTGAGACCTATCCACTAATCACTGGCTGCAGTATAAAGACCTGCTCCTCCTCTCCACTCATAGCCACTGTTTGTTAAGTCATCCCATGTTACTGCTCGCTCTGTCTCTGTCTGGGTCCTGCATTTCGGGTCCAGTTCTTGACCTCAGCCTAATAACTTGATTTAAACTACAAAGTGTTTAACAATTTAATAGGATTAAATTATCTGAGGAGTATGGTAGATAAGGTCAGGGAATTCAATAAATCAAAAAATAAAGCATAGCACTAATTCAGGATGTTGGCTTAAAGTGTATGAGGAACAACAGAAGACTTTTAGAGATCAGTTTTAATACACGATTTTAAAGATGCCACAGATTGTTTGGTGCAGGAAGTCTCCTCAGCTGATCCAGGCTCAGAGGGGAGCTTTTAATGTGATCACACTTAAGTCTTAAAATCAGTTCAATATGTAAGAGTTTTCCGTTTTTACTAACTAGTTGGAGGTAAAAGAAAAGTTTAAACTTAGCATTTTAACATGTTGTCAGTTCCTGTTTGTGTTGTGACTTCATATGTTATACTTGAATTACAGAAAATCAAACTGGGTTTACATGCACTCAAATACTTTGCAGACTGTTTAGACATATACAAGAAAAAGTTAAGTATTGTTTTTCTGGTGGGTCTTAGTTTCCACAGTGCTAATACATTTAATGATGGTTCCGTAATAACAGATGTTTGGCCTTGATTATAACAACAGTTGAGGACTTACAGTCGGTTTGTTGAACTGACTGTCTCCACACATCTGTTTTACCTAAAATCTCAAGAAGATCCAAACGATACGTGATTATATAAACATACAATTCCCTCACCGTCCTTAAAGACAAATGTTATCCTACGCCCTCAAAGTTACTATCCACTAATTTACGTATCTCGGGGTCTTGCTCATGAGTGAGAGGACAAGAGAGTGAGAGATTAACAGAAGGATCGTTTTGGGATGAAGATTGACCAATTTACTGGTCAATCCTAATCCTAACCCTCACCTATAATCATGAGCTTTGGGTAGTGACCAAAAGAATTAGACTGTGAATACAAGCGGAGGAAATTAGCTTCCTTCGCAGGGTGTCTGGGCTTAGCCTTAGAGATACCTTAGCGTGAGAAGTTTGGACATCTGAGAGGGGCTCAGACTAGAGCCCCTGCTTCTCCACATCAAGAGGAGCCAGTTGAGGTGGTCTTAGCATCTGGTCAGATGCTTCCTGGACGTCTCCCTCGGGGGGGTTCTGGGCATGTCCCACTGGGAGGAGGCCTAGGACACGCTGGTGAGATTATCTCCCTGATGGCCTCGGAACGCCTTGGTGTCCCCTCAAGTGGCTGGGGAGAGGAGTGTCTGGATGTCCCCACTGGGTGTGCTGCCCTCTTGACCCAAAACCGGGTGAGTGGTAGAAGACGAGACGAGACACCCACATTGTGTTTACAGCTGTCAGGATTAACAGTAATCTGGAATAATACCCTGATAATTATTTGTTTGTTTTACATGTGGTTCCCAAGCACTCCCCTGCAGGCAAAAGAATCCAAATCATTCAGGTATTTACTCAGAATCACCCCGACACAGATGAACAAATAAAAATGCATCTGATTATTCAACATTGTTTCAGAGATCTGTGTACACAGCTGACTTATGCTACAGATACAACTATGGTATTGCATGTTTTTTAAATAATGGTGGTCCTGCTGCTGGAGTGACAGGGTGGATCCCAACATGTTTCACAGGATTTAAGCAAAACGTAAACACTGATGTCCTGAAGAAGTGGCTAAGTATATGAGGAAGTAGAAAGCTCATGCGGGGCTGTGTGACTAAGGATGGGTGAGAGGTCACTGCTACAGCCTGGATACAAACGCGAATACTAACAGAGGTTAACGTTGTTTACGTTCTTCTTCAAGTAGCAATTGTGTTCGCTTCCACCCATCACATGACACCTGGTCACAGCCTCCTCATCAGGGTTGTCCTCGACCTTCCACTACCACCATCACGAAGACACACACACACAATCATTCACTCAGCTACACACAATGGGCTGCTTGTTATACCCGCCCAGTGTACAGGAAGCCTTCGCTCTAGATTTGGGTTTACTGAAACAGGCCCAAATCATGATGCTGGCATAGTCTCATATCTGTCGCTTGTTGACCTCAAATTCTCATCAATGCAGGCCATTGATGCAGCCCTCAGCTCCTTTAATTAGGTGACAACAGTGCCTCTCACTCTGCTTCCACTATCAAGCCAGACAATACTGAAACAGACCATGGTCATAACTGAATCAGTCAGTTAAAATGCCTTTTCGTCTGAAAGTCTGTAGAATTACAGTATTGTTTCATGCAGCCAGTGAGGGTTGGACATTGTTGGTGGTTTGCAGCGTGTCCTCATGCACACCCTGAATGAAAGGGAGACACAATGCTGGTGAAGAGACAGGCAGATGGCCCATCAGTGCTATGATTCACCAAAAACCACCATATCCATTTACTGTAGAAAACCAGGGATGTATTATTGGACAAGGAAGTGGAACTGCCAACTCAGCCTTGCAGCAAAATTCGCTAATTTGGGTATCACTCCAAAAAACAATGAGCATGTGAGTATCATTACTATTATGAGAAATTATGCATCACTACAACAACACTGCACTGACTATCTCTTTCTGTTACGAACAGTCAACATTTGTATAATAACATACGTATACATCTGTATATGCACCAAAGTGCTACCACTGAATTCAGATCCAAAACACACATCTCCCCTTCTTATAGCTAAGAGGCATGATAGGACCCACACTACCGGACATACTTAGAGAAGCATGCAATCTTCAGCAGATGCACCAGGCAAGCACTTCTTAAATGACTGAATAGGTCTGGTATCCTGGTGTTATATTGCATGCATAGGATGCTCTGGCTCTGCTTCTGGACAGCAAGCCCAGTTGTTAATGTCATTACCTTAGAAATATGCTATCATAAATTTGTAGGACAGCATCAGCAGTGACACCAGCACTCCTTACTCCTTCTTGTCAAGCAAAAGAGGCCCCACCTCACATCATTCATTGCCACGTTCTCCTCATCCTTTTCTGTCTATGATTATGGTTTGATGTTTTGTGCTGATTTCAGAGACTGACGTGCAGTTGAGGACAGAACTTTTAAATGAGGTATCCAGCTGGATCTGTGAGCAACATCAAGTCTCCACCATAGCATCCTCTTTGTGAAGGGAGGAAATAAATTCTGACAGGCTCTTTTACTGGAAGGGAGAGAAGTAAGTGATTTCAAAAACAGACCGTATGCGTTTGCTTCTGGTTTTGACGACTTCAAATCCCACCAGACTGCTATGCAACCAACCAACACAACCAAACTACTGTAGTACCTATGGATGCAATCAAAACAGACATTTCACATTCAACTTACAGAATGAACCCCAAAGTTCAAAATGTGGATTTCAAATGTTTCTATAGCCTTTCTGTAAATGTGGAGTCGTGTAAAACAGAGATAAAGTCAGACGAATTTATTTTTCATTTTCTTTCCTTTAACAGCCTCATTAGTATACGAATGAAAAAGCGATAAGAATCACTCGCTGAGATTTCTGTGCTACAAATGTTAAGGTATACTTATCTGACCAAAAACAACTGGCAGCTATGTGTTTCCAATTACACTGTCTACCAGCCAGTAATGGGACACATGGGGGCTTCATTAGGAGATGGACGGTGATTACCTCTGTTGCTTAAATGACCCACAGGTTTGCATGTGTACCCTAAAGCATTGTAAACACACACACACACAAATACACTCGGGCAGATAGAGACAACAACTTCTGTTCAATTTGCGTATGTCTGACGTCATTGAACCACCCATCATCACAACACAGATGGCGCCACGTGTCGTGCAGTGGAGGACTAAATCAAATTTTACTTTGCATTCAGATTTACCAATAATGAAAAGCTTGTACGTTTAGCACACAATCGTCCCATTATCAACAGCATAAGCATTTGCTCATTGGAGAGCATGTCCACCAGCTCAGGTCATTGGGTATGTTGGGGTAAGTCTCCCTAACTTTATGGTCTGGTCATTAGGACATCCACCTGAGAGCTATCAACCCAGATGTAGTAGTGGGTGACAAGTGGGCTCCTACCTCTAATCTAACCGTAGCGTACATGCTCTGTAACCAGGTTTCATTCTGGCAGAGCTACCAAAGTTCTTTGTGTGGTATTTTCTCAAAATCACAATCATCATCACACCGTCTACCCTGTATACTGTTTTTCTATGAGTAACTGTTTATTACAGATTGATTAAGAATCACATACCCCAAGCCAATGTGATTTCACCCATGTTCCATCACTATCCACCATGACTGGGTCAGCATATACAGGCACAGGGTTAGGGTTAGCGATTCACCGTCAAGGTGACAAGAGTCAGCATTTGACAGAAACATACAGTATTATCTTTCGAATGTTGATCAGTGAAACTTTGAGAACTAGCAGATCTCTCAGGCCATTCAGTCATGTTGTGGTCCTACAGAAAGAGACTCTGTCCAGTCCCACACCACTGTTGTCTAAGCCTGAAACATAGCCACCGCTAACTCCTGTCATCTCCTTGACTTCATCTCTCAGTGGGAGAGACAGAGACAGAGTGAACTTTACCATACAATTCTTCTATTTAGTATCAGTGACAGTGCTTGCGATTTATAGGTCAATTTGAAAAGTCATAAGCACGTTAGTGTTTCCAAACAGGCTCACGATTCAGGTTTCTGGCAGCAAATACCAACATCTGAAGCACATGAGGAACTGCTGTCAAGGCCTTGTTTGTTTCTTTGTTTTTTTCATTTTCATTTCCTTCAGCTGTAGATTGGCACTGAATATTTATCCACGGAAATACAGGGAATGCAAGAACAGACAGAAATGTAAACGTAGCTGTAGCATGACTAACTCACTGTCTCTCTCTCTCTCTCCATATGCAGTCCATCAGTATGTCTTCCCCTGTCCTCGTCAGTCTGCCTCACTTTTTTAGATCCTTGCGCTGATAAGGGGCTGATTAACGGTCAGATCAAGATAAATATAGCTGCATGACCCACATTCCCTGAAATAATGCAAGAACAACAGCTTGTGATTTTGTTTAAACAAATAATTGCTTTAAAAAGGAAAAAAAGATCATTTATTATCCAGCAATAACAAACCAGATGGTCACAGCTGCATGGGAGGACATCTTTTGGGGTTTTGTAAAATTGTATAAATGTACTGTATGAATTGTATTATATACTTGAACTAAAAACAACACTTCCAAGTCCTTGAATTTATCTTTCTCCATACACAACTGTGCTATCTTTGTGTATCAGCGGTTTCCTGCATAGGGCCTTAGCAGGGAGGAAGTATCCACCTATCCTGACTCAGACATTAGCTTTCTTTTTCTTCACAATGTTAGTAAACAGGGGGAAAAACAACCTTCGACCCGGCACTAACACTGCGCTCCTTGCAAACGTTGCTAAGCCAGTAATAAAGCGGATATGAGCAGCGGGTCATCCAGTTGTTGATGTCAGCTAAAAGTCATTGTTCCTGTTCCCAGGATAAACAGGCGGGACGGGTGAGAGATGTGACAGGTTGGAGGGGTTATGAAGGGTGGGTACGTTCAGTGTTCATATACAGGACGGGAAAAAGAATGAAAGCCTGCACGCATTGTCAAATCACTGTCCCTCATTATTTTCCTCAGGGTCCTTCAAAATAAAAAACTCACTGATCAGCCACAACATTAAAACCACGTATCCATCTTAATGTTGTGGCTTATATACGGTATATAATATATACTGTATATTGTAGTAATATATATTATATATTACTACGATTGAAGTTTTCATCTGACATAGTCGTCAGGATTCTGTCTGATGCCAAGTATAATGGCAAAACTTCAGCAGGTAGGAAGGAGAAAGAAGTTCTTAACATTTTAATGGTGTTAATCTTTTAATTCCCTCGTTTATTAATCCTGTTGCCGTCTGCATTTATTTTTCAAAGCTCAGAGCCAAATCCAACAACTGCACGTTTACACTATATATCACATCATTTATCTGTTCCAGGGGTTAGAGCTGGATCTCTGCCCAAAATGATTATGTTAAATACTGTATTACAACACGGTGGAAACTACATAGCCCTGAGTGAGAGTGTTGCTAATATCAAGCCAAGCCACTGTCATCTGCTTTGCTGCACACAGCTGTGTTTGATTGTGTCGTTTCCATAGGGTAGTGTATAAGGAAATTATGTTTATCATTCTTCAGATAAATCACTTGTGGTATCTCTTAGGTTATGGACCACAGCAACACATAAAACTATGTATACAGGAATTTGTCTAGTTGTTTTTTTTGTGTGTGTTTTTGCAGAAATCATGGTACTAATGGTAATGTTGGTAGTAACACATCCAAAATTCAGATGTACATTAAGTTGACATCAAACTTTGTTCACGACCACGGGGCAGAGGTCAGGGAACTCTGACCTTTCGAGAGGTAGCTGTTGCTTTCTCTTCCTGTATATTACTGGTCTGCCACATCCCTTCTTGGTACCAGGCTCACCAGCACCTGAATACCATGAGATCATCAGTGGAGCATTACATACTGGTCATGCTACTTTCTGAGTTCTGTTAGCACATATATGATGTGACTATCTCCTTTGATTCCAGGGAAACTGGTATTTTGTCCTAAATTTGCACCTAATTTGTGATCAAACCAGTATGTTCACTGTTGTTTTTGTGTTAATTGTAACAAAGGTTTATTAGTTTATTAGCATTTTTAGTTTGCAGTTTAGTTTGTTTGTGTTTGTCACTTTCTGTGAACCCTAGACATTAAAACAATTATTTTCTTATTGGCTGTCAAAGGCAACGCCAAATTCATCACAGATGAGTGATTATCTTCAGAGCCAAGTGGTAAAGTGGGAACCAACATCCAGGGGAATAAATAATAATGGTACTCTGCTACGTGTCACAGCCGAGCACGTTTGAGGAAATCCTTGGAAGAAGAGCCACTGAGCTGGCTGAGGAAGAGGAAGGTAGCTGTGCCTGACTGACATTTGCCAGGGACATTTACTGGTGACAAGAGAGCTGGAACAGGAAAAGCAAAACAAAGTGCAGTCATCAGTTGAAGCAGTCCTTGGCCAGGCTGTCTTCATTGTTGTTAAATGAAATGTGGAAGATCCTTCTCATCTAACATGTCCGTTTCCACTCGACTGACTGAATTCATCCTGATCATCCTGAGTATTTATTTTCATAGGATTTTAGTGCTGATATAAGTGAGGGTGAGTTGAAGCCTTGAGAGGCTCCTGTGTAAACCACATTAGTAAATATGCACATATTTGGCAGAGACAAAGATTCAAGCCACAAACATAAATCCAGTACACACATTATAGCTTCATGGCATCAGTCCAGTGGAACATCAGATATACAGAGCAAACTTCCAGAAAGCTTTGCGGATGCAGCACTACATACATTCTTCATAGTTATTTATAGGCAGGTGATTACAGTGCATAAACCACCTGAGTCCAGCAAATGCAGCTTCAACAAATGTTAGTCTTTAATAATATATTACAATATGTTGTTTTTTTCTTTACAGATTACTTCAGTCTGTTTCCTGGATTGTCTCATCCATATCACCAGGCTTGCTGTGGCTTTAGATGAGCTTGATATCATCTGCTGAGGTTCGTCTCTAAATGTCGAATAGTTTCATGTGCTCGTTTTCAACGATTCCGATGAAGAAAAGACGTCTTGTTTTAAGCTTGATGTCTGTTGACCTTCTCCAAGCAAAGTTTCAAAGGTTTTCTTAAGCCTCTTAAGAGTTCAGGTTCTTCTTGACACATGCATGACCATGTAATCCTTTATTTGAAGAAAACATGAGAATCAGTGATTTAGAGTCTCATGTGACAGTAGTCTTACAGTATGTTATTTTAGTAGACAAAAAATATCATCATACTCTATCTGTCTGTCTGTCTGTCTGTCTGTCTGTCTCACACACACACACACACACACACACACACACACACACACACAGCACACAGGTGCAGTATTGAGTTAGGAGGAGATGATGAGTATAGCCATGTGTGTAATGATGATAATGTCTCATAAAGGTTTAATTAGTTAAGATGCTGCTAATGACACTAATGATGGACTAGGAATAGTTGTTTCCCAAAATAGAGGAGCAGGAAGGCTGTCATTAAACAACACTCCACTCAAAGGCTCTTTGTTTGGTGTGTCTGTGTGTGTGTGTGCGTGTGTGTGTGCGTGTGTGTGTGTGTGTTTAACCACCGGGTTAATGGCAGTAGTTACGAGGTGAGGATAGTGAAGCGATTGTTCCTGTTTTTAACATGATTAGTGTCTTTGTTTGACCATGTGCATGACTGTCACAAGCATTAAGCAATTAATGCCCCGAGTCGTTTCACTTTGATCTTCTCGGTCTGTCTTGTATATTCATATTAATGCAGTGAAGTGACTGTGACCAACACTTTGCCAGTGAAATATGTATATTCAGATGTAATAAAAAGCAGACCTGTAAGCAGATGTTGGTTATAAACGAAGGTTGCTCCTGGGCGTGCTTAGGTCTACATGAGGTTCAGCAGTAGCAGAACCACTGAAGACCAAAAGATCACTGTGAGCACTGCTGTGCACAACCATCACCAACTATACCATCAAAAGTGGAAACACACACAGACACACACAGGCACACATCCCACCAAAAAAGTATCATATTCACACTATTCATTACATATACTACTTGATGTGTAGAATAATAATAAGTTACATCAACCTGTCAGAAATGTTTCCGCTGTTATTATTTACTGTTGGTTCATTCATGTTTGTGCTTTGCGACATTCCTGCACAGTAACAAAGAGTCTACCCATTCATGTGTGGAACAATCTGATACTCCAGATACTGAAACTTACTGAACCTGTCAGACCTGCATTTGATCCATCAAGTGACTGAGTGGCGCTGCTGGTGGTAGGGACCAGATGTTGCGAGTGTGTGTGTGTGTGTGTGTGTGTGTGTGTGTGTGTGTGTGTGTGCGTGCGTGTGTGTGTGTGTGTGTGCCTTACAACGGGGTAAAGCCTGGAGGCTGATCCATTCCCATGACAGCCGCATCATCCCATGTGCACCAGAGGTAAAACCGGAAACTGGTGAAGCGTCACTGATTTTCGGGAAAAGTATGAAAAAACAGGTTCATAGAGAGCGGAGAGGGAAGGATGCAAGTGCCTGAGACGTGATTGGCTGTTTCAGCAGCCTCCCGGCTCGTGCCTATAAAGGTCCGCGTTGTCCGCCCGCTCGTCACAGCGCAGAGCGCAGAGCGCAGCCGGAGCACAGCAGAGCAGAGGAGGATCCCGATGCGCACAGGAGGCGCACGGTGAACTGTCACATCTTAAGCCCCACACAAACACAAACACAAACAACATCAGGCCACGCGGCGGAACACTGCTGGATTATTGCTCAGAAAACTAACGTGTTGGCAACATCAGCAAACCGCGATCCGGTAGGTAGGCACCACTGATATCTATCTATCTATCTATCTATCTATCTATCTATCTATCTATCTATCTATCTATCTATCTATCTATCTATCTATCTATCTATCTATCTATCTATGTCTGTATTTATAGTCGTTATGATGCTGTGATGTGAGTTGTGTTTCTGTGATTGCAGAATGACAGTGTTCACTGCCATATAATTTTGCATTCAGGCCATTGAAATTGTGTCAGTATTGTTTTGCATTGTTGTAGGCAGGTGAAAACAAGGGGCCCTGCATGGAGATGGCGGTTGTTAGTCTGTTAGTGCTGGGGTGTCTTGCACAGGGTCCAGCATATGACTAGCTCTGCGTCCTGCAGAGCTCTGAATGGGCTATAAATTCTGGCACATGGAGGTCTAACGTCACTGCCCCGACAATGACTATAAGACCAAAAGTATATTCTCGTCATTGGCCCTTTATCCCATGCAGACAGATATTTATTGTCTCGCGTCACAGCAGATACCGCTGCACTCCAGGGAACTGGCAGAAGGACTATATCTCCCAGCTTGTCAGGGCATTCAGTTTTTTTTTAATGAGGCTATAAACTTGCTCTGTCGCCTCATTGTATTGAGAAGCAGTGGAGCAGAAACAATGTGGTTATTTTTCATGTGGGGTTGCAGGTTTTTATCTGTTCCCTCCTTTCATTCGCTCCCACTGACAGTGACGCGCTCCCGTTATTCCTAAGGGGTCGGAATAACAAGGACCACCTCGGAACGTAAACACAACTGCTCAAACACAACCGCAGAGCTGAACCAGCACCACTAACAAAGTGATGATCCTAAATCAAGTTGATTTGCCAAAGGAAATGAAAAATGAAAAACCTTACGCTTGTCTCAGTTTGACCCAAATCAAGACAATCCAATGTACAGTTGAGCTGAAATTTCACAGTGCATTGTAACGTTGGAGCACCCCGCTGCCTGTGTAGACCAATACTTCCCACATGTTCCTCTTATCTGCGTCTGTTTCTCCCCGGTCAGCTCTCTCTTATGACTCCAGTCCTCTCGGGCATTGAACCTCAGCTCTTACTCTTTCCCCTCCTCTGACTTAGAGCTTCCTCTGCTTTCCTTTTCCTCCTATTGTTCTTTGAAAGGGTACAGTAGATCAAGCTGTCATTCCTCTCAATCCTGGCCTCTTTTATCGCTAGTTTGTTCCTGATTTTCTTTTCTTTTTTTTTTTAACTGACTTGTAACATGCCTCTTCTTGCACTTTCTTCCCACACAAGAATGCACAATGGTATCCTTTCCACTTTCACTCTGCCGCTTGCCAACTCTTCCTCTATAGGATTTGGAGCCAACAGAGTTACAGGTCGGAAAAGGTTACTAAAGTAAAATCTATTAGATTAGGATGATCAGTCCAATTAAAACATGGCTTTTCAAGTACATCAGACAGTCCCGCTCTAACAAGGCCTAACGAGCTGCCATATTGTACAGCACAAAGGCATTATTCAGACGATAGATGGGATATGTCTGAACGGCGGCCAAATTTTTCAAAACTGATTGCTTGTGATGTGTGTCTGCGCTCATCCGTGTGATTGGTGACAGAACCAGCCTCTCTGTGGGCCATGAATGCCAGCTGTGTTTCACAGACCGTGTGCACAAGCTTTTGTGTTTATATATGTAGCGTAAATAGGCGTAGGATTTTGTAAGCAAAGAAATCATTTATCCACCTCCACAACCGTGATGTCAAGAGGTTTGCACATCTGCTCAGAGATGGAGGGGATTTGCATGTGTGTGTGTGTGTGTATCTGTGCCTGTATGTGTACTTATGTCTTTATGGCTACCATTGTGAGTACTAGGCTTTCTTTAGTGAGGATACTTTAGGAAAGGGGACATTTTTACCTGTCCTCAGTTTTTCAATGGGCTATTTGAGTTTGGGTTGGGAGTTAGAATTGGGTTGAGGGTTCGTCATTCAGTTGGGATGATTAGGGTAGGATAAGGAGCTAGGGAATGCATTATGTCATTGTATGTTGTTGCAAAGAAAGAGGTACAAGAATGTGTGTGTGTGTGTGTGTTTTCTTTGTCTCACTGAGGACCCATATAGCTTAGCACTGAGCCTCACAAAAGTCATGGGTGCCCCCATAATGCCCTTGGGCTTCTCTTGGATAAATGGGCTAATTGACGATGGCAACAATATCTGTAGACACAGGCTCCGGCTGCACAATAACTCACATACACACACACACACACACACACTCACACACACACTTGCAGGGGCAGCAGCTCTTATCGGAGGTAGAGCTCTTCTGCTGGTCATATCTCTCTTCTTTCTTTATTGAATACCATTTTTAGAATACAAACATTTCAAACAGAAACTTTAAAAAATCCATTTAACACCAGTTGATTTGCTCAAGAAATGGGATCCAGCATGATCTCTTTAAAACAACTCTCTGGTACTGATACTTCCACAGTGTGTCCCCCTTTGAACACTTTCATTTAAGTCCCCTCACCTGCCAACTGTTAGAACCAGTCCACAGCTCCACTTTCCACTGACGCCCACTGATTATGTGTATAACCTGCTAAGCTTTAACAGCAAATATGGTGTTTTATACCATAATCACTTGATAGATTATGAATGAAATAAACGAATGAATTAATCAATCAATCAATCAATAAAATAAAATCAATCAATAAAAAAACCCAAATTGTCTGAAAAAAATGCATCGTCTACGAACATTTTGTCGATATGCTCATTGTCAACATATTTGCAACTTGGCACACTGCATGTAAATACAATCTGGTCACAGTTACAGTATGTTAACTACATGCCATATGTGCTGCTGCACTTCAGCTGTACAGAAACAATATTGTAGGAGACAGGGTTTTCTTGGCATGTAAATGTTTATGCTCTCAGTTCCCGAGCAGTTGTAAAACTTGTGATAGTTCAACATTTGTAATGCAGTCGTATAACTTAATACGTCTCTGCTGTTATTTATTGACCCGGAAAATACCAGTGTAATGAATAAACACGTGAAGGGTTAAACCTAAAGGTCAACACCTATGGTAGTAATTTTGTGGGGCTTTATAGTGTATGCTTGCCTGACTGCTTCCACCGTATCCCCAATGCAATTTTAGAAAGTTGTCTACCAGGTTAAAAACACACACAATCACAAACCATAACACAGGAAGAAATTTGTGTGAATCAATCCCTGATGTATAATCATCGATCCTTGGATCCCTCCCATGTCTGCACTGTGTCCACGATGCTGCTGCTGTAAGATGGCAGACAGGTTCTTCATCGTGTGAGCATATCTTTCCTGGTCATCCCCTGGGCAAAGCAAAAGCCTCTGGTTTTTATCTGGCTCTGCTCATTTTCCCTTAAGGAAACATGTTTTATGGTTTTTTTTGTATTCTTTTTATTTCCCTAACTTGTTGATTTGTCTTCGCCCCCCGCAGGGATCTGACTCACGCTCACGTTGCCAGACCCGGAGCAAGGCCCAGTGTGGATGTGTGGACACATCAATATGTGTTTGTGTGAGCACCATTGAGTGTGTCATTTTACGCTCCCCTTTGGCTGAGGCTGAGCAAACATCTTGCTGTGTGAGTACGAGTCTTGTGTAAGGATGAGGGCCATTCTTTTGCTGTGTCTCCTGATGGTCTCGGCGGCTGGAGCCTCCAGATTTGCTCGTGACTCCCAAGTCGGGCCTCAAGCTGCAGAAACCTCCTCCAACACTTCCGTCCCTCTGCCGCCCCCACAGCCGGGCCGACCCAAGGGGTCATTCCCTCCTATGTGCATAAAGCCCACAGAGATCAAGCAAGCCTTCAAGTATGTGAACACCATTGTGTCCTGCCTGATCTTTGTGGTGGGGATCATCGGCAACTCTTCACTGCTCAGGATCATATATAAAAACAAGTGCATGAGGAATGGGCCAAATGTCCTGATTGGCAGCCTGGCGCTGGGGGACCTGCTTTATATTATCATCGCCATCCCCATTAATGTGTTTAAGGTAAACACAGTTATCACTTGTGTCTCTCCTCTTGTTGGACAATATATTTGGATGCATTGTGTATGTGGATGTATTTAGTTACGTGTTTTCATTTGAATGCCTCCATCATCCTTGGGTTTCATTTATTTACTATAAAATACATACAGCATCAACACTATTTTCTCAGTAAGTTAAGTGAGCAACACTGATTGATTTGTAATAAAACAGTTCTGTATAGCCTGCAGCTGAATATTTTAGGGAGCATAATGATAGACATTGTTTAATTTTCCCTTGATACCAGCATTTTGTGTTAGTGCTGCAGACTTGTGGCCTGAAAGACCCAACACTGAAAAATTTGAGTGATTGGAAATATATTCACAGTAAATGAAATACTTAAAACATGTCTGCATCTCATGGGGGAAAAAAAACACTTAAAGCTTCCTGCGATTTTTTTCCCCAGTGTGATGATCTCTGCCAACTCTGTAGACTCAGACATTAACATTTTATTACTACACCAAGCCATTAAAGTAAATGAATGTCAGTTTGTTGAAAATAAACAGATAATATGCAGCTTTTTACTGTGACATAAAATCTAAATGTAGTAATTTTAACCAAGATAAAAAAAACTTTTAAAGTCAAAGTTAATGCAATTTTTCTTTATCTATCTCATTCGCTGTGACTAATTTAGTATGACTAATCTAAAGCGATGTCCCTGCACTGGACTGGGCTGAGCCATATGAAATACCTTTGCTGGCATATCCTGTGGTTTACTGTGGTTTATGAGCTTATTGGCTCAGTATGTCTCAACTTGAGGTGTTTCATGTGGCTTTGATTATTTACATTGAACAAACTTGGTTATTAAACATTTAAATGTGCTGGGTTTTATAATCAAAAATTTACATTATATATATATATATATATATATATATTTGTGTTTTTTTTTTCCTTTTTTTTACACCCGTCAAACAGCAGTGTAGCCATTGTTGTCAAGGAGATTGTCCTAATAGTGAACTGATTTTACCCTCTGGAGGGGAAGGACTCTCGCAGTGAGGAGGATCACGTTCTTGTTTCTTTTGGCTTGAGCTTCCATGGTAATTGTGGAAGGCACGAGGAAGAAGAGGACCCCTCACTGAACTTCACTGGTTACATAGCTGACACATCTCAGATCCCTCTCACTACAAACATCTTTCCTTCCTGTCTGCTTCCATTATCTTTCTCTGCAGCTCATAGCTGAGGACTGGCCCTTTGGTGTGTATGTCTGCAAGCTGGTGCCGTTCATTCAGAAAGCTTCCGTGGGCATTACTGTCCTCAGCCTCTGCGCCCTCAGTATTGACCGGTAAGTAGCTCCATACCCAAATCACAAATATGAGTAGTAAAAGCAGCTAATGCTTGTGTGTGCGTGTGTGTGTGTGTGTGTGTTTGTATGCTGTGTGTTCAGCTACCACGCAGTGACGTCATGGAGCAGGGTGAAGGGGATGGGCATCCCTCTGTGGAAAGCAGTGGAGGTGACGCTGATCTGGCTGGTGGCTGTTTTGCTGGCCGTCCCTGAGGCGCTGGCATTCGACATGTTGGAGATGCCATACAGAGGCAACAAGCTGCGTGTCTGCCTGCTGCACCCAGAGCAGACCATCAGCTTTATGAAGGTCTGACGGTCTACTCTCTGTATTGTCTGTCATCACAATAAGGTCTGGATCATACATAACTCTATAGGTGCATAGCTCAGCACAAATGAGGTGTTCCAATATGGGTGTGGTATATTCTGGCATTGACTACTTTTTATACTGTATATCAATGTAATATTGCAAATAATTTTGTTGTGCTCATAACTACTGAGTGAAAACATGGGTCAGACCAGCAACACGTTGATACTCAGCTGATGTGATCCCATGACACGATGTAGAAGTCCCAACATTAGAACTTAGAAAACACTTACTTAACTTTGTAAGAGCACACATAAGAGCACACTGCAAAATGTACCAGTAATGGTATTAAAATTTGAAGTACAGTATGTTTTAATGCAGCATAAATAATTTGGGGGGGATTAGATAGAATTAGATTTGTGTGATAGATTGGTGTGTTACTGAGACAGTGTGGATATGATGAAGACAGAGCCATGCTTCATCACTTTCTCAGTCAGCCAGACTTCCCTTCAGGGGATTGGCCTGGAGGGGGCATAACATAAACGGACATGATGAAAAGACATGTGACATCAGCAGAGCTGGGTTACTTTCTATTGTCCACTATTTATCACTAACCTTAATCAGTCAGTGGTCTTGTTAGAATATATGACTAAACCTGCATGTAGAACACAGACTCTGTGTTTAAAGGGTCAAGCAAGCTATTTATTGCAAATAGCCATGGGGGCAGACGATGCATTAGGGCTCGAGGGCTGCAGGAGGCAGAGGGGGAGTAGGAAGGGGGGACAGATAAGCGGAGCAGGGAGTGTGCCTGGTGGAGATGACATGTGAGACAGGGGCTAGCAGGAGGCTGGAAGCTGGTGGGACGAGCTGGTTTGGGGGTATTGAGTGTGGCAAGTGGACAAGTCAGACGTGAGACACAAGGAAATGCACATGGGGGTGAAATATTCTTCACCATATGTGGTTGTCGTGCTGCTGAGCTGATAAGCAGATGGACTGCAGGTATGCTGGCTGATCGCCAAGCAGCCGGGAGGGAGGCGCATCATGTCCGCATCACAGAAACATACTGTACACACACACACACACAGACGGGGTGGGGGGGGGGGTCACGGCAGTGACCATGGGAGCCCACTGATTAGGATCTTTCCATTAAATGAAGTTTAAAAAAAACAAAACAAGATGTGGGTTTTGTTGTTCAGCCTGCACCTGATTAGGGGGTTTTTCAAGTCCACATGTCAACAGATTGGTTCAAAGCAAAGAGCCTGATGCACGACTGTGTAATGAGTGTGTTTCTTTCACCAGGATTTCCTTATGTTGCTCAGACTCTGCCAACACATAGTTAATCACCCTAACAAATGTGACACATACATACACACTGCCTGCAACTTCCCTGAATGTTCCTGTTTCTGTTCATATAGCTGCACAGAAAAAACAGAAACTGCAAACATATTAACTACATTATCCTTTTTTCTCTCAGTGAAAAGAAAAGAGGAAACATTTTAACCTAATTCTAAAGTTAAACATGAGTAAATAAAAAAAACAAAAAATATATCCCTATAAGATAAAAAAATACTTTTTGTCCCATAGTTTGTGCACAACATTTTGACATTGTAATTTTTTAATTTCAGGACAACATCTACAAATGTTTCCAGATAAATCTGTTAAGTGTGTTTACCCACGGAATAAAGGTTCTAAATACTTTTGTGAGAAGACTTAGAAGACACTGAATTTAACGCAAAACATTCTGACACGTTAATACTCAATGCCACTTTCCAGCACTATTTAAATTCCATATGTGTTGATCTCTCAAGGTTTTTATGACTCAACCTTTTGTTTTTCCCAGTTCTACCAGGATGTGAAGGATTGGTGGCTGTTTGGCTTCTATTTCTGCTTCCCACTGGCCTGCACAGGAATCTTCTACACACTCATGTCCTGTGAGATGCTGAGTGCCAAAAAAGGCATGCGCATCGCCCTCAACGACCACATGAAACAGGTACGTGAAAAAAATATCCATCGCACACATTTGAAAGTATCACGAATATTTCAGCAGAATTTTATGAGAGCAACACGCTTGTCTGTGTGTCTGTGTGTCTGTGTGTCTGTGTGTCTGTGTGTCTGTGTGTCTGTGTGTAGCGGCGGGAAGTGGCGAAGACAGTGTTTTGCTTGGTGCTGATATTTGCTCTCTGCTGGCTGCCGCTTCATCTCAGCCGTATTCTGAAGAAAACAATCTACGACCAAAATGACCCCAACCGCTGCGAGCTTCTCAGGTGGGCATGCAGATACACTAGATATGACGCAGACGTCACGAGATCCCATTGTTCTCCACACTCATCCTGTAGACTTTTCTGTAAGCGTTGTCCTTTTCCTCCACCAGCTTCCTGTTAGTGATGGATTACATTGGTATCAACATGGCTTCCCTGAACTCCTGCATTAACCCGATTGCCCTTTATTTTGTCAGTCAGAAGTTTAAAAACTGCTTCCAGGTAAGGAAACTTGTCACTAAATGTATTTTTATATTTAATTATAAAATAAAAAAATACCCTTGAATAAGTGCGTGTCTTCTTGTGGCGCAGTCTTGCCTGTGCTGCTGGTGCTACAGAATGTCTCCTCTGGATGAACGAGGCTCAGGAGGACGCTGGAAGGGCTCTTGCCATGGGAATGGACTGGACCGCTCCAGCTCCCGCTCCAGTCAGAAATACACAAGCTCTTCATAAACACACAAGCACACGTGCAGACGCCCAGACATCCACAGGTCCACATACACGCACATCACTGTAACTCTTCTGCCAAACCATGTTGCAAACAGCTGCCGTTACTGAGGAACTGCGTCGTCACTGCCAACAGGCCGACGACCGCGTCAGGGTCAGGAGGGAAAGATGGAGCGAGGGAGGCAGGGGTCATTTCAACAGGTTTCACAGCCAGCTGAAAGACTCCAACATAAAAGCACTGACCCAAACTGAAGAATTCAAACAAGCAGTTCAGGCTGTAACACAAACTAGAAAGAAACTATGAAGTACTATGATGAAAGTAAAGCTGCATAACTCTGCTCATACTCCGACACTGAGGCTTGAGACGTAGTTGACCATCGTGGGTAAACACTGTCACAGCGATGGTTAATTCAAGCCACATGTAAATGAATGTACATCTTTATTTCCCTGCAGATTGCAGATTTATAATTGTATTTAGCCTTAAGTGCTTCATGTATGAGAAATAGCACTGATGAGTACTAGCTATTGACCATCGAATACCTCACGGGGAAAGACAGAGGGAAAGTGTGACCCCAGGGTCAGTAGTCAGTAGATTAGCTGACAGTCGAGTGCATGTTATCACAGCCCATGTGCCTCAGTGACATCATACCCGAGTAAAAAGGGTCTCACTGTGTGAACTCACAACAAATGTGGAGAGTCAAACGTCAGCGATGCTTCGTGTGGTAAACAGCACAGTCATATGGAGGACAGCTGTTCTGACCAATACCATGTGATCGATTCCCATAGTGTGACACAGGAGAGGTCAATATTAGTACTATTATTACTGCAGTACATATGCTGTTGTGAGTGGTTTCCGCTCTGTATAAAGTCTTAACCTGTCTCTTACAGCGTAGCTTCTATTTTTCTAAGACAACGTCACACAACAGGTGAAGATTGTTTTGTTTTCCAACATAAGGTGTTCATTTATTATATCTATATATTTTTATCTCTGTCCGTGAGTGATCAGGTTACATGTATGTTCCTGTGGCTCAAAATGACTTATTACTAAGAGCTGCTTAAGGAAAATTTCAATAATAGGAATGCTGTAGGAAGGAATAGTATAGATATTTGTGAACAGAGGTGAATGTTTTTAGCTGGAGATTAAACTGTGATCATAGGTTTTATTTAGAACCAACAGTTATTTTCATTCAGTAAAGTGACCAAAGGAATCCGGGTAAAATTCAACATCTCCTGCTGCTTTAATGTTGCAAAGTGGGAGAATCTAACCATTAGAGATGCAGCTGATTGTGCGGTGAGACACAATGAGTGAGCGTGTCCTAACGTTTTGAAGAGCTTCAGAGTTAGGACGTAGCTGCAAGCACTCAGTCGTCACAATACTTGTGACAAATCTTGTGACTTTTAACTTTTCAATTTAAGGCTCTTTGCAAAGTCACAAAAGTGCAGTTATTGTGCGTCGTTGTGAATCTCCATCAGAGAATACATGGATTGTGTAGTCACGGTATTATTATTTGGTAAAATCAACTCGCTACACTTCAATAACGACAAACCTATCCTGAGATGAACCAAAGTTGTTAATGTTAGCAGTGGTGGTTGCATACAGACCTGCTGATTTACACATGCACAGGATTATTCCACTTTATCTGTTCTTTGATTTTTTTATTTTTTTTTGCTACTAGGACACTGTGATTAAGACTAGACACATCACATATACAGTTTATTTTACCAGATCAATGGGTGAATGTATATTACAAGTGAATTTGTTTGCTTAACAACAAGATTAAATGCATTAAATGACACTGAGGCAGTTTATACACACACACGCAATTTATGTGTGATACACTCATATACAGTCGAAGTATTTCCTTTGTTACTGTATTCAGCAGCGCTCAGACCAGCTAATCCTGCAGTATGGGACTTATTAACTCATCCTGTCTAATTACACAACCACTGCTTTGAACTACATCTGAAAGCAACTGTGTATCAGACGGCCTGAGCAGTTCTGTGTGCATGTTTATGGAGCGACCACCAAGCTGAGCAATTCAAAGTTTATTGAAGGGTTGAAATGTGAATATTGGCCCTGGTGTTATAGATGTCATTTATACTGTAACCTACGTATTTGAGAGTATGCAGCAATAAATATTATTTTATAGCATTTGTGTCGCAATTTATTCTCCACATAGAGCGGCTGGATTTAAGGTCATTATTTGGTCACTAGTGATGTCATCTACAGTTACTGACATAATAGCACATTCTGCAGACCGTATATGTGGAAGGGGAGTTTTCACTGACTCTTTATATAAATATTTAATGTAATGTAAATACATTTCTTTTGTGACAACGGTAATGCAAGATGACTGACCTGACTCCCCCTTTAACATCAGGGTCTTCAGTTCTCAGGATTTATCATAAACAATCAACTCTGTTAATAACAACCTGTCAAGGGTCAAATATTGTGTCAATCAGCTGCATGTTCTCTTCTGGAAAGCCACATTTGGTTTCCATCAAAGAAGGCTCATCAAAATGCCATATGTTGCATATGTCTTCAGACCAGATCTTACAAATGAGGAACGTTTTTAATAGGGCTTTTTACCCACACCCACACCCACTCCAGCGTCATCGCCCACCCAGCCTCAGCACTAATACCAATACAGTCACAGCAGATTTACAACAGAGAGGAGCCGGTTCTTCAATTTATTATCAACAAAAATGGGTACAAGTTGCACTAAGTACTAAAGTCTTCCCTGGCTCTCTTGAAGATTTGCTGCCACTGAAACACGATTCTGCAAACATTCAAGACAAATTAATTGGTCACTGGCCATGTGTGTTTATCCAGGTTTCTGCCTACTCTGCTGTATTGATGGACCTGATCCAGACTGTCTCTATGTCTCCTCAGTCCAACCTCTATTATTCAATATTTACATGGATTTGGGGAGCAATTTATTTAGCCTGAGTTAAAGAATTAGATTAGAGATATCCAATAGCACCTATTCTAGCCACCTTTTCTGTGGAGGGGCACACATGATCACACACACACAGGTCTGGTGTCAGTGTGTTTGGGAAAGAAAGAATGAGGGTGACTCAAATGGCTGCGCTCTACTGCTGCCAAATAATGAAATAAGGTTTAACCAATTTCAAATATGAACATATAAACCATTTTTATGTATAAAATCAATAGGCTATGTTGCACTCATTATTGATATTTTACTGGGCTTCCACAAATAAATCAATATGAAACACTGGTCACGAATTGATTATTGTTCTGTACTAAAAAAAAATATGTGGAATGTCCCCGTCTGTGGGACAATAAAGGTGTCTTTCTTTCTTTCTTCTTCTCTCCTTACACTTTTGTCTTCTTTCAGCCACTGATAGTTTGCGATATGTGGTGTTTGTTGATATTTGAATACATACTGATGATCAAGTTATACCTTAATCTTGGATTCTTGCATGACCTTTGTATGAGTTCACCCATTTACTCACCCAAAATAAAAGATATTATTTAGCTGTTCTCTCTATCAACCTGTTTCTGGGAACTGAGCTGTGGAGCCTCATGTCTGGCCATCTGAAGTAATACCAGGAAAACCCTTGTCTCAGGTCATTTACATCCAGCCCCACGGTCACATGGGATCAAAGGGGTGGGATGACAGGGGGCCCAGGGCCCGGGGGGGAGCCTTTTGAAAGGTGCAAAGATCTAGGGTTGACCTTTAAGTTGGCTAAAGAATGATATAATGTGACATATCATTTCACTAACAATACATTTTTTGTTTTCACTTGCAGTCATGTGAAACAGTGAGACAAGAGAGATGCAACAGTGATGAAATCACCAAACCTGTGGATGAACATGCAGCGTTTCACATACATCAGTTTACTTGCTCCCTGTGGTTCTCAGTTGTATTCACAATACATTTCACAGCATCAAAGGGCTTCACAAAGGAAAGTGTGGTAAGAAACTACACAGGTACGCACACACAGGAAAGCTGAACCATCCAGTGTGAGTGTGAGTAAGTGGCCCAGTAAAAGGCCCAAAGTGGAAAACACGTTGTCGCCCTGTCTGAATTCACTTCACGTAACAGATATGACGTCATTTCTTGTAGCCCACAAGGCAGGCAATGTGAGGAGTCAATTTATGTCCTTATTTAGTTTCAGTGAATTATATAAAGGTTTGTCTCTGAGGTTTACCGCTCAGGGTCACAGAGAAAATGAATTAGAGACACTATTTGTGGTTGCATCCCAACATCTCGCAAACCACGCAGGCCGATGGCAGTTAGTAATATGAAAGCGTGAGATCAAAGACGTGTGCTGTGGAAACACAGCGGCGTAAAAAACAACGTCTAAACAGATTACATGCAATGAAATCACTAGAGCTACAAATCAACAGTGTTTATGGGTTCTTTAATGTAGATATTTGAAACTAAAGGGAGCAAACAGGAAAAGCTCATTGACACAATTCAGAAGGAATGCCCCTTCAAATTAAACATAGACTGAACTGTCATCGATAATATGTTTTGAATAACACTTGGTATGAACTGTGACTCTGTCCCTGATGTAGTAAATTTGAGTTTCATGACAGAAGGACATTTTGAACAAAACCACATCAAAGGTAGGAAAAACACTTTTGGTCAGAGCAGCACTCCAGTTTCCCATTGATGCTGTAAATACTTGATTTGACTGACCACATCATATCCTAAGAATTGGGTTGAAGCCTGATATATTAGTAGTCATCTGATGAGTTTTATGAATCTCTCTCCCACAGTCAGCATCTTACACTGTGAGAGTGTGTTCTCACAAAAGTTGTTTATATTGACATTTTGAATATTATAATCACAACAGTATTAGAGCATTAACGATCCCAGGTAACATTTATGGGACATAAACACAACCTGAAAAACATAACTCAGTCTTTGTCTTACAAGTAAAAGTTAATTCATAATAAAGGTGATGGTGGTATACTGGTCAGCATAGCTGCCTTCCAAGTAGTTGGATTCCCAGCCATCGCAAACATTTCAGGGAGGTGGTGGTGAAGAGTCTAAAAAGTCCCAGACCCAGAGGTCACCGTTTCAAATCCCAGCTTGGCCGAAAATTTGGGTGATGTGCCGCCTTCCTCGACCCAAGCTGCCAGCAAGCTTGGGTACGTGAGGTTGCCGGTTTACACCCCGGATTGGCTGCCGTCCACCACCTTGGGCCCTTGAGCAAGGCCCTGAACCCCCTAAACTCGCTCCCCGGGCGCTCCTCGTGGTGTACCCTACTGCTCTACATGTGCATGCTTGTGTTTGTCTATTTTAAAAACACATGTTGTGTACTGTGTGTGTGCAGAAAATTAATTTCCCCATGTGGGGACGATTAAAGGTGTTTCTTCTTCTACTATTGTTATAGTTGTTGTACTCTCAGAAAGACTGAGTGAATTTCCCAACAATGCCAAACTGTTCTGAAAAAGAAAAATCACATAGTTCCATCATGAGAGCATAACATCAGTGGCAGCCTTATTGGTGCCAGCCTGATCCTTCAGTGGGCACTGTTTCTCATACT
Source organism: Trinectes maculatus (assembly GCA_016785345.1). Classification (NCBI taxonomy): domain Eukaryota; kingdom Metazoa; phylum Chordata; class Actinopteri; order Pleuronectiformes; family Achiridae; genus Trinectes; species Trinectes maculatus. The sequence goes on from JAFBJQ010002174.1 coordinate 73,896, forward strand.
GCACATGGTTTGTCAGATTATGAGTCGTGGCTGCTTTCCCCTCACACTGCTCCATCCCCACAGAGGCAGCCCTGCAGGAACATGTGACTGACAGAGGGAGATCATTACCCACTTCATTATTTACACTTCTCTCCCCACGTTTTCGCTCTCTGTCTTCTTGGCACTGTTAGTCCCACGCACCACATTCCTCCGCTAATGGGGACATTCTAGCTTCTACTTCTTTCCTCACTCGGCACAGATGGTTTCAAAAAGACAGATGAAAGCAATTTAGAGTATGTGACACTCAGAGCTTGACGTTTGGAAATCCCTCAAACAGTGCTACGCGAGAGGCATACAAAAATGTTCTTATGATGAAAGATGATAGGCCATTGTTCTAATTAAGAAAAAGGTAGAGCAAAAAAAAATGGGTGAGTTACAAACTGAATTTAAAAAAGAAAGAATAAGAGCACCCACTAACAGACATCTGTATCTGCCGATAAAATGGAAAGAGACTGAATTTATTCCAAACAAAATTCAATTTATTTAAAAGGGAATTTAAAATGCTTTTGTTTGGTGGGGAGGAAAACTAAAACTACAGTATAAGCTAGTTTCACAGCTTTAGCTTTAGTAAACAACAAGCACAAAAGCATCGTATAAAGTAAACTTAAACGATTCACAACAGTCATTTCTCTTTTTTAAAAAAAACAAATAAATGCCAAAACTGATGGAGGCCCTTCTGACCTGAGACAAGCAAAATACGCTTTTAATTTGTTAAATTGGGGATGAGGAAATTAAAAAGGAAATATTACATTTTAAATATAATAGAGCAGCAGGACCAGATGGTTTTCGCTCAGAGTGATATAAGGAAATGAAAGATCTGCTGATCCTGATAAAGTATAACCACAAGCTCCTGATTGGATTTCTATCATAAAAATGGGATTAAAACAAGCTTAAATGTGGAGTTCAGCCGGTAACTGTACGGAACCCAGGTCATAAGACCTTTACCTACATTCCAGCTAAACAGAATTTTTAAAAAAACCTCTTCCACCTGACAGGTTACATTCAGCAAAATTTGTTACGTCATTGTTGTTGATTATGTCTGTTTATATTTGTTTATTTCCATTTATATCTATCGATGTTTAATGATGTCTAGTGGTGCAAATTGAGAAAAATAGTTTTATTGTGCTGTGCACTCCTGTTGTATGGTCTGAATGACAAAAAGGATCATTGTGATTTTTACACAAAATAATATTTACTACACATGTGACTGAAAATATAAAGAGTAAAATAAACTCAGTGTTGTATTTTTAGGCACAAGAATATAAATAAATGTAGCCATAACAAATTTATTTTGGCCCAGACCCCTTAGGCTTGTAAAAAGTCCCTCACTGTTTGCAATAGTCAGGGGATCATTCAGTATAACGTTACAAATTAAAATTCTTGGTCATGATCATTATATTTCTGCATTTGTGGATGACATTATAATTTATTCTTAAAATCCAGAGCAACTCAGCTGCTGGAGGAAATGTCTCATTCATACTGGTGGAAAACAGGAAAGTAAGGATGTGTTATCGTTATCATGGCTGGCTGAAATGGGTGGAGTTGTGATTACGGGTTTTCCACTATCAGCTCATCCCAGCTGACCTCAACTGACCAAACAAAGACAGATACACAACTCATGATTCACCTGTCTACTCCAGCTGGTGCAGGGGATGTGACCTCCAGGAGGACAATCACTTATATTCGTTTTAGCCTTGTCCAAAAAACACCATTCCATGCATTCATTATCTGTACCATATATCCGTAGTGAGTCACAGGTGAAGCTAGAGTCAATTTCAGCTGACACTGTGTGAGAAACAGGGTACATCCCGGACAGATCACCAGCCAATCACAAGGCAACATAAGGAGACAAACAACCACACATACAACAGTCTCAGGAAGAACTCTGGAAGAACATCTCAAGGAGATTGAATCGAACGCAACTGGATTTTTGGTTTTTGCCTTTTTGAAGACGTTTCACCTCTCATCCAAGAGGCTTCATCAGTTCCTGCTGGGACTAGTCCCAGCCTAGTCAGCGAGCATGAACACAAGTAAAGATGAACACAAAAACACATATTTATTATGCATCAAATGAATTTGGGCAGACTACAAGAAGAAAACTGTACAAACATTTGAATATGGCCTAGTTTAAGACAATGTAACCATCCTTTCTTAACCTTTCCAGTTGTCTGGAGAGACTTGTGCGTAGGAAAGCTCCGCACTATGCTGCTCTTCATTCCATGGGTTGTTCCTGCTTTTCTTTGAACACATTGACTTTAGCCTGGAACAAAATAAAAGAACAAGGCGTCAGAGCCGGAGCTGAAACAATATGCAGACTGTTAAACGGAAACTCTCCTTTCACAGCGGGACTACTTTATGAAAGCAACCAGATGACCTTGGGTTTCTTCCTCTGTCCCTCAGAGTCCATGGTCGCTGTCTGTACAGAGGCCCAGAAGCAGTCGGCATAGAAAAAGCTAAAAAGCAGCTTTGCAACTACGTCAACTGAAAACAGCAGGTAAGCTAGGTAGGATATTCAAACTGCAGCTACTGAAATAAAATCATATTTAAACTGAGATGCATTCATATATGTGCAATAACACACACCAATTCACAGTAAGATAACATTTTCTAAATGAAATGATGCTTAAGCCCAAATCATTATCTGCTAATTGCTGGTCCACATTTCTCAACCATACACCGGGGATCAGTGTAGCAAATGGACACAGAGGATTACCTGAAAGGTGTTGAGAACATGTTGACAAACATCAGTGAGCTCATTCAGACCCCTCCGCAGAGTCTCTGTGGCTGAAACTCCCCCTGAAACACAAAGCAGATTCCTCTGAATCTATATATATATATATATGCATATATATATATATATATACACACACACACACACGCACACAGAAAACAAACAAATGAAAATGATAGTTTTCTGAAGCCCTTTAAAAGCAGTTAAAACAATCCAACAGCTGGACACAGGTAATAAGACACCTTTCATGGAGGAGGTCATTAGAGCTGAAAATTAAAAAGCACAGTTAGGGAGCTGAGTTTTCCCTGGTGCCTGAAAGGTTATTGTGTCTTGCTGTGTTGAAACTGTGAGGAATGATCCTCTAGGCATCCCTAAACTTGGCTCAACAAAAACAAGTTGTTTTCTCACTCCTTTCATGTGATAGGGCTGCTGCTTTCTGTTGGCACTTTCTCTAACAAGGCGAGTGGTTATAGTCATCTGTGGAAAAGAGCATGGGGGGGTTGTGTGTGCATGTGTGTTAATGAAGGTGGGCCCCGGATTTTGTTGTGTACTTGAGTGGACTACACCAGACTCATATTAATGTGTTGGTATGTTTGCACAGTGGTTTTGCAGATATTCATTCCCAAGCTGACCAAAGCTGTTAAAGTTTTATTAAAGCAGAGTAGTGGCAGTTAAAAAGGTTTCTCTCACCTCGTGTCTGAATACGAAAGTTGATCTTGCTCTCAGATGGATGGGTGATGGTGTAGCCACAAAACTCCACATCCACACTAATGGAAAACAAAATGTGACAATGAAATGTGTTATCAATGTTGTTTGTCTTAAAGTAGGTAGAGTGGTTGTGTGATCGGAGAGTTTCCATCATCAACACAGCCCAGCTGACCTCTGCTGATCAAATAAATACACAGAAAATTAGGAGGAACCACAAATGCATTTAAATTTGGGTTTTTGTATGTTTATGATTAAAGGGGCAAAATAGTCACTAAACTGTAAGAATGAAAAAAGCTTGTGTCAAACTACTAATGGCAAAATTAAGCACCACTCATACACGTGTACTTAGGGATGTTTGATATTGGCTTTTTTACCAATATCCTGATATTGTCTAACTATTAAGAGACAAGTACCTGATACCGATCATTTCCAATATTAAATTTTAATGCCAATATCATCCGATAATATCGGTAGGCCGATAATATCGAACATCTCAACTTTAAATGTAATATGACCTGTGGAGGTTAGATCATTTTAAATACAAATATAAAATATATATAGGACAAGGCTATGGCTTGGTGTGCAACAGCTGGTTAAACAAAACACACTAACTGTTTCATGATCATATATCTGAGGGAGTTGCCAAGAGTATGGTCTTCATCATGCAGCACAAACGTCACACAGCCCTCATCAGCCCCATCAGCCTGGACCTACAACACAAAACAAGTTTAATTAAAACATCCCACTATGAACCAACACATAACCCACACACTTCCAGCAGATCAGAGTGAGGACTATTAAGCAATGTCAATAAATACAACAGTGAAGTAACAGATGCTCATTGACATGCATCAGCTGAACATATTGAACCTCAATATGCAGACTGCCCCCTAGCGGATAAATATAGAGTCTGCCATGGACTCAAGAGGTCGCCGCTGTGTAATAGATGAGTTGTTTACATTACCGATTCCCAAAATTCCACATAAACAACTCATGACATCTGTCCACCGCAAATGCTACGTCTAGGAACACATGTTTAATGGTGGTTCCCGTTTCAAGTGAAATGAATGTGTGTGCCCACGTGAGGGGTTTAGATGTGGTCGGAATGCCATCATAAGCTTCTTTACATTAATATTTGTCTCAGACTGGATTTACAATGATAAGACAGTGTTAGCTGTAAACACGATTTTAAAATTACATGCAGCATTATTGGCATATTACCATTTCCAGGACCGGTTTCCTTTCGCCTTCAGCAGCCATGCTTCACATTGCTACTCAGTCCGACAACACTCTTGTCGCGGGGAGTAAACCCTTCACTCTGTCTGACAGGCACCAAGCAGAGCAACTAGATACTGCCTAACGGGCAATATCTAGTTGCTCGCCTGTTCGCTTTCATTGCGCAAAACTGTCGTATATATATATATGTGTGTGTGTGTGTGTGTGTGTGTGTTACGTCAGGCCAATAAACCGACGTATTTCACCGTTTTAATAGCTATATTAATAATTCATTAACAGTGCTGAAAGAACGAAACATTACAGTGGGTTCTCTGGTTTTTAATTTGATACATCCTACAATTGGCTTGTAAATGTAATGTGTTGAAATTAAGTAAAAGATCATCTAGATTGTATTACTATGACGTAAACGGTTGAGTCGCTAATCCATGGACTGCGCTTCTGTAATCTGTCAGACTGTGCGTAGGGCAAAATAAACACGGACACATCTAGACTGTCGCAGCAACGAAACGTTCGTATAAAAACATGTGACGACAAACTACATAAAAGGAAGTAGAAAAATGTATTTCGAAAAACGAAGCTATCCAATTGAGCACAAGGGGAACGGAATGTGGTAAGAACTACATTACCCAACAGGAAAGTGTACTGGTTTCCGGTCTGGAAGTCTGGGAGATTTGCAAAGCAGAAGTCAGTCGGAAAGGATTAGCTAGCTTGCTATCAGCAGAAACGTCTTTAGATGTTGGCATTTGCGCTAGATGGGCTACTTTGAACACCCCCGACCCTGAGGTATTGGATTTCTTACCCTCTATTACTGTTATGTTGTAATGAAACGTGATGTTACTGTGTTAAACAGTAGCCTGACGCCTCTATGTACATTAGTCAACAACATCATTAGCTTACTCGCTTGTTGTTTTGCAGACACCGTTAATCTGTTTTTCCTTTCGAATTGTCGTGAAAGCTGGACCGTATAGTTAAGATTGTCTCGATAGATACTGGTATTTAGATTTCTCATTATATCATAATATACCCATTCACGCTCATTTCCCGTCGTTCGTTTTGTTTTATATGTGTAACAGCACCCCAGTTATTTGTTAATCACTCTCCTCTGGCTCCACCAGTAACATCTCACTCCTGGTGAAACCCCAGCCGTTGCCATGGCAATCCTGTTTGCTGTGGTGGCTCGCGGAACCACTATCCTGGCCAAGCATGCATTGTGTGGTGGGAACTTTCTGGAAGTGACTGAACAGATCTTAGCCAAAATCCCCTCTGAGAATAACAAATTGACCTACAGCCACGGCAGGTATGCACTTAACATATACATTGATATTCCTTTACTAGTCCCACACTGGGGAAATTTCGGAAAGACACTGTACAAAGACATCACAGTCATGCTGTTGTGCTGTTTTTAGCGTACAGGTTTTCAACCAATGCAGGTGTAATCTTATACATGCGTACAGATTCAGACAGTGCACAATGTATAAAGTGTCACCTAACGTGTCAACTAAAATTCTCAGACAGATCAACTCCTTGCAATGCTTTCCTCAAGCAACTGTCAACATTTGTTATTAACATATGTTAATATCCACACTGACAAAAACTGTCCACACTCGTTACTGAGTTCTGGGTTAACTGGGTACATTTTTTTTAGCAGATTGTTTTGAATATGTGTTAATATGCACAGAAGCATTTGTACAAACACACACACACCTTCCAAACATAATAAACTCGTCTCACATGCCTCAAGTGCAAAGTATAACATAAATTTACAGCCTGTTTTCTACTTTTAAGTCTTAGGTAATATATGTCAACATTTCTCAGTGAATATAAAGTAAAATTACTGAATTGAAAAGAAACTAAAATTCCAGTGTGCTTTCAAAAGATAATATTCTCTTGTTTTTTTTTTCTCTTTTTTTGGTTAGCTATCTCTTTCATTACATCTGCCATGACAGAATCATCTACCTGTGTATTACTGATGATGTAAGTACTAATTTGTCTGTGCTATGTTTTGTTTAGATGGTTGAAAAATAGGCCGGTTTAAATTACCACATTACCAAATCGTCACATGAAATAATATCAGACATGACAGGATTTAATGAAGAAAGACATTAATAAATATGAACATTTTGAATATGGTCTAATAAGAACATAAATGTATTTAAACCCTTAGACACTTTGAGAACTAACAAATTCACAATTTTACCGCAGCAAAAGCAAGGTTAAGGTTGTCAGAATCTGCAAGTCATGCAATAGAAGGCCAAATGAATGAATGAATGTGAACAGTATGTTTACAGGTGCATTCATTTTTAATTTATATATAGTTCACACTTGTGTTTCAAAGGACTTTGAGAGATCACGTGCATTCAGCTTCCTCAGCGAAGTCAAGAAACGCTTTCAGACCACATATGGGTCTCGAGCACAAACAGCTCTGCCTTATGCCATGAATAGTGAATTCTCCCCAGCACTGGCAGCTCAAATGGTGAGTATAACGTGTACCAGATTCATTTTTCCTCTGAGCTCCTTCTTTTCCTCAACTTTTCTCTGACCTTATTTCTTTTTATAGAAACACCACTCAGACCCACGTGGACCAGATCGACTCACTGAAAGTCAGATACAGGTGGATGACCTGAAGGGCATCATGGTCCGCAACATAGGTCAGCTTTTCTTCAGTCTCTACATCTAGGGATGCCAATGTTGCCAATGTTTTATTGAAATGGAGTAATACAATGATAACATTAGCTACGTTGTTTTTCTCTCCTAAGTGGAAGAACACGTGTGTTGTGGTGGCATCAGTTTTTGTGGCTAGCATGCCCAAATAAAATGTTACAGCGAAAAAATACATTTAAGACAGTACTTTAATACGTTGTCTCAAACATCCTCGTAGTTTTTGTGTCTCAACTTGACTATCCTTGTGTCTTTTACAGATTTGGTGGCACAGAGAGGAGAGAAGCTGGAGTTGCTAATTGATAAGACAGAAAACCTAGTTGATTCAGTGAGTTAAATCACCAAATGTTTTGTTTGATGAAATATATTTGGCACTGGTGTTATTTTCTCTTCATCTTCCTCCAGTCGGTCACGTTCAAGACCACGAGTCGTAACCTTGCACGAGCCAAATGTATGGAGAACCTCAAGCTTACTGTTGCCGTTGTGTTTGTGTGCCTGGTGAGTACAGGAAGTCATTTTAATCAGTAAGATGGTAATTAGCTGGAAACTGTAATTGTATAATGGAACACAGTGAAACCTCGACTTACGAACACCTATACTTACGAACTTTTCGAGATACAAACCGGAGATTCAAGATTTTTTTTGCGTCCTCTTACGAACCAAATTCGACTTCCGAACTCGAACCCGGAAAAATTAAAAAAAATTCCCCGGCCGCCGCCATTACGTGTGACCCGTGAGCGAGTCTCTCAGAGCGTGTCAGGTTATAAATAATATACAGTATAATTATAAAATTAAAAATGGAAGAAAAAAGTAGAGTAGCAAAGTGCAGTGTAGCGAACGTAGAAATTAAGCATACGGTATGTGATTCTCCCACTCGCCATCTCCCACCTCCCACCTCCCGTCTCTCAAGCGCCTACTCCTACAGCAAATCGTCATGTCTTTCAAGGTAAAGCACTTAAAAGTTTTTGTTAATTGATTTTTTAATTCTTAGCTATTGTTATGGTTTTCTGTGTGTGTACTTTGTTACTGATTTTATGGTGTTTTAAACAAAGTAATAGGGCAAAAGGGGTGACTTTAGTCCACGCATTATTTGCTTTTACATTAATTCTTATGGGAAAAATCGCTTCGACTTACGAACTTTTCAACCTACGAACCCGATCACGGAACGAATTAAGTTCGTAAGTCGAGGTACCACTGTATTACTTAATTTTAGTGTTTTATTTTATTACTTTCTTCTTCTTGTTTTCTTTAGCTCTGTCTGGGATCAGTAAATACTATGGTGGAAACAGTGCATATTGATTTTCCCTTGACTTATTTCTCTAATTTCACAGCTTGGATGAACATTTTCACATTATTGACAGATTGAAAACACAATGGACCTAATAATCATTTAAAAATACTTTTTAGCATTTATTTAAGATGGACTGTAGGAATTCCCCAAACCCCCCCATCTCATTTATTTCTCACTGTTATCAGTCATTGGAGCAGGATCTGAACTTTGTCTCTTTGCTCTATTCAGGTTATCCTGTATATTATTGTTTCCGCTGCGTGTGGAGGCCTCAGCTGGTCCACTTGTGGTAAATGAGAGGATTGCATGAAATGATTAAGATAAAAAGGATGAGGAAGAAAAGCACCTGTTCAACTCTGCCTGCCAATGGACACAAAAGGAAACACAGCTTTCCTTGCTTCACTTGTCTTGTTACACCATCCCTAAAAGACACATGCCGCTCCTCTTCTACCCTCCTTACTTGTCCCCTCTTTGATAGTGTGCACATTGACTTGCCTGCTGGAGAGGGAGTCCCACCTCATACCCACACTGATGGACTGCAGCCTTGTGGCCTAAAACTGATGTGGAACAATAATATTGTCTTATTATGGTCTGGTGCATTCATCTTTTCTCATGTATGTTGTGGCCTCATGTATCAGTCTGTGATACTGTCCTGCACCTGTTTATGTAATGAATCCTTTTTGACTGATACAGAATGATGCACATAAATGGCAAAGATTGCTTTATTTTTCTGCTTTTCCATTAATGACAATGACAAATAGTGGACCTGCAAGTGCAAGTAGCATTTATTATATGTTGCAGATCTGTCTAGGAAGGACACTCACAATACAGTATTTGTTTTGAAAAAACAATGCAGCATACAGCATATGGATTTTCTCAATTACTCTATGTTTTAAATTCTAAGTTGTACTAAGCTAGATATGAACATAATAATAAATAATGTACAGTTGACTGATATTGATTCTGAGACATAATGTTTTTTTTAAAATCAATTTTGAATTTTGAGAAAATCCATACTTTCCTGCCTGTGGACTTCATAGGATTAATTTGCCTTGCCTCTGCTAGAATACCTAGAGAGCTCCTATGTTCCTTCTGTAAACACAATGCACTTTTACATTGTACAGTATATAGAATGGCTTGCTGGCATCATATGGTTTATAATAATCAGTGTAATAAATTATTGTACATCCAGGTTTGAAACCAATAAACGCATCAAACTGATCATATTATGTGGTTGATCTGGACAGCTAGAAAACTAAAGAAGCTGCTTTGAACTGAGCTGGTTACACAGCTAAAAGGTCCACTGATCAAAGTGTGTATTATTTGAGATGGTTGTTTACTGTAAGTAAAGGCCACCTCACCCCACTGTACCAAAGTTCAAGCGAACAGCGCGACCTGTGTGCTGTTTGACTGACAGCTGACCGTGACGTCGCTTAGTTGACAGTGCTTTAAAAAAAGTGAACAGGTGAAACTATTTGATAATTAGGACCTGGACAGCGTCGGCGCGTTCCCGTTAACGCTGCTCGCCCCCGTGACAGGTAAAGTGTCGTGTTTCCGACAGGCACCTGTGAAGTGTATGAACTGAACCTAACGCACCTCTAAAACGTTTGACAGGCGGTAAGACTGTTTACATGTTTACTACCACAATATTTACATGATTTACACATGAGACACTAAGAAGCTAGCGCTCCTGTCACTAATTAACATTAGCGTTAAGCGTTGTTTTCTGTCGCTTCACCGCAAACACAAGCTGATTAGCTGCAAATTGCTTATTGTTTTTAGTCCAGTGCCGTTAGCTGTCCTCCATTTTTGTTTGTTTCTGACCCTTGAATGAATTCCAAACGAAGTTAGTAGACCGCTGTGTGAGCTGCTCCCCAGGCATATTAACATAATAGCTTAGTTCCTTATCAGCGAGGTGGTGCAGAGGTGCAGTGTAGTATAGCCTACTGTTTTAAACCATTTATGGGCTTAGGGGAGTGTTTTCTTTGCTATTTGTAGCCGCATCCTATGTTCACTCCAGATCTAATTATAGAGCTAACTGAAGGAGGCCTCACACTGGGATTATCTATCACCTCTTGAACATGTCAATGTTTACATCGCTCTGGAAAATGAATAGTCGAGCGCATTACATGCTTCTGTTTTCACTGGATGGCACAGGCTTGCAGCCGGCCTTTTCCCTCTCTGGTTTCCAGACCAGTCTGACTAATATGCTGACTTTTAAATGACAGTGTTGTTGTGTCATTTTTGTGATGGGCTCATTGTTGTGGTTTGTTCCCATGTGTTTTACGGAGGACAGCCTTGTCGCTGTGGTGTGCTGGCCGGAAATCCACAGTTTGACCTGCTGCCCTGCTGTGTGCTTGGGCTGTTGATGGCAGGGCCTGTTCCTCGTAGCCAGCCCAGATGACATATCAGTATCATACGGGGGCTGGCTACGAGTAACAGGCTCAGTCATCCATGCAAAGGCAAATAAAGGTCATTCAGGTCCATCCACATTGTGCCTGAGGGCTTCAGAAATGTGTATAATGCATTGTCCTATTGCTCTAGCTTTTGAGTAGTACAGTTTTAATGTAGTTGTAACTTGCATTGGCATATCCTAAGGTAAACATAGTTACTGTGTGAGAACTTATTTTGCACTCAGCATTTGCTGCACTTGCTGAAAGGTTATCTGAGCCAGTTTGAACATAACTTTTATTCTTTGACAAGGTAGCAATGAATCTGAGCGTACAGGGTACAGTAGAAGAGTTTAAAAGCTGTTTCTTCACAAATCTGCTGAAAACAGACATCACCTATGTACTGTTTAACCAAACACTGAAAAGGTCAGGTAAATAGACTTAATAAATTACAGATTGTACAGGATGCAAAACATAGTCTCAGAACCATTAACAGATGATAGGCATACTTTGTACCATGATTTACATCTTGTCTCTAGTCAAGATTAGACTCTCATTCCCAGGGTCAGGGGCCTTGTATAGATTAAGCAGAAATAGCGCAGGTCCTAGGGGTCTTATACTGTGGTGTCATACCACTGTTGTAGTGTCTGGCTCGAGTGTCGAGCTGTTTACACCTAGAGACCATAACGTCGGAGAGTAACATTGTCAGTGGAGGATTTCAGTGAATATATCAGTTCTAGTAACACTGCAGAGTGTTATTGGGAATAGGTAAGTTTGTGGGGAAACTGGAGAAATGGTCTTTGTGTAATATTGACCTGCACCTAGGCCTCTCATTCAGTTCCTCTATTCACATATCCTTTACTATACACCGCCTGATCTATTCGCTCTTGAAAGAGGGACTCTGGTTGCTCAGTAACAGTGAATGCCAGCTCGGTCTGGCAGGCTGTGGCCACTCCTCCTGCGCGGGGCACGGCATGGATAAAGTAACGTGTTGCGTTCCTCTTCACTTGCTCCCTCTGTAAACGTGGGAGTGGAACTCTATACTGAGTTGGACCTTGACTGGCCTACAGCGGGGAGCAGTGTGCCGTAGAGTCACTGTTGGTGTATATCACAAGGACTTGGAGAGAGTGTTGATCAACTGCTGCGTTAAGCCTGGTGGAAATGTTGCCTCAGGGAAGAGAGGAGAAACCACATCCACAGACGGGGCACCCTCATTCAGGCTGTGATGTTACTGATGCACGGCTGACTCTGAACACGAGGAGGAAGGGGGCTGTTGGTGTTGGGCTTAGGCAGACTCGCATACCCCTCCCTTCTCAGTTGGCTGGAATTAGCACTTTGGAAGGAAACCAGTAATGAGATTGTCTCTGAGAGAGTAAAATGAGCTGGGTGAACGTGCAAATACATGTGATCTGAATTGATGCGGCATGCAGAAATGCTTTTTCTTCACTGTCATCGCTGAACGCAGACGATATGGAAGGAGGTATTAAGTTAATTTTAAAGAAGTTCATTGCTTTGCTTTGTTTGAGTGAGTTAAGAGCCTTTTTAAAATTGTATTTTGTGGCATTGCATTTGTCAGCTCAGCATTTCGTTTAATCTTGCGGTTTTATTTTTTGACAGAGAGGGAGATTTTTGACAATGAACAGTTTATTTTCCATCAGGTGCAGTGTTTTTTATCAGGCTTTCTTTACTTGACGCACCATATCCACTCCTATTTTAACCAATAATGTCACTGCGCTGCATGGATATTTTATGTGGACTATAAGATCCTGCAGTGGCCTGGGAGTGACTGTTCTTGTCAATGTTCAGTGTGCACAGCAGTTTGTCAAGGCTGTGTACTTTGACATTAAAGATCTTTATGTACAGTAAAGTGTTTTAATCTGCCTGTCAAACAAACAGCTATTCATTCACATTTGAACTTATGGCCACACTGATTAAAAAATATCTGCTTTGCACTTATCAATAGTAGCTGATTAGACTAGGGGCAGGCTAATATATTAATATCTGGTAATTAGCGTTGTATATATCTGTTTAAGCAAAGTGGGTATTTTTACAAGTTTAAGAATAAAGTAACACTATTTTAGCTGAGGACATGCTTGTGTGTTGTAGATGAGCTCTTAAAAATAAGTTTTAGCCCCAAGCAGAGTTCCAAACAACTCTGGTATATTTTTAATACAAATTGTTTAACTGTGCATTTTTGGATGTGATGCTGGATTGGACATAACTATGAACATCTAAGATTTGATTGTGTTTCTGAAAAAATGGGATTTTGAATGCTGTCATGCAATGTCATGTTTCAGTTTACACTTCTGTTAAATGCCATTTGAAAGTTCTTTTGAAAATTCAGTCAAAACATGGTGTCTGATTCACTATGTGAGGGTGATTGTCAGTGCGGCAGATTCAGCAGTAGAACTGTTTACTGTCATCTTTTTGCTTAGAAATATATATATATAAAGTAGAATTCATATTTTTCACATTTCCCTTCAATGTTAAACTTTCTTAAATCCACATGGATGTCTGCATTCCACATACAGGAACATTTCCAGGTTGTAAGTAACCCTTGCTCCCACAATTTGGTTTGGTTTGTACCACAATAGTGCTGTTGTTGTAGAAGTGGTCAGTCATCTTCAAGACATGACCGTAATACTGCCATTTACTTCACATGCTAAATGCTAAACGCAATCCAAAGTGTTTTTGTCACCTTAAAGGAAACATTCCATCTGAACATTTGAAACATGGCTGTTTCTTATCTTAGGGTTTTTCTGTTTACATTCTGTGAAATAACAAATTTAATGTAAAAACATGTTTTTCTTTTCTTCACAGATATGAATGCCTGATCATCAAATTCAAGGGCTTGTTGTTACTTGAATTTGAGGTTATTTAGAACATAAGTAAACAAATATCAGGACCATAAAATGTCCAACAAGACATTTACCATGTCTACTGACCAAGTTGGGAACACAGTTCCTGTGCCTCACAGAGGTCTGCAACTGGGCCTCTCAGCTGAGAGTCATTACAGCAACTCATCCATCTCCCCGTCACCTGACTCCGACTGTAGTGTTTCCAATGTGAGTGACAGAGAGACTAACAGCTCCCCTGACATCAACATGCTGGAATGCTGCCTCAATGAGGGTTCCTTTGTACATAACTCCATCAACACCACCTTGCCACAAGGCAATATGTTCTGCAGTGTAACTACAAATCTGAACCAAACCTTTATTGCCACACCTGTAGATGGCAGCATACATGTGTGGAATAAAAACTTGAGTCTGATGCGCAGCCAAGACACAGACTTTGGGAAGTACAGCACTTTTAGTAAGAACACAGAGGATGGAAGTTACATCGCAGTGACATCCCCAGACTCTGCTGGGAGGGAGAGCAACCTGAGTTCATGTGAGACCTCCCGTAGAGGATCCACTGAGAATGACTGGTGCTCCTTGAGCTCTGGTGAGATGGTGATAAGGAGCAACAGTTTCTGTCTGGAAGACCAGTCACTGTTAGTTGTCTCTTCCCTGGAGGAGTCATCAATCTCTCCAGCTGCTGGCCATCCACTATTGCCTGTTGAATCTAACCCTCTCTTACCCACTCTGCCGGATGTCTGTGAAAACTCTACAGAAAGAGTCATGGACGAAAGCACAGGCCATCCATGTCTGGGCATGACATTCACTCAAGCAGACAACTGGGAGCTCCCGGCTGAGGAAAATGATATTGCAATCTGCACTTCTCTTGTAGCTCTGCCAAGTGAGAATGAAGGCGGTCTTTTAATGACTTTTCTCTGTGAAACATCCCCTACAGATGGTGGGAAAGAGGCTCATTTTGGTAATGCTGAAGCAGAGTTGTTGGCCCATTTTCCTGGAGCAATTGTACCAGAACAAGGGAAAACGTTTGTCTCCACACTGTCAGCACTGCAAGAAACAGACAAAGATATTCATACGTCCACTCCACTACAAAACAATGAGATGCCCAGCCTCCCTTCCTTCTCAGAATCTCCCTGCACTGGAAATGCACGCAGCCCAGGACTCAACCCTATTAAATGCCAGTCAGTCTCTTTGACTCCCAAACAACATTTAGTAGCAGTATCACCATCATCAGCCACCAAAGTCAAGAAAGCAGAGAATAAGAATATTCCTAAGTTAAACTTGAGTAACATTAAATCCAAAGTGATGACAAGAACTAGTCATAATATGGCAGTGCCAGTCGTTTCTTCACAGCGTAAACCATCACAAATTAATTTGTCCACTAAACACACAAATGGAACAACAGCTGTCAGGATTACTCCTGCCAAGACAAGGAGCAGCACTACGCTTCTCTCTACCATCAAAAAAATGGTCAGTGATACTCAACAAGTAAGTACAGTAGCCTCCAACTTGGAAATGATACAGTCATGTGGGCATGCTGCTGTAGAAGGACAGGGCAAGAGTAGAGTAACCCCACTGGACCTCGAGACAGCTGCCAATAAACAGGCTTCAGGAGTTCAAAGTATTAATGCCAGCTCTGAAATGGAGCTGGCAGCCTCAAGCCAAGTAGCAGACACATCAGTACAGCATGCTGGCAACCAGACTTTCTGTTTCTCATCCTCAGAAAAGTCCCCCGATAAAAGTGGCCAAACAGATCCAAACTCAGCTCCAAAGAAGGACATTAACAAAATCGAGGTCAGGTCAGGCTCAGCTTTAGGTCAGGACAGGCTTCCTCTCCATAAAACACGACCTCGCTGCTCATCAGAGACTTCATCTTCATCTGCTAAGCCACCAAGAGAGAAGCCAACATCTTCAAAGTTTTCAGCTAGCTTTACCATTCCCAAAGCAGATAACCACCTGGGCCACAGCAAAACGCAGAACCTGACCTGCTCCTCCCAGAATAAACGGGATGCACAAGCTTTGGCCACAAAGGTTGCTGATAAAAACTCTGCTAGAGCAGTAAAGAAAATCAGCCTGGTGATTGGACTTTCAAAGTTAACAGTAAGGAATTCATTAACATATTTTCATATTAAATGAATAATAGACAGATAGACATGTCTTTTGCAATGACTTTAAAAAGAGTTGCAAATATCAGGGCTGGAAAAACAATATAAATACTGTACAGCATCAAAGGCATTTGGACGGAGCATGAATGACTATATGACAAATTTTTATCTTTTATAGGCAGAGTCCAGTACATCAAGAGCAGAAGTAGCCTCATGTGATGAAGGTAAGAGCAGATTTCAAGTACGACCATCTCAGAGAAAAACAAGGGGAGCACAGCCAGCTATCAGTCCCAGGGCAGCCACTCTGTCAACAAAGCAGAGGCTGGCAACCTTAGGGAGGGATGAATACAGGACCTCCAAAGCTGCTGGGACACCCCAGAAGGGCATTTCAGGTACAAATCACTTTCCTGTACAATTTTAAATACATTTTGCTGGTTGCTATTAACACGTAGGTCTCTGATGGTTTTTCGACACAGAGAAGTTTATCTTAATGTCCAAAAATACACATCAACAGTCGGTGGTAATCAATACCCTCATAGGTGTATGACCTACCTTTGACTAAGCAAGAAGCACATGGCCACCTAACTATTTTCTCTGTTGTGGAAACAGAGAATTGTGTAACAGGACATTTAACCCTATATGTAATGGAAACAAGCATAATAGAGGAGTTGTTTTGAACTGTTTTGTAGGGCCAACTAGAAATAAAGGAAGCACTAGGGTTACATGAGAATGTGAAGGATTGTGTGTTATACCATACAGTGGTAATACAACAGTGCTGTATGCTATTTAAAAGACCAACAGTTTGACATATTTACTAGTTTGTGTCCATAATTTCAGGAATTATGAAAATGCCGCACACAAATTATACATTTTATAAAATTTCTAATTGCAGAGCTGCATTTCACAGAGATGCTTGAATTTTTCAGGTTGTAGTTATGTTATGTCCCCATCAGAGGGTAACATTGAGCAGTCCCTTGAATAGACCTATTGTTATCCTGATGAGCTCAGCTTTGTTCAGCAGTTTTCCACAGGAACAGAGTTGGATACAGATGTTACTTCCGGTCTCTTGTCCTGATCTTGAGAGTAAACAGCCAACTCCCTATGCCTTACTCATTGTAAGAGGAGTCGTGGGGAAGAAGGGGGACTCTCCTCTGATGGGAAGCCATCCGTACATGTGGAAAAGGAAGGAAAGGGAGGATTTGAGCTAACCAATAGTCTAAGTCAAAACAATGTTTACCACAGCCACCCTGCACACAGTTAAATGCTGTAACCTCAAGCTCTGACTACAGAGAGAGTCCTAAGCGTTTTTGGTTTTGTTTTGTTTTTTGGCTTAAATCTCAACATTTTTGTATGGTTGACCAAGTTTGACATGTTTAATGTTGTAAGTAAGATAGGTAAGTTTTGAATGGTTAAAAATTAAGGAGTAGCATTAAGGATCACTTATTGCTTTATATTTATTATGTTTTCTATGTTTTAAAATATATCGTTTTCAGTAATATTTTGAAAAATTTAAAATTTTTTACTATTTTTAACTTTGGAGAAATGTCCTTTTTCTGGCTTGAAGTTTCTGTGAGCAGTTACAAACTGAGTTTTGTACATGTTCTCAGTAAAAAAGATTTGTACTTCTGACATTCATTTGTGCTCCACTGTATCACAGGCAGCCAGAGAAGAGACCCATTCCTTGGACCTACCTCAGCAGCAAATATTAAGCCCAAGCAGAATGGATCCCAAACTCCTCAGACTCCCTTTCGCCTCTCTCTTATGGGTCCTCCCCCTACTCCTTCTAGATTACCTCGCAGCACCCTGGGTCCATCCAGGAGCATCACTGAGGCCAGTATTAAGAGTCAGCTGGGTGAAGGTTGTGGGAGTACAAAAGGTGAGCCTGAAGGGATTTTCTTTTAAGAAATTCAATATTCAGTCCCATCAGGCTGTTGCATAAAGATATAAAATCTGTTTGATGTAGGCTTTTCCAGGGTCAAGCCACAGCTTTCATCATTTTAAGGGCACATCTTCACATGGAGGGGAGGGGCAGTTGTTTTTCATCGTGACCCAATTCAGCACTGCAAATCTCCTTTGAGGCGAACACTCATTTATTGTCTCCACATCTGCCAAGATTGAGCTTGGCATCTTAAAACATGATGGCATTTTTCAAACCTTTGTATGTAAACTTTTTTATGTTTCAGATATATCCAGAAAGAAATTGAATAATCCTAAATCCACAAAGCGCATTCTTTGTTCTTCCTGAGCTTTAAATGGTTCTTATGAGAACTTTGGTGGCATTTTGGCTATGTCCAATGTATAAAGGGAAGCAACACTGATGGATATTGGGTGTGTTGCTGTCTAGTATCCTCAATAACATGCATTTCTGTGATTGGCTAAGTGGACCTGTTTTCCAAATTGGGGGTTGTGTGGTTGTCAAGGCAACGGGTATTCCACTCTAGTTCACACACAGCGTTGCCTGAAGGAAGAGAGACACAGTGTGCAACTGAAATTGTCTGAGTTGGATAAAAGGTGCTGTTTTCTTGTTTTCCTCCTTAAATTAAACACCAATGGCTGGTTACACTGGACTTCGAAGCTGTACTTGGACTGAACTTCCAGCTCATATTTTTAACAGCTCATCTTTAATGACACCAGGCAGTGCAGCATCCAACTGTGATCTTGCTCTCATGACATGTCTGCTCATTGGATCCTATCGCTTTTGTATCAGTCTATTGTTAGCTGTATTTAATGGAAAAGATACAAAGCTCTGGAGAAGTAAGTGAGACCGGAGAGTGATATAGTATCTTTATAGTTTTGAACAAAGGATTTATTGTACATTCTGTGTACTCATTTAGTCACAGTTTTTCTAAATTTGATTATAAAGTTGCACCATTCTGTAGTAAATGTTGTCACGACAAATTCTTTTTTTTTTTCTTAATGTACGTATTTATTCATATAACAGCAAATGGTCGGTAATCCTCAAAATGGACATGGCTTTTGTTAAATCAATAGTAGTGTGTGAGGTCATCACAGGATTGAAAGCATACTGATGTATTGAAATACTACATTATTTAACCAGGTCTGCTCTACTTCATTCAACAGTATCTGGAGGAGCTGCAAATAAACAAACTCCATTCAAATCGGTTGTGCTGAAAGCAAAGCTCATCTCAACACCTGGAAAAACCTCTGGACAAAGTAAGATCTTACCCCGATGCACATCTGAAACCTACATTTTATAAATTCACTCTTGGTCTTTGATGCACAGCATGTACAACTTTCTGTCTCTCATTTTACATTTTTCTCATTAAATATTTTTGTTGGAAGCTCAGAGTTTGATGAGATTTAGCTCCTCTTTTTTGAACTCTCTTTTGTAGAGTGGCCATGATTGAGCCAACTTTGATTTTTGTATCTTATCAGTTCCTTATATTATGATAAGGAAATGGCCCCTTTAAATCTCACTTGGTTTGAAAGGGATGAAGCCTTACTAAAACACTCAGCTACTGTGTATTCCCAAGTACTGTTGGACGCTCATTTGAATAGGCCTTTTTGATATTGATTAAATTACATCTGTCTTTGACCTTTTAACAGTATGTTTGATCAAACCACCATGAGGTAGTTCTTAACCTAAAGTCGTCTGCTGCTTAACATTTTTGGTCAGTTGGCAGTGTTCCTGCTACGATATGGGTCAGATTAATTCTCTCCTGTTGTCTCACATGGAACTTCTGCTTGTAACAGCACTGGCCACAGCTTGTAAACCTGCTGCCTCCACCAGCAAAGGAGCTTCACATTCTACACTTACTCTGAAAAGGACTGTCTCTGCAAGACTTGCTCATCTAACTTCAGGTGGACTTGGTAAGAGTATTTTTTTTTCTACCTGATTGTGCTTCTAATAAAACCGTATACTTCTGATTTAGCAACGTTAATTTTTAAATTGTTCTTAAAGCCCTAATCCCACTTAGAAGCATTTTTAGTTTTCTTTATAGAACTTATACAACATGATAGGCAGTGTTATTTTTCATCATTATTTTGCAAGAACGTAATGATTTTTAAACAGTGATGTCACTCATCCGTGAGCCAACAAACGGGGGCTTTTCTATTCTGAGGCAAAACCAGCAGCAAAAAGTCCACAAAATTGGTTGCTTCATCAAAAACGTAAATTATAAATGAATGTAACTTTTATAAGATATTGTTGGTGGTGTTTTAAATTTTTTTCATAAAAATTAACCCTAGCCCCCATCTGAAACTACCAATGAACAGTTTGTCATAGGCTGACTCGTGGTGTATGGACCTTTAGAACAGAATTGATGTTTAACTGTCTGAGTCCTTTGTTTGCTGTAAGCATTATCATACTAAAGGCTTACTGTAGGCACCTTCTTGACCATAGCTGCTCTTTGCTTGTTTTGAGTTGAGTATTAAGTGTGGCTCAAAGCCATAGCTGAGGGCCCATTTGCACAGCAATGATGTGATAAGCACTATTCGTTAGACTAGCATGAGCAGACTGTCTTCTCCTGTCATTGCACTGCTGGTGACACAGGGACAGAGAGTAAATGGGAAGAGTGGGGGGCTACATATAATACTCATTGGCTGCAGTTATTCTGTTTGCTCCTCCCACGCATCTCTCCTACCCCACCCCCCTTTTCTCTTCCTCACATCTCCGTTCTTCCACAGCACTGCCATCACCAAGCTTGGAGATGCAGTTTATTTCTGCTGTGAGATTAGTTAGATTTGTTTGATTAATTGCTGAAGCTTTGCTTTGCCAAGAGGATTAAGGGATTTTTACTTTTTTCCTGGCCCTGTCAGATCTGTCAGTGGTCTACAATCCGCTGGCCAGCCTCTAACACTAACCTTAATGCAGTGAAGATATCCTCACTGTTCGGACTTTAAAAGTGTGAGACTAGCGATGCCTTTACTTTTTTCAAGGCTTTCTCAATGGAGTAACTTGTGCTTCTTTTTATTGATTGGTCTATTTTCCACCAGTGCGCATCAGTGCTGCTGTCACCTAAGGCTTGATACACTGGCGCACATCTTGGCAAGTGGTTCATAGTAAGCCTCAAGCCCCTGAAATCGAGCACTGATAGGTTATTAGATTATTCATAGCTGAAAACTTTGACTTTCTTGTCCTATTTTTGAGATGTTATGGTCTCCGAAGCTCTCTCTCTCAAACATCCACGTGCGCCTGACAGCTAAGGGTTTACTCCGAAACATTCAGCTACTGTCAGGATGTACGAAGAACACTGTGGTTTTCCGAGCAGGTCTGTCTGTTTATTACTGTCTGAAAAAAAATCTGGTTATAATTCTGTTGAAAGTGTTTCTGGTCACTATGATTTTTATGCCAATTTATTTGCGTCTGGTGTAGACTTGTGCAGTTAGCTCTTGAAATCTATTTTTAGTGTGGCTATTTACTAGTTGGCAAAGCAGGCGGTTCAGCTTTCATTTACCTACCTTGGTCACTCACATCTGTTAACCCATGCAGAAATATTTTAGGTATCAAATCTTGCAGTCAGAAACACGTTTATTTAAATAAACATTAAAATTTCCATTATTAAAGGCCATTTGAAATGTGAGGCTAATCTGCATTATTTTGTTTGTTTAGTTTTTAATACAAAATGCACTTCTAGATCTCTTGCTTACTGCTACACTCAGTACTCCTGTTTCACCCTGAGAGGTTCCAAGGTTATTTTGGTTCTGTCCCGGGTGAACCACAAGAAACTTGTTGTGATTGTTGAACAGTACTGTGGGAATACTGTATTTTCTCAGGGTTCCTATGATATTGAAGACCTTTTTTTTTTACCCTTTTTACCTAATGTAAGTTCATTTTATAGAATAAAGGGGCATACTGATTAACTGGAAACATCTTACGCAATACGTCATTATTAATACAATTTTTTAAAAGCTTTTTCACAATTGTTCCATTAGTCCTTTAACAATTGCCCAGTAAATACTACTCTTGGAGCAGTTGTCTGCTATTGTGTCAACCAAGAAGTGTAACAAATGCGTGATTGTGAGGGGTCTCATCACCCATCATGCTTTGTGGTGTGGTGTGACATCTCCTTACAGCAATAGAGATCGCTGCTGTGAACTCATTAAATCATTATATATTTATTGTGTAAATACTGATATTGCTCAAAATAAATTCCTTAGGCCTTAGAAAAAGAATGAAAAAAAGAGGGCAACATATGTCATCAACTCTGTTCTGATTCTTTAAGGAAATTAGATTGCAGACAAAAACAAACAGCAGTATAAAACATTTTTTTTATTTTTGACAGAGTAAATGATTTATGATAATAAAAAAATAAACATTACCCATTACATAAGAGTTTTAGTTGGTTTTGCTGTAAAGTTAAAACTCTGAAAATACTAGTTGCACTGCATCTGTCACCCCACAGTAATTTAACAATCTGTTTTATATATCTTGTGTATGTGTATGCAGGCATGTTTCTAGTACATTTTGGTTGGAATGCAACCTAAGATTTTATCACTGTGCTCTCCCCAAACAGCAGAGGGCATCCTAATGTTGCGAAACCACTGTGAGGTTGCCTTCCCAACTGCAGCGTCATCAAAATAATTGGAAAAATATTTGGTTCTGGGTTAGATAAGTAGTTTCTCCTTTGATTATTCTCCTAGTTTACGCAGGATAGAAGAATTAAAATGTATTCTATATTTAAGTCTGACACTGCAGTTACTGTAAACTATGCATATAAGAACAGAGTTATTTAAATTGTTTTCCAAAATGAACACATTTATAAGGCAGCAAACAGTACACTACACTACAAAGTCCTCTCATGGCCACAGGTTTCCCTTCACCACTGGTTACTGTCTTAAGAGTACAATTTTGCTGATTCTTATGGCTGTTGTTGCTGCTTTGTAAGTGGCAGAGCATGATTGGCCTGAATAGTTATGGGCTGAAACATTCTGAACTTTGACAGCAAAGCTTGCTGCAACTGTGACCCTGACAGAATTATATGATGTGGGCTGTACTGCTGTTAGACCAGCTGCATGTTATGCAGTGGGTTATGACTATGATCAATATAATCACCTCACTCAAAACATGTCCCGTTACAGTGGACAAGAACAAACCCAAGGTCAGCTCCCGCCAGCAACATTCCCAGCAGCAACCGTCCCAACCATCCCAGAGACATGGACCGCCAGATGTGGTACCACCAAATGTCACAAAGGGTGAAAAGAAAGACGAGACCATCCAGCAGCTCAGAGGACTTCTTGCAGCCAGTAACTGCAGATTTGAAGCACTTACTATTGTCTTGCAACAAATTTTGACAGAGGTAAGAAAGTTTTACTTCAACTGAGAAGTGTCACAGTGTGATACTTTTCAATCTTGTTGTCTTGTCATCCTCTGAACTGAAGTAATGCAGGATTAAGGTCAACCTAAGCTTTAAGAGAGTTTTAATCATTACTGTGCTTCAGTAAAACTGTGTGCTGTATCAGAAAAGACGTTGCATTATCTCCTGCTCAAACAAATGTCTTGTAAATTCATACTGCTGTCCAGTATCCAAATGTCTAACAGGTCTTTCACTAGCATTTTCATAATTTATTTAGACAAGCATAACCAGAACAGTTTTTGAAAAATTGATTTTTAAAGTCCGTGTTTGTTTTGGATCTGGTTTGCATTTAGTGCCATGTGACTGGCTTCTGGGATCTGTATGCCCCAAGGGATTAATTTTCCCACAGTACATTACAGACAGACAGGTTTATCCTGTCAGCCACCTTTCAATATACCCTAGCCACCCTACTGTTGCCATCCTACTTTTATGACATGGAGGACACCAGAGAGCAAATATATCAAGATTATTTTTATAAAAAACACTGGACCATGACCATCATTGATTTACAGTGGCTCCATGGTGCCTAATCTGACAGTGTAGCTTTTTACATGTATGACACTGTCTAAAATGAGAGCGGATAGTTATTTAGTATTCCTGTTTAATTAACATTATACTTAATGCTACTATAGCAACTGCTGTTATTGCGATGCGCTTAAGATCTGTGCATTGTAGAACTAGTTTTAAAAAAAGACCATGGCCTGTCTTACCAATTATACAAAAAGTCCACGATGTGTTTATTTCCTTTGGCCCAGATTAGAACTCCCTTTGCTCCTCACTTGCTCAGTTTCACACCAGGCATTTCTCTTGTGGCAGTGTTCTGAATAGCTCCAGTTGTAAGCGTCAGTCAAATTTTACCCTGAGTGAGCTGCACTGAATTTTTTTGTTGCTTAATTTCTATTGTCAGGGGTACTGCCTGCTTATCAAAATTGTGTGAAAATGTTATTCTGTGTATGTACTCAAGTGTCTGATTTACGTAGACATGCGAGCCTCAGGCGTTGAGGAGCCAGTTTGGGAACCTTTTTGCCTGTTGTAACACAATTCCTTATTTCAGACAAGAATTACACTGAAATTAATGGTGTAATTGTGCAGGACAAAATAAATTAAAAAACTGTGTATCAGGTGGTGGTCCAAGTAATGTGTCGGCTAGTATTAAGGTACAGTGCGTGATCACCAGTCACCGATGTTTGATGCCCGCAGAGCCAAAGCATGGGCCAAGTCCTAAAACTGATTGCACCCAAAGAAATTTAAAAAACACAACATGTTTGTTCTTTCTTGATGTCTCTGAGAGACCACTCAACAGACTAGGAACAGATAATATTACTACTACAATTAGGGTGAGACTATCCCAGCTGTTGACTTGATATGGATATAAACAGTAGCCAAGGTCAGACACTGGACACTGGTTTGCTGTTACCTTCTGTAAGATCAAAAGTTGTGCTTGGAATGCCTGCACATGCTTAATTACCAGAAAGGTTATGTGCTGTTTTATTCCGTGCTGGTAGCTGCCTAATATTCATGCCATTCCAGGAAACTGGAACCTGATCTGAAGCATTTAGTCATTGATCTTAGTCTGCTATCATGTGGTCATTTCCACAGGGCTTGATATTATAATATACACAGGGGATATGTTTACTCTTTGGATATTGCTACATATTCATTAGAGTCACACAGGCTTTAACAAGAGTCTGGATATCAAATGACAAAAAGATGTCAACCAAATGTAGAGGTCTGTAATATTTTATTAATAAATATTAAGCATTAGAGTATTTTTGCCACCGTTGACTAATAATGGACATTTTACACATGGGAATTTTTCTGTGAAGGGCTGCAAGTATGTTTTCTAATTATGCCTCTGAAACTGCCTCTGGATAGTGCCAAAAACATAAATAGTTAAATCTTGCCATCAGAAATAATAAGGGCTGAAGACGGTATGTGTGAGAGACAGGTGTAAACTCATAATAAATACCAGTGATAAGCTTACCTGTGGGTGGGGAGCAGTTGATGTCACACCTGAGCAAAAAAGCCATTATAAATTGTGGAAACCAAACGTGGTCCCTGCTTTGATAAAATTCAGCTTCGGTGACAGACAGATCAATTTCTTTACCATCATTTATTTACTTCTGGTCAGCTGTTGCCTAGTAACTATTGGTGTGGGTGACAGGAAATTATGACTAATTTGATATTAGTCAATAGTTGACAAATTTGTACTTATTAGAGACATTAACTATCAATAGTGGTACTCACCTAGCCCGACATTTGTTCCGTATAAGTAATATATCATTTTGTAACGGCGAGATTGTACATTGTAGCTTTGTAGTTGTGTGCAGAAGATTGTGTGGTACAGAGGGGTGAGGGGATGATTTAATGTAGATCTGGGTGTTTTGTGGGGGGATGGTGGTAATGAAACCTCTCCACATATCCTCCTGGGAAGGTCACTGCACAGCACTAGTCCCACTTCACGAGCCTTATGTCTGACAGGTCTGTGCAATTTATCTGTTTGCTCCGCTAGTGCAGTGGTGTCTTAAAGTGACATCCCCTCGCTGGAGAGGAGGCTGCTGTCATGCTCACTCTGGCCTGCCCCTTTTGTTTTCTTTAGGTGTAATACGGTAATGCACTCTGCAGTCACACACCATAGCCAGTGAAGCGGCTTTTTCAGCACTGCCTCAGATGTTGATAGAGCAGTCTGAGAGGAGGTGTGTGTACGTGTGTGGAGGTGGTGCTCCGGGGACCACTTTGCCCTGGAGTACCGGGCCTCCATAGCTGGACAGGGAGACTCCTTCACCCGAGCTTCAGCCTCAGCCTGAGGGTGGATCATGGGCTGTTCTGGCAGCAGAGCGTGCCTTAGTGCTCCCTGCTCTGCAGAGAGGGTAACTGGCTTCTACACTGTCATATTCTGCAGTCAGGTATAGGTGCAGCTCTACTGAACAGTAGGACGAGGTGGAATATATTTGTTTCTGTAAACTGATCATTGATGTGATGTTTGGCTTGTGACTCATGGCTACTTATATTTGAAATTGATTATTTTAGACTATGTGACAGACGGTTTGCAGTGTTTGTGGTTGTTTAGGTGAATCAGCAGAGTAAGAGACAGATAGATCAGAAGTAAACAGTTTATGGATAATAAATTTGACAGTTTAAAGTCTAGCAGGAGCATTACAGCTACAGTGAAGCCTTTTTACTGCAAAAGTGCAACAATACAGAGGTTAAGTTGACAAATGTGTGCTATGACTGAAAACACGGTTTAATGTCAAGTTTTTCTTTAAGCCACCATACCCCTTTCCCTACTGAAGCTTTCCCAGTTGCTGCTGTGCCTTCAAAGTGTTTGCATGTAGCAAACACAATCATAGTGGGAAAACTGGATTCAGTTGATGCTTATTTGTGTAAGGCGTCAACCTCTAATTTTAATCTTGTATTGCTGTAATTTTGACATCACTTAATCTATATTATGTTAAACTGCAGATCCAAAATATTAGATCTATAGATGATACTAATGTACAGTGGGTACAAAGAGTCTACACCCCCCTGTTAAAATTGCAGGGTTTTGTGATGAAATGAAAACCAAGATAAATCATGTCAGAATCTTTTCTACCTTTATTGTAAAACTGGAACCTATAAATTAAAGTGAAAAACAATAAGAATCACTTTAGGAGAAAATGAAATAAAAATGTACATTAAATTGATTTCATAAGTATGCGCATTTTTATAATTAGGAACGTGGCAGTGTACAGAATTGACAAATCACATTCAAACTGATCTAATTAGTATACATCTGCCATCAATTGAAGAACAGCTGTTCCTACAGCATTTTCTTGACATTTTATGCTGGTAACACCAACCGGAAAAGCTGTTGGCTGTGCCAAAGTCAAAGTTGAAAATCTTTGTTATTCTAGGTGTTGTAATATTACTGGTCACTGAGTAGGTTCTAGATGTTCTTGCAGTTTCTTGTCCTTTACAAAGGGTCCCCAGCAGTCCTTCAAGAGATTGTAGTGGGCTTCCAGTTGGATCTTAAGGGTTCTTCATTTGGTTAAGTTGGATGTGTTTGAGTGCATTTCCCATTATATCAACAGAACTGTGTGGAATAGCATTGTTCATCCCTCCTATACAGTTAAGTTCTCTTGAAGCATTTATGATGAACAGTGCTCTTGATGTTCTTGACTTGACTAAAACCCTTTGGTTTATCGTCTTTTGATTGTACATTGTATATCTCGCTGCAGCGTGATGAAGCCCAACGGCAGCGTAGGGATCTGTCCCAGGAGCTTGTCAACCTTCGAGGAGATCTGGGTAAGTTAAATCACCCTAATCCCACACTTGCTATGTTTTCAGATGTTATCACTAACAAACACCCATTTAATTTCAAATTAATCCAGACTGACTTACATGCTTTTTGATTCAAAGTTTTATCATTTAAATAAAATGATCACAATAAGAGATCCATGGCTCTACATGACTTTTTTGGAACTGGTGTCAAATAACATGATGGATTTAATATACCGGTAATCCTTCTGTTTAAAGTTGAGGCCTTATTTTTGATTGCTTTTATTCAGCACATACTGTAGATATTATTCTTCTGTTAGATATTGTTGTTCTGCTTTTCTTAGTTGCTATGTCCTGTAAATTAGTTTTCTATTTCATAACGGTGACCTCTGACCTCACACAGGGGCTTGGTTTGATGGAATACTACACCACATGAGGCCTTGTAAAGACTTGGAAACAGTGACCCAAGTTTAATGTCAAGCTTAAGTGCTGTCAAAGGCCCATGCACGCTCACAGCAACTTTCATCTGTTATTGAAGGACAATAGTGCTGTGACTCCTCCCCTTACAGCCTTGGGACTTCCACATGACTGCTCTTATATGCTTAGCTGTTATATCTGCCCTTTAACACATTCTTCACCTCAGGAAGGCTGTGAGTGTTCCCTGTCGTCAGATCGATCTTTTCTGTTATGTGTAGTAAAATATATCTGGAAGTCCAGAGGCATTCTCTGCTAGACTGACAGACTACTGTCAGTCTGGCAGCAGTGAACGGTGTCCCTTTAGTCTCTGTGGTTCTTAATACACATTAAGCACTTTGGCAACATCTTAACACATGATTCAGCAACAGCAACAAACCTGTTGCCAATTTCAGCATCTACATTATCTGTTTCCAAATCTTATCATCCTGATGACTGTGGGCTAAGATGCAGCTTGCTTAATTTTCATAGGCTGTGCTTTGACTCGCTCATATGACCAGGTCTCTGTTACACATGGTTGTGGAATGCACATGCCAATGCATGATAGATAGTCCGTATGTTAGCTTGGCCTCTATTCTGGGATCTGCTGGCGTTATTCCACTTTGTGAAGATGAATTGCATTGGTTATGCAGTGCGATGTTATTCACTCATAGTGTGGCTCCATACTCTGTGCAGAGAGGGGGGGGGGCGGCTCATGAGATATGCTCATAATGAGAGAGAAGTAACATTTTGTAGACTATTTGTCATCCACAAAGTTGTTCAGAATTATGTCAAATTGTAAATAGTTGGAATTTATTGTTCTTAAACTCGCTATTTGAGGTCAAACTTTAGAAGGTAAACATGACAAGTTTCTGTCTCACTGTACACCATCACTCCATCTTTGTTATTGTGATGAGGTCCAGTGCCAGCTGCTGGTATCAGGTGTTTGTGCACCGCCACTTAAACTGGAGACATGTTGTGAAGTTGGCCGCTGTCACAGTGTCCACAGCAGATATAAACACAGGGTGATGGAAACAGTTTGGAAATGGTGAGATCAGTTGACAGGAGAAAAAAGACACCAGTTGCAAACACTTAGAAATGCTGTATTAAGGGTGTGCATTACACCTTCCAATAAGAAATGCTATTCTGTCTTTCTATCCAGTTTGTTCCATCCACTCGTCAGAGCGTGTGGAGAAGGAGAAGGAGGAGTTGCGTGTTTCTCTGGAAGATGCACTGCAGAAACTGCAGGAGCAGCACCAAAGAGATGTGACTGAGCTGGAGCAGAGGCTACAGGCCTTCTACCAGGCAGAGTGGGAAAAGGTCCATCTCACCTACCAGGAGGAAGCTGACAAGTACAAATCTCTTATGCAACAGCAGGTTTGAACCACCATTCATTATAATTTTGTATGATACTGTATAATTACATTATTTAGGCAAATTTATTATTCATTCAATATGGCATTACTTGAAAGCTGGCTTAAATACCAGTGTTTGTTTTATGGCTAATGCTGTACATTTTCTGTTATTGCACAACAGCTGTAATGCCATCGTTTGTAAAATTATCATTTTGTTTGAATCTTGAAACATTTATTTTCTGTGCTTCAGTCAACCATGCCTGTGAAATGTTCATATGTTATACATCACCTAATGATCATCTTTGCTGTGGTTCAAAATACAGTATATATTATTCTTTTTATAGATAGGAGAAGTTAAAGTCAGTCATGAAGCCATGAAGCTGGAACTACAGAGTAGCCACTCAGAAGAGCTGCAGTGTGTTAAACAGCA
This sequence comes from Trinectes maculatus, assembly GCA_016785345.1. Taxonomy (NCBI): domain Eukaryota; kingdom Metazoa; phylum Chordata; class Actinopteri; order Pleuronectiformes; family Achiridae; genus Trinectes; species Trinectes maculatus. Next base: position 103,717 of record JAFBJQ010002174.1, read on the forward strand.
GTATGAAATGTCACTGGAAGGTGAGTGCACAGTGTTTTAGCGGCTATTCAAACTACATCCATCCTCTGAAGCTGCTTTTTATGAGCTTGTTAGAAACTCCAACTATGAGTGTATTTCAGTTAACTGATAGACCTAAGAATTTTTATTACATCATAACATAAAACTGTGATTAACCTTTGAGCGTTTGACTTTTTCAAATGTTTCTAATGTCACAATTCCTGTAACCCTTTCAGAACTTAGGAAAGTTCACCTGAAGGAGCTGGAGACTTTGGACAAAACTTTGAAAGATGTAGAATCTTCTTTATCTGTAAAGTTGACCATTTCTATTCCTCAAATGACACAATTATGAGACATGACTTGATCAACTTGTGCATAAGAACTTTAGTCACTGACTTTGTTGTGGTGTCTACATCCACAGGAGAAGGTTCAAGAGCTAACTGTGGAGAACAATGTCCTCATAGAGAAGCTAACAGCAGTGGAGAACAAGAGGAAGGAACTGGCTGAAAAGAGTCAGGTACTCTTATCTGTGTGCTTATTATAGCAGAGATCCACTTGAGAAACATCCCATGACTCTGGTGTTGTTTATCCCTGAGGTGGGAAGCCCATGATGCCAATGATAATTAAGACAACGGATATCAATAAAGGCTAAATCAATACAACCTTTTTTTGAAAGACTTCTTTCCTAAGTAACTCATAGTTTTATGTGAAGTGAGTCAACCATTAACCATTCACAGTGTGAACTGTAGCACTGCGTTTGCTATGACACTGCCCTGTCTTGCTGTCCAGAATGCAGATTTTAATTTTGAGTGCTGTTGTACAGCGAGGCTGCCACTCCTCATAGTGTTAAGTGCTGCCCCATGTACTCAGCATTCTGCTGCAGATTAAGTGTACTTGCACACTATCATTTGAAAGTTTGTCATATTTTTGTATGACACCCATCCCAGCCACAGTTTGACTGTCACGTTTTGTGAGTGATGCACAGCTCCCTCTGTTGTGCAGTTTTGCATTTTTGGCTACATGACATTTATGCAGGTTGCAGTATTAATATGGTCACTTTTGTCATCATGATAGTCCATGAACATGTTGACACTATTTGCCCCTGCAGAAGGACTCCCATACCCTGTATCTGGAGCAGGAACTGGAGAGCCTTAAAGTGGTGCTGGATATCAAAAACAAGCAGCTCCATCAACAGGAGAAGAAGCTGAGTGAGATAGACAAACTGGTGAGAACTGAAGCAGATGAAAATTATTTCTGGGAACAAGCAGTGCTACTGAAGAGGGAAAAAAATTTTGGATTTGGATTTTTTTACTTTTTTCTCCAGACAGAGAAAAATGCGAAGTTGGATGATAACCTTCAGAAGGTCCAGCAGGAGAATGAGGACCTCAAAGCCCGCATGGAAAGACACGCTGCGTTGTCAAGGTAAGACGTGAACAAGTGACCCATATGAAGCTGTGGAAACTGATCTCAGACTTCTTGTTTGAGTAAATCTTTGAATGACTGCAATTGTGTGGCATTTTCCCCCAAAACCCTTAATCAGTGAGCCAGTGTTTCACTGCATGACATGATTCCTCAGGATAATAGTACTGTAATAATTTTACATACTTGCTAGAAATACTTCAGCCCCAAATGTATGTTAATTTGTGGGTGAATAATGTTCCCTTACTAATAATAACAATAGTAAAATATTCTGTAAACATTTTTGCTCCAGATCATTTCTAACCTGTGTGTTGTGTTGATGCACCACAGACAGTTGTCTACTGAGCAGGCTGTGCTGCAGGAGTCTCTTCAGAAGGAGTCAAAGGTGAACAAGCGTTTGTCCATGGAGAACGAGGAGCTGCTGTGGAAGCTCCATAATGGAGACCTGAGTAGCCCCCGCAAGGTGTCCCCCAGTTCCACCTCCCCCTCCCACTCCTTCAGCCTCCAGTCACCTCGCAGCTCGGGCCCCTTCTCCAGCCCTCCTGTCTCTCCCAGATAACGATGGGCTCCTGCTTCCAGGAAGCAGATTGTCATGTTTGAGTTATCCTTGTTTGTTTCCTGTTTGCTTAGCAACACAACAGCCTGACCTTGGATCCTTCGGGATAGGATGAACTCTGACAATTTCTCTACAGAGATGCTAAAAACTATAAAAATGTTGCACAAAAGCACTTCTAAGCAAGGCCACCTTGTTCTTCGCCTTTTACGTCTGAATCATTGGATGAGGGGGAAAATCTCAGGACTTCTATGTGAGGATACATTATTTTTGTTACTTGTAGTTGTTGGCAGAGGCTGTTTTTTCTTAAGCTCAGCTACACTACATGCAGTGTAAAAAATGCAGACATGCATGCAAATGTATACACCTGTGCAGATTCAGCCCTGCAATGTGAGAGGACTTCTGTGTCACAGCCATGAAAATGAATTCAGAATAGCTTTGAATGCAGGTGACACCTGTCCCTCCTCAGGGTGCTTTTGTATTTTATTTTGATGTGTATGAAAATGCTTCTGTTGGATTCCTGCACAGTTTCTCAGATTAAAACCTGTCATACTACTAACACCTCACTGCTCGTCAGTCATTGCACCAGTGCTGTATATGCCTCCATCTGAAAAGGAGACTACTCTTACTCTATGTGCAGGCTGTTCTGCCAAAAATGTTCACAGACATGTTCGGAATTCCTTAAGGTTCTCTCATTTTGAAAGGTCAGGGTTTGTCTAAATATCATCTTTGGCCTTACATTTGTATGTTTGATTGACGAAGGGACCAATCCGAGTCTTTGTGCATGTGTTAAAGTCATGTCAGTCATCCCTCACCGAACCCTTCCCCTAAATGCAGCTTTAAACACAGGGTCCTTGCAGACAGTTGACCAGAAGAAGCCTTGCTTGTTCATGTCAGATACGCTGCATCTTGGAAATGTATCAAAAGATTGTTTTGTGTGGTGAATTGATATACATGGTGTGTTGGTCCTGTTTGAAATATGCAATTAATAAAGACTTATATTAAACCTGATGTTGGACAGCTCTGTTACCGTTACCTGTAGATTTGTATCGAAGGCTGATATTGCAGGAATTCATTTTGTCCTGTCACCGAAAAAATCAGCAGGTTTTACCTCTAAACTTAGAATTCACCATCACTCAGTCTTGTGACTGTAGTTTGAGTCAAATGTCTTTCAATGTTTTAACCACAAAACATGTATATCCCAAGTTTAGGACAAAATCATAACAAGCAGCAACTGTTGAGCAAATTGGAAACTGCAGCAAGTGTTGTATTGGACCAAAATAGGTTTGGGGCCGGCAGATCACATTCCACATCTGGATCGCATTAAGACATCAGCCTGGTACACTGCTCAGTGTTACACTAGAATCTGACTGACTCTGGCTTGTTTTTGTGTTAGTCCCTTCACTGTCTTACTGCTCCTCTGAAACCTTACATTTATATTGTACTTGTCGCTGTTAAGTAACTCTAGAATAGGTCCCTGACAGCCCCTTGCTGATTGTTAGGGGGAACAAATGGGGCAGTATGTCAGTTAAATTGAATTGTAATGTGGTAATGTACAGTTGTTTGCCAGCTGCCATTAAACAAGAGAAGAAAAAGAAGTTACTCCAGGTACATAGTGAACCTTTATTATTTTCATTACCATCTGCAATCCAAACATACATCGGCTTTTAAGTAGATAGTGTCTGTGGTTTGTGTTTTACAGTCGTACCAACACAAGAAAAAAAACATAGAGCCTGTTGTGGACTATTAGGAGACGATGTTGATCGTCATAATTGTCTCACCGTGCCGGTTCTTGGCTTTACAGATATAGTTTCCAAAGTCAATGGTTTCCATGTCCTCCACAGTCATGACACTTTGGGACACCCGTGTTGTGTGGCCCACACCCCTTTTAACCAGCCGCCAGGATGTGAGGATGTTAACAGGGCGAAGGTCCTACACAACAAACCAAAACATGACTACTGTTGAATATGTTACTGATAATCAAGGAAATACACTAACATTACTTCTTGCTATTTACACTGCTGTCATATCAAAAGTTCACTCATTAAAGTTATTTACCTACTTTTTGATTCACTGATGTGACAACTCTGATATTTACCCTCAGGCATTTACAGTATTTTGATTTTGTCAGATTTTGTTTTTTTTACCTGACCAGGATAAGACCACGTGAAGTTCACATCCACATCAGGTTCCCCCAGTGCGATGCAGGTGACGTTAACGTTGTCTCCTCCTCTCACAGACAGTGAAGACGACTGTAGGCTGACAAACGGTGGCCCACTGGGAACTGTCAACACCAGAGAAGGCACATGTATGTCATTTCTAAAGGTCAAACATGATGCAGATGTAGAAAAACATGTCATGGCACCTTAATTCCACCAAAAACACACACACACCCATCCAGACCATGTTTTCATTTCAACCACCGCTCAGCAGAGAGGATGCAACCTTTACTCTGACTGCTGACAAAGCAAAGTCAGCATTTCAATCATGACTTTGTAAATCTCCCTCTCACAGTGCGTGACAATTTGTAGACATCACAGTGTGTTAATGCTTCAGTGTGACTATTCTGAAGTGTTGCTGTGATAGCTGTGTTCTTACCCTCCACATAGAGGAGCTGGTACTTTGTGGAGATCTGCGGAGTTCCCCTGGTCACAGCCTTGCAGTAGAAGACCCCCTGGTGCTCTGGACTGGGACTCTGCAGGACAAAGCCCTTGGTGGGGTCATATGTCACCAGGGTCCCATTGGTCGGGATCTCCTCGGGAGGAACTTCCCGGTGCAGGGTCACTTTGGCCTGTGGGTCAGACACGCGACAGGGCACCACAGCAGCACTGTCAGGGCGCAGGTACACAATCTCAAAGTGGATCGCAGAGGGGACGAAGAGGTTGTCCTTGTCTAGTTAGAGACACAAATCAAAACACTCACCGTCTTTTTCATTGCACATGTACTTAACCTGCTGCTACGCTGGACTGATATCTTAAACACAGGACCCGCTGATATTACATTGCACGTGTACATTAATCACCTGTGAAATAGATGTATGAGACATGGGAGCGTTCGGTGTCCCTCTCACAATCCGTGCCATCACACACTATGACCCAGCAGCTGTAAGGCCCTGTGTCAGCAGCAGAGGGAGACGTCAGGATCAGCTGACTGTACTTGTCACTCTGCTTGATGCTGGAGACAGGGATGGAGGTGTTACTAGCAGAGCGTATATGGGTCAAATGCAAGTGGCTGATGTGTTTGTGCGGCACCTGAGGCGTGAGTCGTTGAAGGTGTCCAGGTAAGTGGGGTAAGACCATCCGATGTTGTTGCCTTTGCAGCGCAGCTCCATGTTCTTCCCCGGAGTCTGAGTGGTGCTCGGGCCCAGGCGAAGGAAGCGGCCTTTATCCAAGACCAGGGTCAGCAGGGACAGGACTTTGCCCCCTCCGTCCTTAAGTTTAGGCTGTCGCAACTTCACCCTTTTCCCACCCGGTCGGATGCGGTTCTCTCCTGGGTCCTTCCTTCGCTTGACTTGTTGGCAGTCACCTGGATTCACCGAGGCGAAGGAGAAGGAAGCAGAGGGAATATGAATAATAATAATGGTATGTCAAATAATAGTATGATACTGCTCAGCACGTCTCCTCCCTAATGGAAACAACAAGGAGTGAAGAGTGGAGTCAGGAGTGTGAAATCCATGATACTGATCCAAAATGTGCAGAACCCAGCCTGAGTTCCTGCAGCGTGCTGATGCATCTACAGGCTGGACCTTCAGGGTTCGTTTGTATTGCTCCCTGCAGCATGAATGAGCAGGGGGTCAACAGCCAAGGCCAGTTTCATTAGAAACGCCTGTCTGTCTGCAAGCCTCAGAGCCAAGTGGTCTGAGTTGGGTTGCGGAGACACTTTGCAAAAACTCACGCAACACAACTTTACACAATGCTTTTCTAATAAAACTTGATCAAACTCAGATTAACCCCCCCCCCCCAAAAAAAGCATTTATATAACGGCAGATGATCTCATCCTCCCATACTTCCAGGTTATACTCCACCTTCTCATGACCCCCCCAAAAAAAGCATTTATATAACGGCAGATGATCTCATCCTCCCATACTTCCAGGTTATACTCCACCTTCTCATGATGAAATCAGCAGGAATCTTGCTTCACTCAGAAACCTACCAGGCAGATGTGGAGACTTACTCACCACCGTGGAACTCCAACCAAAGCAGTGCCAGGCAAAGCGCAACCCAGATCTTCATGTTTGTGCGATGAGTTGGTCAAAGCAGGGGCCGGTGAGATGAAATCAGGAATCAGGGATCAGGAAGAAACAGGGTCAGACTCGGAGCGTCGATGGAACTCTGCAGGCTCCAGCTGCCCTGTTTAGATTTCCAGCTCCATCCTCCTCAGAGTGAGAGGAAAAGGGAAAATAACTTCTGAGAGACCTTCTGTTTTCTCTCTCTCCTCTGAGACCACAGAGTTAAGATGCAAACTCTAGAGCCCTCTGCTGGATCTGAGGGTGAACTGGCCATACTTGCATGCTTTTATAGGGCCCGGGGTTAGTGAGGGGTTTAGTGCTCTCACATGAGCTCCACATCTTTCAGCCTGTTAACAGCGTGACAGCAGGTGTTTTGCTGGAATGCAGCACAGATGTGACAAACAGCTGTGACCAGAGCTTTGGTGAGGAGTATTAGGGCAACTGTTTTCTGTCATTCATCTCATAATGTGATAATATTGCTGTCAAAAAGTTACATTTTATTTCATTCCATTTGTTGTGTTGCAAAAACAACAACAACCACAGTAACAATAATAATGTCAACTGCAGTACGATATTGTTTTTTTTGTTTTTTTTTTGGAATACCCCAAATGTTCTACCAGGGGCGTTGATACTTTGGAGGAGATTAGTTATTTATGTCATGCTACATACATTTCAACTCTTTGGGTGTTTTCTGAAACAGTTTTTTATAGTAGGTCATGAATCTGTATCATGTACGTGTGTGGTTACGTAATCAACCATGCACTCAGGATTTGTTTCAGATTGGCCACATGGTGGCACTGTCCAAGAAATTTGATAATACTGTAATACTGTAATGCATTTTTCTATCTCTTCACCCGCATCCACCAGTATCTTTTACAATAGGAACTTAGAACAATAGGACAGAAACCATGACCTCTTTATTATTAAAAAAAACATATTTTTCAAAAATATATTTATTGTATTTATCTGTGCAGTTAGTAACAAGTGGCACGACATGATTACATCCCTTTATCCTGTAATCTCGCTGCAACACTCCACACTGTCACTGCAGAGGTTCGGTCTGGTTGAGCAGCGACCTCACTCCTGCTGAGACCACAGCTTCCGAATTTGTTCCCTGTGTATTTAAACGATTGTACTGCACACGTCCACAAACCAACACCCTGCAGCCGCAACATCTGCAGCATCTGCAGCATCAGCACCTCCACAAAGAGTAAGACATGTCCTCATCAGAAGGTGAAGAGCACTGTCAGAAAGTCCAGCTGTAAACCAGAGCTCACTGAGCCTGACTATTCAAAGAGGGGAGACAAAAAATGTTTCATCTACATTATGTGGCAAAACTTCTTATGTGATACTATACCTATTTATATATTTATATATTTTTATACCTATTATAAACTGGGCCTAATAAATTCTGTGTTAGGTGGGCAGAGCAGGTAAGATGGAAATAATGTCATGAATGTTGAATGTCAGCAGCCCAAACAGATCAGAGAAATAAAAAGACAGTGACATTATGTAAGAAAGGACTAACACATTCAGATCTGTGTCTCTGTAACAATGTTCCGATTAGGATCAGTTCATCCAAAGAACACCCTCGAGTGAAAGTAAACCCACACCTGTGCAAATAAAAGCACGACGACACCGACACCGACTTCACAACCCACAGTAAATATTCATGTGACGTGTTACATAATACTGCGCCTACAGAGGCCTGAAGCTTCCCACCTGCACCGGGCCCTCTATATTAAACTTACAGAGTCTATACGTTCACTGACATGTAAACCGAGTCAAATCACGACATGTTAAGTGCCTACAGGAAGGAGTATCTGACTGAATATACATTGGTCTAAATATGATGTGTGTTTGTGAGCTTCTCATACAGATTCACAAATTCACATTTCTGCAAAAGAGACAGTTATGTACATAATATGTGTCAAATTTTATCAACAACTTTGGGCCTTTCTACTTTACCCACAAACGTACAATGACAAGAAGAATCCAGCATTACAAATCTGCTACAAATGTAAAAACAGACAAAACTGACAAAAATGTGTGACAATGCACCAGGAACTCCCTTCATCTCCACAATGATACAAAAACACCCACTGCTGTGGTTTTGCCATGGCTGCTTCAGGGTTGCAGGAAATGACATCACAGGAAATGACATCACTCACAGTGTCTGCCTCCATGCTGTCCATGAAGCACAGGGTGACGTAGAGGATGAGGCCTCGTCGCTGTTACGGAGCAGCTCATTGTGCTGACACAGCAAACTGTCCTCTGCAGACTGAGTGTGAGGCACACGTGGTGAATCAGTATGTACAGGTGTGTGGAGGCAGGGCAGCTGTGTGCGTCGATTCTCCCGTCGCCTCACAGAGTGTGCGACAGAGCCGGTGAACTTTAACACTGGCTCGTCTTCTCTGGGAAGATAAAACGCTCCTGCTCCTTTGCCGCTGGTCTCAGACCAGCCTGCATCTCCCCGCTGCTCTCACTCTTCTCCTGGTTGTTGCTGCTTAAAGGACCCTGTAGTTGGCGCTGGCGCTCGACACTGTGCCACATGCCATAGCCAAAGTAGATCAGGAAGCCTGAAAGAGACAAGGGGTGGCAGGAACAGTCACAGCCACAGCTGGAGGCATCGTTAGGAATTCTGGGAAATATTTGCTCTGTGGCAGAGTGAGATAACCGAGGACTGATACGCTCTGAGATGTGTCATTAAACACCAGGCTGGAGCCCGGTGAGGGTTAGCGTAGCTTAGCATCATTACTGGCACTCACCCACAGCCATCCACACAGAGAAGCGTATCCACGTGTCTCCGCTCAGCTGGACCATGAGGTAAATATTGACAAATACACTCAGAACTGGCAGAAACGGCAGGAGTGGGACCTGTGACGACGACAACAACAACAAATACACAAAAGGGCCAACCTCGTTTCATAACTGACGACTGCGGGTGTAAAAACGAGTGGACGTTTTGAGCTTGTACCCACCATGAAGGAGATCTTCTTGCTGGTCTGCGGCTGCCTGTAGACCATGAGGACACAGCTGCTGAAGATGAGGAGACAAACGCACAGCAAGACCAGGATCCACGTCTCCATACGAAGGATGCAGTCGATGTGGTACGTGGTGAGATAGCTGACCACACACACCACCAGCACTGCAGTTTCCAAATACACATTGGGACAGAAAATGATTTGTTTCAACAGGCTGTCTAAGCATGAAAGAAATGTGTGTGTTGACCAGATCGTGAGGTGTGCTGCCCACCGAGGACGCCAATGGTCATGTTGACCACACTGGATGAGCGTTCAGAGGGGGAGGCAGGAGGGTGCAGGACAGTCTGCAGGATGGAGCTGCCACTCTTCAGCATGTGGAGGTGGGACTCGGACTCTGTCAGGTCTGACTCGCCCTCTCCAGGTGACAGGTAATCCCTCTCGCTGGTGCCGGCACGCTGTCCCAGAGCTCCGTCTGGCTGGTACCTGAAGAACAGAGGCCACCAAGGTTAAAGGTCAGAAGTTACCACTTTTTTGAAATGCTGCATTCCAGACAACCTGCAAGTCAAACTCTGCTCTGCATGTAACTAATACGTTTGCTGTCAGGACAGTCCGGTCAGGTCAGATATGCAGAAATGCTGACGAGCAGCAAAGGCACACTGCGCTCATTGTTTGAAGGTTTGAATGCTTGAGTGTGTCAATTTTACTTTTGACTCATTTTAGTAAACAAACCTTAGTGAACACCTTCATTCACTGAAGCTGCAAAGTCTTATACGTTCTTATACAGTGGCATCATTCATGGCTGTACACTGAACAAACAGGGTGTCACAACACTAAGCTCTGCCACAACACTAAACAAATCACCTTGACTTAGACAGTTACCCACCTGAGAATGAGCACACACACAGCAACCAGCGAGTAGGCCAGCAGCGTTCCAATGGACATCATGTCAACAAGGGCTTTCAGGTCAAACAGGAAAGCCATGATGGCTACGGCAGGTAAAAGAAGTAACGCAAACACAAAAAAAACATTCAGTGTAAATAAAGATAATTAAACAGTTATGATATAAGGAGCATTGGTGATTATCAAAGCAAACATTGTAAACATGGAAATCGGGAGAGCTTCAGTGCACCTTCCAACAAACATATATCAACATTAGCAGACGCACGCAGATGATATTTCATGCAGAGATATTAAGACACGAAGGAGCTAACAGCCGTAGTCAGCTCCATACCATGTGTCGTTTGATGTGAGCTACACCGCAGTGTTTCCTCAGCACCTGACTCCAGTATGGAGCTGACCTCAGCAGTGCAGCTCCAAGAAAGAGCAGTGGTATATCACAACATGGTATGAAAACAAAAATAACAAAGAAAGCCCCCCCCCCCAACAGTGTTGCCAGATGTTTAACACATGGCCTGTGGTGGAGCTCTTATAGCGCCACCACCTGGGCAGAATGAGCAGGCTGTTACTCTGCACTGACACCTGGGTGCTACTGAGCAGGGAAGCTTTACAAGTCGACATTCCCATCCCTTTATGATTACCACAACAACAACTGAGATAATATGTTATCATTACATTGCAAGTATTTCAACAAATTAAATCCTGACATGATAAAATATAAAAGCTATTACAGTTCATCAAGAGCTAGGACAAGAATCCCTGGACCAAATTATATGGAAATGAATCTTATTGTTGCAGAAATTCTGAATAAGCCAAAGGCAGAGATTTTTTTTTAATTAAGAAAAATTGATGAACACATTTTAAATGTCATGCTAAAACAAAAAATAATGAGTTTAATGGTGATGTCACATGCTTGTAGAAACACCATCACTGAGATCAGCATGCATCCATCACCTCCTGATGACATGTGGAAAGATATCAATTAAAAACCAAGCAGGGCCACACCACAACACCAATGAGAGGTGAGTCCTGGCCACGGGAGCTTACCCGCGGTGGTACCTGCCGCCATGGTGGCAGCCACAGGCGACTGGCGCTTACTCACTTTGGACATAAATTTGAACAGAATACCGTCTCGTGCCATGGCAAAGAGAATACGTGGCAGAGGGAACATGGAGCCCAACAGGCTAGGAAGAAGAGGGTTCATGGTTAAGTTGGAACATTCTTGGAAAGAAAACATGACACCTGGACAACTGTGAAAGAAAACACATCTGTGGCTGGAATTGTCCGACACAGTGGATCATTTAAAGCAAAACATTCAACGAAGTGCATCAATTTTCAAGATGACTGCAATTCGAGAAGCAAAGGAAGCAGATGAATCAATGGATTGATCTGCATCATTGACCGTGTCTTTCACAGTTGATTGGTGGAGAAACATTAGCAGCAGTGATCTCAATCGGGCGTTCCCCGGCTCTCACCTGCTACTATACCGGAGGTCATAGTGGCAATAAGTGGGGTCTTCGTCTTAGGATTGATTCGGGCTAAGGCTTTGAAAAGCACCCCATCCTCTGCCATAGCATAGATTACACGAGGCATAGGGAAAATGGAGCCCAGCAGGCTGCGTGAAACAGCAGAGACATGCAAGGCCAACACGTTAGTCCAGAGCCCAAAACACACGCACAATCACACACACATGGTCACATCTTTAAAGCTTCAGAGCATGGCTGAATTAAATGAGTGTCTTTCTTTCCTGTGGGTATTACTGCTACGTATTGTCATTTTTATCATATGTTAACATACGTCAGCACAGGGAGCACTTAATGTCTAATGGAGAAAAGTGGCTGAAATCATATCTGAGATTGGATTGAACTGATGTGTGTGAAATTTGATCATATGCGTGCAGATGATGGAATGGGTTTGTGACTGAACGCCAAGAGGAAAGAAAGACAGAATTTAGATACACCATCATTTTGAGGCAAGCTTGACCACCGCCATCATGAAAAGTGATCTATAAATAATGCAATTTATGGACATGCAGATATCCGAGAACAGCGAGAATGAAGCACTGGACCCACTTCCCACCTTGATACGCAATAGGAATCAATCCATTAACAAGACAAGAACACATATGGTCACATATCGGACAGATCTCGTCACCATTATCACCCATGTATAGCATGCACAAATTAATGTCATAAATTCTGCTGACAGCGGCATGATTTAAGTCACAGGCGCTGATATGTTGATATGTTGATATGTTGACTCGCTCAGCAACATTAAAACTGTTGCTTACCTCGTAGAAAGTGCACAGAGTGAACCCACAGCCACTACATATTTGGCCGGGCCCCATTCCACATATTCAAAGGCCATGGGCAGCGGGCTCTTCTCATCCAGCAGGTAGTAGGGCATCATGAGGGTGAGCGCAGCCGACACACCAAAGTACGCCAGGAAACACACGGTCAGCGACACCACGATGCCTGTAGGAATGGCCCTCTGTGGGTTCTTCACCTCCTCACCTGTCACACACAGACACACAAATGCGTTCACATTGACCTCAGGGTGAAGTTCAGTCAAACCCAATACCAATATGTCTCCAAGGGTCACCTGTTGTCGCAATGCAGTCAAAGCCAACAAACGCATAGAAGCAGGTGGCAGCTCCAGCTAAGGTCCGACTGAAACCATACGGCATAAATCCTCCGACTCCATAATCACTGGTCACGTTGGCCGAGGATGACAAGTTCCTGAAACATGTCAACTGTTATTTCACAGCAACACTGAACTTGTAACATATACAGTATACGTGTGTGTGTGTGTGTGTGTGTGTGTGTGTGTGTGTGTGTGCGTTGTTTACAGAAGAATAAATTACCTTCTAACCATGGTGACATTTATGAGGGACTCTTCAGTTATCCTCCAGTTGTGTGTGTCTCCTTTAACAAAGCCAGAGATGATGACGAACAAGAGCACGAGCACGTTGATTGAGGTGAAGACTTTATTAACCCAGGCTGATTCCTTCACACCGAATGACAGGAGCCCTGAATAAGCACAAAGACAGAAAGTCACAGTCATGAATCCGATAATGATGAAGGAATATGGTGTTCTCCCAGCAGTAGCTACTGCTAAGCCTGACAATCAGTGGCCTGAGGTTGTAAAGAAAGTGATGTAAAGAAACCGGTGGTACCCAGCTGTGACTGTATACAACTGTGCTGAAGAACAGAAGAACCGATGAGGGAATTGGTGCAGACCCTTCCTCAACCATCTCTGTACTGGATTCACCAGTTTTGCCTTTTAATTTGGCCTTTTAAACCAAAATACACATAATCTAATGTGGCATCATAATGACCCAACGTCTATGATTCCTTATCTTTGCTGCCTTACCAGAGAGCAGCAGAATCAAGCAGACAGCAAAGAAGTCAGGGTACTGAGCCAGACCAGGAGAGTTCATGCTGAAGTAGGTTTTACAGAATGTCTCTATGTGTCCTCCGATCATTTCATCGAATGTGCCACTCCAGGCTCTGGCCACCGAGGAGGTGCCTGTGAGGAAAAGAAAGAACAGCCACTGTGAAATCATAGTGTCGTCTTCACATAACATGAATCTGACGTTTTCAGTGACTCACCAATCACATAGGAGAGAATTAGATTCCAGCCAGTGATGAAGGCCCAGATTTCTCCTACAGTCACATAACTGTACAGGTAAGCAGAGCCTGTTTTGGGAACACGGGCCCCAAACTCAGCGTAGCACAAACCGGCCATGACGGAGGCCAGGGCAGCGATCAGAAAGGAGATAACAATGCTTGGGCCAGAATCTCCTTTGGCCACCTCACCGGCCAGCACGTAGACCCCAGCACCCAGAGTGCTGCCCACTCCCAGTGCAATTAGGTCGACGGTTCCCAGGCAGCGGCAGAGCTTGGAGTCCTCCAGGCTGCTCAGGTCCACCACTTTTCTGCGTACCAGAGAACGGCTGAACGACAGAACTTGCTCGAGCATGTTGATGCCTTCTAAAGAGGGAGAAAAGATAAGACTGAAGAAACCCGAGCAGCAACCTACACATCACATTCTGCGTTTGAGTCGTCAGTCAGCATGTCACACATTCTGTTTCTTGTTTGCTTTCACAAATGAGCTGGAAGTTTGGGTGGATAAAGCAAAATGTGTGCATATGTGCAAATTGTGTTTCCAAAGCTCAATGGAAAGTGCAAAAATTGTGAAATTAAATGTGTGTGTAGACTGTTTGCTTTGCTTCACCTGCCTTCAGATATAAGAAAAAAATGTATGTTACATAACATGTGGAGATTCAACAAAGGTGAGGTTGGGACTGTTGAGGGGATGTCAACCCTATAGAATGAGATATGTGTTTAGGAATGATGCCAAGCACTATAGTAAATATCCCATTAAAATCTATTGTTTGGGGTCATGGTGCAGAGCTAAGTAGTCAAAGAGCTGCATTGATAAACAGACCAGGAATGAGACCATGGAACAACACCAGCATTCCTGCAGCTCTATTTGGTCCTTACATAAAATGAGTGAAGTAAGAAAAGGACTAAATAATAGAAACTGCAAAAGTCTGAAAAGGTTTTATTGTCTTAAAGGTCTCTACTCATTTATAGGACTGGTGGCATCAATACGATTTCAATGAGGAATGAAAAAGTCTGGTTCGCTTTGAAGCTCAGGCTCCTTCTTTAGACCTAAACTTTGATTACCTTGACTGTAAATTTATACTGACGCCCATCTAACTATGCACTGATCTCCATTTGAGTGTGATTTTTTTTGTAGTCCAGGAGAAATGACAGCTCCTTAACATTACAACGTGGGCTGAATGACAGTGTCTCCAAGCGTTATAATAGATTGAGTGTGGAAATGACAGACACGTGGATAAGATCCTGCCGAGTGAATGTTCAGCTGTGATTTTAAAAAACACATTTTAAATTGCACTGAATTTACACGATCATATCATGCTCATCGTGTACTTTGTCTTTAAGCTGTATATTTCACAGTCAAATTGAACAGCAACAAACTAGCATCTAACAATGAACATGCTGGATTTATGCAAACTACAGATTCCTAAACACAACATAACATTTTTTTCTGTGGTATTACGACATGCACCTACCTGTTGGAAAGACAAGTTCAGGTCTATGCCAAAATGGACTGCTGTCAGAGGTGCTGCTCTGTCAGAGGTGCACTTGCTTGTGCAGGATCAGGAGCACATGTAGCACTAGCACAAGTCAAACTACACCTACTGATCCCATGAACTGCAGCCTGCTTCACTCGTCTGCTGAACACTAACCCACTATACTGGCATGCACAGTATGCAGAGCAGTTTCTTTACTCCTCCCCTGTACGTCCCCAGTGTTTCTTCACAGTAGACCCAGTCCCACCCCAGCCTGAGGAGTGACGTCATCTAGGGCTGGACACAAGGGGTTCAGAAGGGACCGCAGGGGAACTAGGGTGAGGATGATGGGGGTGTTTCACCTCCATGCTTGTGGCTTGGAGAAGTATTTCTCTATGGAGGCACCTGTGCACCATGAAGTCTGACTGTCCTCTCTGTTGAGGAGACAAGGTAGAAATTGTGACTTCAAACGCACAATCCCGTCAAATAGTTCCCTGCAGCCCAGATGCTTACTGCCCACTGATAAATGGTTAGGCAACTGACGCTGATAAACACTGAGGCAGAGCACTGTTTACCCAGCGCAGTCCACAGGAGTGCTGCTAAAAGCATGGGTGCTGATTGGTCAATGAAGGGTGGACAAGCCTGGGTGCTGGGGGGTTAAGTCCCCTTAATGGAAGACAAGTATTGCTCAATGTTCCCTGAGGCACTGGACCCATGGACATTGCAAAATCAATAACACAGGACCCTGCAGTACCACGGCAAAAGTCTGGACTCTGCATAGAAACTTCAGTTATGGGTTTGAGCACAGAGTCACATTCTTAAGCCAAAGACTGAATTACAACTGGGTTTGCAGTGCAGACAGTGTTTCTGCCAAGACCAGCTCAAACCAGCCTGGGACCTCAGTGGGAAGGTGGCAGCTGGGCCCTAGAGACATCATCCAACTCACAGAGCAGAGAAGTGACAGCATGTTAGCAGCCAGTTCCCTCTGTTTGTCCATCCAGCCGTCCAGCCAAATATCATGGCCGATCACCCACCAAACCCTGGCTGCAGGGGCTGATGAGCTGACCAGCATGCTAATGGGAAAGCAAATGCCTTCCTTAATGGCGGGCTGACTGGAGACGCTAACGCTGGCTGTTTGTTTTAAACACACACACACATGTCTACAGTACCTGTATACTGTAAGAGAAGATTTAATACTAACAGTGCACTAAGGGGAATATAGCAGAAAAAAAGTCTGAAAGCTGATCGATTGATTGATAATTTTGTGAGTCCCTGTTACAAACCACATTGCACTATAGTGAAATCGCAAGTAATTCACCAGTTTATCCAGTCGTTTCACTAACATAGTTATAAATAGCCAAACATATCTGCCCACCTTAAATGGTGTTTTTTTTTTCTTTTTACAAAATTCACAATGTAACACATTTTCTTTGTTCTACTAATGCCACAATATCCTTGAGATAAAACTACTTTTGGAATGGGCATCAAGTGTCTTCACATCCAGGTCATCGCTGTAACCATGGAAAATGTAGATAGGAATCACGGTCTCACCGTATTTCACTGTTGACCTGCGCTAATTGTGTGAAGCCAATTGAATGCATTTGCCCTCCAATGGTTGAGTGACCTAGCTTCAAAAACGTGGATATGGTCAACAGATTGAGTGGTGTTTGCCTTGCAGACAGCGGGACTGCTCGCTCCAGTTAACACTGGTGTCACCAGGAAATGTTAGAGTGAACAATTACAGATAAAGCAGACAACAGCTGCATGGAGGCAGAAGACAGCAGGAGTGACCTCTGACTTAAAAACAGCAGTTGATGGGACAGGAGGATACTTAGACCTCAAGTAACAAGATGAACCATGTAGAATCATGTGGTGCAAGATGAGCTGAAGGACAAAGGCACCGGATGACGTTTGAAAACAAAGGATCAAGTCACTTTATTCATTAAAAAATAGACTTAATTGAATGTGAGATTTTAAAAAATTAAAAATTAAGTGTAAACAAAAAGAAATATCACACATTGATAACTGCAGTTATCAATCGATAAAGTACCAGTGTAAAAAGAGGTCTATTTTTTTTTATAGGATCTCTATAAGCTGTGGGTTAAAGTACCTATTGAACCTAATGTAATGGTCCAAAGCCCTTACATATTACATTTTAAGAAGAGTCTGCAGATTGAAGCCTGAAGCTATTTCCTGTGCTTAGTTTGCTTTAATACTCTCTTTATTAGTTAGGAGGATGAAGTATAATCTGTGGGTAACTGATCATCATACAGTAAAATGGCCCCTCCCAACTTTTCATAAAGTGATTTCCTGTAGGTTTTTGTGTTGTGGGTCTGACTCTGAAAAAAATAATCGTTTAAGAAAGTTTAAGAAAGTTTAAGAAACTAGGAAAATACAATGTCTGCATGTTTGAACGTGGATCAATAGCTCTAATCTTGGAGCAACACACTGTATACTGAGCACCATCCCATGCCAACTTTTTATATGATCAGTGATGTCCAAGAATCTGATGGCCTGTGGGTTATTTGTGGCCTCGTGCTGACTTCTAGTCCCGAGGGATACGATAACTCCTCCAGAAATGAATTCCACTCTGAGAAAGATCAAACTGGCTGACTCGCTCAGTGGATTTTACAGGCATACAACGTAAAATAAATGTTTGCTTTCAAACCTTCCTTCAAGACCATCAAGTTTGTTTAAGGCCTCTTTGAGGCCATTTATCACCAGTGATAAACCAGAATGTGAATCAGTCGTTAAATATATTTGTATCTGATCTGATTTCTCATCTCAATGGGCCAAACGTATTTGATGCGAGCGGTATCAGAGCTGTTTAGTGTGATCATTGGACTCTCGAGCGTTTTGGTTTCTTCATGCGTGAATCCAGCACAGTGGGAGAGAGTGTGTGCAGCAGGGCTGCCAGGCGTCAGTAAGTCAATCACTTCTGCTCAGTTTAACTAACAACTTTTATTGTTTTTTTTTCTGTCTCCTGTCCGGCAACAGATGGCGACTGCGCTCGGTGATGTGCAAAATACTACCAAATCAAGAAAAAGATCTTGATCTCTGGTATGACCACAGCTATGAATGTGTGAACTTAAACTTGTCACAGTGGGGGTTGAGATAAATATATATACACATCGCTTTGAAATAATGTGGGATTTATGTGTGTTTGCACTGGAGAGCTCCTCGAAATAGCTTTACACACTAGTTAACAATGTGATAACTGCTCAGTGT
The DNA here is from genome assembly GCA_016785345.1 of Trinectes maculatus. Taxonomy (NCBI): domain Eukaryota; kingdom Metazoa; phylum Chordata; class Actinopteri; order Pleuronectiformes; family Achiridae; genus Trinectes; species Trinectes maculatus. The sequence continues at coordinate 122,124 of JAFBJQ010002174.1, forward strand.
CCTCAGCATTGTGCAGATCCAACTGGACCTACAGCAGTGGATGACACACATCCTCCAGTTATCTCCAAAAACTATGACCTCGATTTTGTTCTTCTGTGTATGTAATATATTTGGTAATACCAAAGTACTACAAGGCCCCATAAATGTTGCTCATGCAATGACCTATAGCCAGTGAAGACCAATCGTTGGACTTTACATATTTGTCAATGAGTGACTGCGGCCAAAAAAAAAAGATAGGACATGTGCAAAATGTGCAAACAGTTGTGTCAGGCATGACGTTCAGTTGTTGCATCATGATTTGTTCAGTGCACCACCATTTCCCATTTTCTCTGATATGGACACGCTCCGATGTTTCCAATCATGTTTCCTGCTGTGGACCTCTCCTCCTGACTGTCTCCCTCTCCTGTCCACTGACTGTACGTGATACCTGACTCCAGACCTGGAGCCTCTCTGGACTCAAGGTGAGGGGCTGGATGCAGGTGAGAAGGTGGATCTGATCAGCTGATCAATCTGCTCATCAGCCTGATCAATGAGAAATGACACTGCCTCTAAAAGGGTCGGACCAGATCATCCACCATGCCTCACCCACATCACCACCATCCACAACCTTATTTTGACTAGAGGTCCTCAGTAATTGTCACAGGCCCTTTAACAGTTGATTTCAGGACACTGATCGGACAGTGTCGGGCTTTAGGACCCGGCGGTGCAGCGGATCAGCAACGCTATGGTTACGGTGCGGTTCACCTGAGAGCTACCGACGATCAAGCTTTAGCATTCAGCCCGAGCTGCGGCTAACTGAGCGCTGCTAGCTGCTAGCTGCACTGTGACACTGACACTGTCCCTCTGCTGCTGATGGAGCACATCCGACTACCGAAGGTAACACACACACATCTGTCTGCACCGACACTAGCTACAGTGTTCACACTGTCTGCAGTGATACACACAACACACCCCGCCATGTCTGCTCACGGCTAATGCTCACTGTTAACATGGATGATGATGACTCTGATGACGGGGAGATTTGGATAACTGTGTGTGTGTGTGTGCGTGCGTGTGTGCGCCACGCAGGCAGCCAGAGTCCTGCTATCAGCTGCCCCGGGCGCCTGGGTGTGTTTGTGTGTTTGTGTGTTTGTGTGTCAGTGAGGTGGACACGTGTATCCAGCTGTTACACAGCTGTGTGAAGTGCTGTTTCTGTGACGCTGTGTGTTTGCTCCTCCTGCAGGTGGAGAACGTGAGGCTGCTGGACAGAGTGTGTCCCAGGAGGAGCAGGGTGGGGACCCTCTACCTCACAGCCACACACTCCATCTTTGTGGAGAAGGAGGCCGGAGTGCGCAGTGAGACATGGGTGAGACACCATCTCAGCACACTGACGCACCATCATGTCAAAGTGTGATGAATAATCCCGTCTCACTTATCACCTCCGGTTCATCTCACTGCAGGTGCTTCACAGTTTGGTGTGTAGTGTGGAGAAACAAGCCGCCACCGCCTCAGGGTGTAACCTGCTCATTCACTGTAAGAACTTCCAGGTCCTCCAGTTGGTCATTCCTCAAGAGCGGGAGTGCCATGATGTCCACCTGTCCCTGCAGCGTCTCTCCCAGCCAGGTGTGACCCCAGCCAACCACTGATGTGGTGATAACATATCAGTGTCCTGATTATTGTGTTTTGTTACATCTACATCAGTGTCAGTCCTCGCAAATTATTGTTATCATTATTATTGTAATTATTATTATGATTATTATTATCTGTGACGGCCTCAGACCTCAGTATTGTTCATAACCTGAAGGGCAACATTAATAGTGGCAGTGTAGTTTTCTTCAGTAATGGTGATATTTTTGTGGTTATCACTGATATTGATCTAAATCCTATGTTTTATTGTGATAATTTTTTTTTGTCCCATCTCCTTTGTTTTAACACCACTGTAATTCCACTCTAATTCATGTGTTTAGAATTTTTCTCATCATACCATGACTGTGTGCGTTGTGCCTTGCAGAGAGTTACACCGAGCTGTATTGCTTCTCCTATAAGCCTAATGTTGATGAGGAGGAGAGACGACAGGAGTGGGACATCATGCACGTGAAGGCCGATTACAGCAGAATGGGACTCCCCAACTCCCTCTGGAAACTCTCCCCCATTAATCGACACTACAAGGTCAGTGAGCTGACCTGTGTGACCAGTTATAGATTTCCTCCCAAATAAGGACATCGCGGTTGCTTAGACTTTTTATAACATTATTTTCTTTAAGGTGAGTGATACTTACCCCGCAGACCTCTTTGTCCCTGACTCGGCCACACCTCCTGTCATTGTGGGGAGCTCCAAGTTCAGAAGCAGAGGCAGATTTCCCACTCTGTCATACTACTCCAAAGAAAATCATGTAAGTGAACTGTATAGATTTATTCTTTGCTTTGCTTTCTTTCCAATGCAGAGTCAAACAGCACTGATTGTGGTACTAATACCACAGTATCACAGTGCAAATACTTAATTATTCCTTGGGTTGCATTAAGCTACGTCTGCCTGCAGAAGTAAACATTCGGTAGCTCTGTCTGCCTGCTGAGGTTTTTTGGCCTGGTTTTTTTTATCAATCAGGCCGGAATTGCTTTCTTCTCTATTCTGTTTTCCATTTGATGGAAAAGCTACGCCTGGAATGCTAAATAGACTGGATTCATTTAGCACTGTATACTACAGGTTCTAACATTGTATCTCTGCTATGAGCTACCAGAGGAGCATTCCTCTGTTTATAATGAGACCAAGCATGTTATTACATCAAAACATTTCCAACCATTCAGCTCCAGCTCTTCATGTTAGTGAGAGTTATATACAGTATGTGTACAGTATATCTGAATGAAGACTACAACTGAACATTCCTAATTTTTCCTATCAATCCCTGACTGGACAGTTGGGAATGCTTTATGTGTCTGAGGTCAGATTCCCAGGGTTGATTGTCCTGTGTGTGGATATCAGCTCTGTTTCATGAGCCAGAAGGGAGAGATGTTCAACAACCTCTGGCCCCGTCCCCTGTGACTCCTAAATGGAGTTATGAATGGCTGATTAATTTAAATTGAACACAGAGAGGAAAAAAAGTACTGTGAAATTGTTTCTGTTCCGATTCTCACATATTGAACTTTATGTAGCAAATGTCGTGCAAAGCAGTAGTTCACTGAAAATCCACTGTCAGGCATGTAAATATTCCTGCATGGAACCTCTTGCCTCCACCCAGGCTGCCATCTGCCGCAGCAGCCAGCCCCTGTCAGGTTTCAGCGCTCGCTGCCTAGAGGATGAACAGATGCTGGAGGCCATCCTGAAGTCCAATCCCCGCAGCGACTTCATGTATGTGGTGGACACCAGGCCCAAGGTGAGCCCTCTGTGCCTCATACAGTACTATGTTGTATGTTCAGGTGGGCTTTATTTTCCGCCCTGCGTTTTGCCAGCTGGATGTGCTCACAGCAAAGGTCATGAAAACATCCTGGCTCTGCAGTGCAACAGTCAAAATTATGGAACGGACATTTGTGAAAAGCTATATTAATTTTCATTTTGCATTTCCAGCTGAACGCAATTGCAAACCGAGCTGCAGGAAAAGGCTACGAAAATGAGGACAACTATTCCAACATTAAATTCCAGTTCATCGGCATCGAAAACATCCATGTTATGAGAAACAGCCAACAGAAAATGCTGGAAGGTAATTATCGTCCCCTATTATATTGTAGAGACTGTATGTACTGTTGTGAGGCCACAGCTGTGCATTCATCGCTGTCAGGAACGTCTTCGCCACATCAGCGTTCGTGGAGCAAAATGAATATTTTATACCATCGGCTGTTTAAATGTGCGGCTTCTTCCATCACTAAAGCAGGGTGCGACCCCATGCTACCACTGTGGCTTTCATATGCACTCACGCAGACTCTGCTGTGGTGCAATCAGACCACGAATGAGCTCCCAGGAGAGTTTCTGGGTATTATGCCGGGGTGCTCCTAGGAAGACTTTGAATCCATCTGGGGGGGGGGGGGGGGGGGGGGGGGGGGGGGGGGGGGGGGGTTTGTGTGCACATGCATGCACTGTGGTATTTACATCAGGAGATGTAATTGTAATGTGTAATTTACAGGCGGTTGCAGAGGAGGGTGTCAGCGTCCTTGTTCACTGTTCAGATGGTTGGGACCGTACAGCTCAGGTGTGCTCAGTGGCCTGTGTGCTGCTGGATCCCTACTACCGCACCCTTCAAGGACTGATGGTAGATATTGAATCTTTCAAGCAGGACTGTCACATAACCCTGTGATACACTTAGTATCACGTTAATGTATTCAGTTACATTCTGGCTCTAATTATTAGTCGTCTCATGTTGGCACCAGGCTGGATTCTATGACCAGAGGTTTTGTGGATGATAACTTGGAATCGAAAAAGGGCCCCTTTGCAAAAATAAAAACAGTACCAAGACTTACTTTTGGGAATTGCCATTAAACAAATTGTATCCATACAGAAGGTATGGTCCACTCATTCATGAAGGGTTTTTGTTGCTTTCAGGTTCTCATTGAGAGAGAATGGGTCTCATTTGGACACAAGTTCTCCCACAGGTATGACTTTAACTATGATATCTATGAGATGTCATTTTTATCATGGAACCATATACTGTATATCTTACCTCTTCTCCAGATGCAACCAGCTGGCTGGAGACCCAAAGGAGGTGTCACCCATCATCGATCAGTTCCTGGAGTGTGTGTGGCAGCTAATGGAGCAGTTCCCATGTGCCTTTGAGTTTAGTGAGAGGTTCCTCATCACCATTCACAGCCACATCTACTCGTGCCAGTACGGCAACTTCATTGGCAACAACCAGAAGGAGAGGATTGAGCTGGGGTGAGATTTAAACCCACTGCTACCATCACTTTCTTTTCCCTTTTCACAGCAGAGACATCTTGTCTGAGAAAAGGCCGACTGCTGAGGATTAGTCACAGTCAGTACTATATTACATCTTCTACAAGACGGGACAACTCTCAACTGGGTCTTCTGTTTTTAACTGTTGTCTGACACAGGGTGCGCGAGAGGACTCACTCTTTGTGGAGTTATCTGTGGAAGAGCCGCGCAGACTACATCAACCCTCTCTACAGGCCTAACCACAGCCAGACTCAGGGGCTCCTCCGGCCGTCTACTGCCCCCCACTGCTTCAAGTAGGTCATCGCTAACATCACCTTAAACGGTTTAATTTAAAATCTAGTGTGCACATATAAAAATGCCTCTGATTGAAAAAAAATGCCCACAATTTTAAAAAAAAAACTCATCTTAATGATCTTGATTTGTTTAGATTCTGGAGAGGCCTGTACAACCATTTTGACCGAGGGATACACCCGAGACAGAATGTAGATGATTACCTGCGGGCCATTCAAGAGGAGACACAGCAGCTGGAGGAGCAGCTGGCCTCACACAAACAGGTAGGACAAGCACTGTGAAATGTCCAAAGTCATTTCTCATGAGAGAAAATGCTGCTCCTGTGTTTGTCCTCATCTTAATTCCTTGTGTTGTCAATAGAAAATTGCTCAACTTAAACAGGAGCAGAAAGGGAGAGTCAACCAGAAGGCAACCGCCTTCGATAAAAGCCCCACAGGGTGGGCGCTCAGTCATGACCTCACTTTTGCCAACACCCCCCAGGACTACACTGGGGACTTCCTCACCAGCAGTCCATGTCAGCCAAAAGCACCAGGCAGCAGCCTGATCCTCCTGCCACAGGACTTGAACCAAACATCAGAGGCCAACCTCTCCAACGGCAGCGACCAGGAGTCAGGGATTGCTGACCTGAGCTGTCGCTCTCCTCTCAGCGAGGACAGCACCAGGGATCCAGACTCAGACGAGGCTGCATACTTTATTGCCTGAGTCAATGTAGCAGCTTAACAGCCAGAGAACAAACTCTACCTGTACATTCATCATGTCACCTGACTATTGGCTATCCTCGTTTTTCACTATGTAAAAAATGTCTTGCTTGGGGTCAAACAGCTGACTTGCACTATTGTTTGCATGTTGTGCAGTTGACTTTCCCTGTTGCCACATACCATGCATACATGTTAAAATTTGTGTTGCTGCTGAAGCTGCATAATTGACAATAGATGTCATCAGCTTACCGGTTAACACAGACAGTGAAGATAGGTGTTGCAGATATGAACAGATATAAGTCAGGTGCGATGAAAGATAAGACGATATTTGAACATTTCTTGGTGCATGTTAACTGAGTGTGGACGCATGGATGCTTTTCACTGTGGTCTTCCAGACACATTTGGGTTTATAATGGGAAGAATCTTTAAAACGGACAGTTGCTGCGACATTGGTGGACCACAGCAGGTTCACGTCCAAGTAGCAAAACGCTGTCAGCTATAACAGGCAAAAACTTGACTGTCCAGTTTTTAAAGGTATTATCTCAAGAGACAAAAAAAGTACTATGTTGTTTAAATACAACACAGATGTGTAGAGAATGTAAACTGCTGACACATCAAACTAAGACACTGACTCATCTTTGTAGCTGTGCTTGCGAACCTTTATATTGTTCAGTCCTTTTCTGCAGACTGTTTGAGTTATCTTGTCTCACCACTGGTTTGATGGCTGTTGGAAGTTTATTCTGGCCCGATAAAGTAGCGGAAATCCAGTTATACTTAAATTTATTTCAGAAACACGTGAACCAGGTTTTGGAGTCATCACAATAACCTGTAATAAGTTGTTGTTGATTGATATCTTATGATATAACAGGGCATCCCAAATCCACACAAAATGTATTATGTGATATTCACTCTACAGGTTGAAATGCGCTTTTGTTTTTTGTTTGTTTGTTTGTTTGTTTTTTTTACGATGACCAAGCATTTTTATACTTTGCCACAATATTTCAGCAGCAGATGTGTCATGATCAAAACATATTTTATACCAAAGGAATAAATGTCTAGTGGTATAAACAGGACACAGAGTAAATTATAAGACTACTGAACTAGCAGATGCGAGCATGTGAACACAACTGTTCTGCTGTTTACAGCGGCAGAATGGTGACTGAATTAATATTTGTGCCATCTCAACTGTAACTTATCTGCTAATTGTAATATTGTAGTACACATTACTGTAGGTGCACTCCAAGACTGCACATGAACAATGCAGAGTTTGTTCAGATATTTTTGTACTTTGACTTATTCTTTGAATACTGCTCCCTTGTTTTGATGCAAGCTGTTTTTATTTGTCAGACGGGTTCAAAAGTGAGGTCATTGTAACGTTTGACCTGGTATGAAAGAAAGAGCTTTATATTTCTGTGCATTGTTTGGGTGAAAAGAGACAAAGTGATCCGTATGATCTAAATGCAAAGTTGTGTCAGTTGTGTTGACCCTCTAGGGGAATAAATAAATAAATGCAGCACTGTCAGAGGTTTTTTTTTAATGTTAAGTGATTGAAGTCAGGTCATAAAAAGTACACTTTATCACACATCAGCTGTGATATTTATCCAAGCGGATGTTTCTGTTTAATTTGGACTGTGTTTCTAAAAAAAATAAATAAATCTATGAAACACAGTGAAAGTCGTATTGGGAATTATGTGCACTACTTATATAGGCTGATTATACTCAGCAGTCTACACCAAACACCAGGCGTCATTTAGATGTTGTTTTTTGGGTTAAATCTGGTCGGCTGTCATGGCCTTAATTTAGACTAGAAATAGTCGTTGAAAATGAGCCTTTGTGTTGAATTGTATATTTGGGTGTAGTGTCTAATTTTGAGCTTGAAAATTCAACCTAATTCCGTCTCCATAGAGACGTCTTTTAGACGCCTTGAAAATTGTAACTTTTCACCTTTCACTTTTCAACCAAAATAAGACAGCACAGGGACATTTCCATAGAGGCATCTTTTCAACGACCTGAAAATGACAACTTTTCACCTTTCACTTTTCAGCTAAATCCAAACGTTGTTCAGATGTGACTGGGTGATGTTTTTTAAACAGGTTTTCAACGTGGTTTTGCTCTAGGAAAAAGCTGTTTATTTTAATTCCTGCAAATAAGATCTATTTTAGAATTGGACTGAAAAAATAATTTAAATTGTTTTTTCTTTGGGGGGGGGGGGGGGGGGGTTTTTTTTTTGGGGGGGGGGGGGGGGGGGGGGTTTGCTAATTGTAACATGAACACCAAAACAGGAGGTGAGCCAAGAGTCGCAATCATTACTTATAGTCTAATATGCAATATTAGGTTATGTATATGTAATGTAAAGAAATACCACAAACCCCCAAATGCCACTATACAACTAGTGCATCATGATGTCACCATTCAGAGACAGAATGTGTGTTTATTTCATTGTACGTAGTTTTATTTTTTGTATTTTTGTATTGCATTTTCCTCCTCTATGGTGCTAACAAAGCATCCAGCTGTAGTTGCATATCATTAATCTATATCAGTGATTTTCAACCACTGTGCCGTGGCACACCAGTGTGCAGTGAGAGATCGTCAGGTGTGCCATGGGAAATTGTCCAGTTTCACTTATTTGGTCAAAAAAATATTTAGTCATTCCAAATGATTGTTTGTGCCTGTATTATGGTCCGAGGACCAGGGCTGAACGTTGCCAGACGCATTGATGACATGTCTGCAGACATCGAAAGTGTTGTTTTGCAACTTTGTAACTTTTTGATTGCTGGTGTGCCATGAGATTTTGTATAATGTAAAAAATGTGCCGTGGCTCAAAAAAGGTTGAAAAACACTTATCTATATCATCATGACTATATCACTGCAACACCACAGTTCCCAGGAAAAAATAAAATTGCAATTGTGAATAATTATGTTTGCTCAAAGTTATAACTGTGTGCAAAAAAAACCCTGATGTAGTCGCTGATCCAATTTTTTTCAAGTACATACAATTTAAACAGTATTTTAATATTTGAAACAAATACGCGAGGAACTCACGCGACGCGTGCACACTGACGTACGTGACGCTTCAGCTTTACGTGATGACGTCGTGTTGTAGGTTCAGCTATGATGGCAGCCGTAGGTTGACATCGGTGCAATACTCTATGTAAACTATTTAAAAGTTAGCGGAACAGCCCTGACACAGTAACGTACGACACTGTAGCGGTTTTCAGATAGCACACGATCTAAAACACACAGCCGCCCGGGCTGGGAAACGGTAAGTTAACCAGGCTACAGCAGCTTTCCAGTGTCAAAGTAGCGCCCAGTGCCGCACACACTTGTACATACACATGTATATGTGAGTGTGCAAACCTCAGTGGTTTGCAGATACACTTGTGTATGTATAAGAGTCTGCATGAAGGTGCGTTGAGACTGTAAACAGACTCGTGTTAACCAGTCTAGCAGGCTATGCTAGCTGGTAGCTAGCGAACATTAACAACTGCCTACGACGAGCCAGTGTTAACACAGCGAGCTGTGCACATTCTGGACACTTAGCGGCTGCTGCTGCTGCCACTGTCTGTGAGCTTTGTATCAGCAGGCTGTGTAGCTGTTAATGACGGGAAGAAAATGAAGGGCCTCGGCTCAAATGAAACAACAACCTCTTCCTCAGTGTTGACACTGACATTAATGTATCTGTGATTTCATAGCCAGAGCAGGTTGTGTTTCCTGCAGTCAATATCATCAGGTTATTTTTGTTAGCGATGTGGCTGCAAGCAGGTAAATCTGAGGACTGTGTAGTTTATGCCTTTTTGTTGCCACTTTGAATTAAGCGGTCTGTCACAGATCAGCACATGCAGGTCAGTGAACTGTCTGGTCTTCTTAACGCTTCTTCTGTCTTTATCCCCGTGGTAGGTGGCACTATGCCCGCAGCTACTGTGGATCACAGCCAGAGGATATGTGAGGTTTGGGCCAACAACTTGGAAGAGGAGCTGAAGAGGATCAGACATGTCATCCGAAAATACAACTACATCGCTATGGTGAGCGGTGATCATGGACGCAATGACAGAGAAAACTGTCGGACAAGCTTTACTTTTTGATAGATCATTACACATTATCCATTTAGAGAACAAACAAAATTATTGGTCATACCAGTTTTGTAGGCTTGTATTAGCATATACATTTACATATGTAAAGCACTGATGAATATGATGTCTGGAAGCACTGTCATGCACTTTTACAGAACATAATGCAGTCCCCTGCCAAGGGACTAAACAATAATAATATATAATATAACATAGCAAAACAAACCAGCAACCCCTGGTATACCCAAAATGAGAATCTGCACTGGCTCCAAAAATTTGCTACTGCTTTGGTGCTAATTTCCACAAGGCTTAATAATCTGTCCTCTTCACACAGGACACAGAGTTTCCAGGTGTGGTAGCCAGACCAATCGGAGAGTTCAGAAGCAACGCAGATTATCAGTACCAGCTACTGCGCTGCAATGTGGATTTGCTCAAAATCATTCAACTGGGCCTCACGTTTATGAACGAACAAGGGGAATACCCTCCAGGAACATCAACATGGCAATTCAATTTTAAGTTTAACCTTACGTAAGAGAATTTCCTGTCTGTTTCATCCAAACTTCTCTTAAGATGGATCTGTATGTATCCAGAATTCTGACATGACAGCAGTAGAATATGTGATTAGTTGGCAGCACTTTTATAACTACACCAACAAAACACATGCCAATATTGTACATTCACAAAATGCCAGCATCCTTACTTTGTGTGTTTTTAATAATAAATGTGTGCTTTGTCTCATCAGAGAGGATATGTATGCACAGGACTCCATTGAGCTCCTGACCACTTCAGGGATTCAGTTCAAGAAGCACGAAGACGAGGGCATCGAGACGCTGTACTTTGCAGAACTGCTGATGACATCAGGAGTGGTGCTCTGTGATGGGGTCAAGTGGCTGTCTTTTCACAGGTATTATGCTTTTGGAGTGATTTGCTATTTTTGCATATTTATTTGCACTCTGTAAACTGAACTTGCTGCCTGTAGAAAGAAAAATAGTTATTTACATTGTTATAATGAGAAGATAAGATGTTATGCAGAAGTGAAAATATCTTTAAACAAGAAAATATGTTAAATGTTAACTACAATTTGGTGGGGGGGGTGGGGGGAGGGGTGGGTGTTATTGGTGATCAACCCTTTAACTGTACTATCTAAAATCTACTGCTTAACATCTTCATTTTGCACTCAGTTTCCAACTTTGTCTCCATGACAAACAAAGGCTAAAGATAACCGGGCACTGGATATTTAACAAAGCTTAGGTTTGAAACATCACTGTCATCTTGTACAGGTACTTAGCGCACACATCTTCAGACTGGCTTTAACATAATTTTAAATGAAATTCTTTCTATTTTTGTTGACTGTGTTTTCATTTAAATATTTAATTAATCCAGTTTTATTTATTACCTCTGTAGAATGAACTGATTATCTAGCTCATCTTGATTCAGTTCCTGTCCGTAACTGTATTTTGGCATACTGCAGTGCATTAAGGCGCTATTCCACTAGGGTCAGCTCAACATGGTACGGTACTGCACTACTCTACACGGTATGCTTGGTTTTCCATTACAATAGCGTAGTGTCGCTACATGGGCGGAGTCGTAGGTGGAGTAAATGCCAAGCATATATGCTTGCGACATCAGCTTGCGCTACAACAACTAAAGTCAACAGCACAACCGAACAAAACAATTGTAACAACAGTTATTGCTATTGATTCCTAAAATATACACACTGTGTGTGTTTTAGATGCTTGCATATCCGCTTATGCGTCGCGGTCGGCGTGGACGTTCAGCTGCTCCCTACAGTGGTGGGTGACGCCACACTCATCACCCCCCAGACCACCACTGGACCAGTCCTGCAAAGCAGCCCGCTGACGTCAGTTTTCATCGACTCAGCACGCTTGAAACCACAGCCGAGTGGTCCCAAAGTTGGAACCATTTTCAGGCACTGGGACCTAGTGGAAAAGCGTGCAAAGGGTGTAGAACCATACCGCGCTGAGTAGACCCTAGTGGAAAAGCGCCTTTAGTGTAGTTACTTGCCCCATCACATATACTGATCTTGTATATTTGATGTCAGGGCATAAGGTCAGCTGCAGGCATAAGAAAAAGGCTGTGATTTATTGTCAAGTTAACATGGAAGTGACTAAGCCTCTTGAATTCTGCTGCTGTTTGCCCCGTAAACACATTTTTGAAAGGTGTGGGTGCGTTTGTGTATATGTGGGTTGCAGTGGCTATGACTTTGGATACCTGATCAAAATTCTGTCCAACGCTAACCTGCCTGAGGAAGAGGTGGACTTTTTTGAGATTCTTCGCTTGTACTTTCCAGTCATCTATGACGTCAAGTACCTCATGAAGAGCTGTAAAAACCTAAAGGTACTATAGATAAACATCAGTTACATCAGTTAACATAGAGCACCCAGTCCAGTTCATTAAAAGCTTCACACCATGGCACTCGGGTTTTACTTTGTTTAGATGCCTGGACCTTTTTTGTTAATTGTTTGCGTTTGAGTGATTGATTGTTTTATTTTCAGGGCGGGCTGCAGGAAGTAGCTGAACAGCTGGAGCTGGAGAGGATTGGACCACAGCATCAGGCTGGCTCTGACTCTTTACTCACAGGCATGGCATTTTTCAAGATGAGGGAGGTAGGAGCCCTGAGTCAATCAAAGTAAATTCCACTCATCACAAAGCTTGTATTACTGATACCTTCCTTCACACAACTATTTACATTGATCTACTGCTAATATAACATTTTGGTCTCTTGGCTGAATAAGCTCTCGGCTTACTTTTACATACAAGACATAACTGTAATAGTTAAATAATTTTGTACTTAATTATGATTACTGTTTTTCCTCTTAATGTTTCTGTTTATTATTGTCTGTTAATCATCATTGCAGCACTGGAATCTGTCCTGCCTCCAATACAGCTGGACTAATAATTAAGTCACAAGCCTCTTGGCCTTAAAGCTTCAGTTGGTATGATCGAGAAGAGAGCAGACTTAGCTTGAAAATCTGAACCAACACAAATTACATCACTCCCCCCTCCCTCTCCGCTGCACTCATGCCCTACCTCCAAGCCCCACCTTCGGCGCTCACAGAGCTATTTGACAGAGCGGCAGTCGGCAGCATGAACAGAGGGAGGGGGCAGTTCACAGCATGTGTGTGAGTAGTGATTGACAGATGTCAGACACTTCGCTTGAATCACTGGAGTCACTACCACCCCCCACCCCCCCTATTTTAAATAGCTATATAAATAAAAACAAACGAACTGAACAAACGTCCAAAGTGTTTCCGGTGAGTCCGCTAATTTAGCAGTGTACTCAGTGTGTATTTAGCAACAGTGTACTTAGCAGCAGCCAGCTGAAAGACTCATATTACCTGGGTTAATTGAGACCTCTGATTCCTGATTCAGTACAAAGATCCAGATCATTAACCCGGATCATTCGGGAACCGACCAGTCTCTAGATTACATGTCTCATGTACTGCTGTCTGGGCACAGGAACAGTATTAGCAAATATGACAAAAAATTACTTTTATACAAGTTACCAACTGGAGCTTTAACTTCTTGATTTTATAAAGCATTGTGCTTTTCCAGAAACAGTATAATAGGATTGTATACATTGAGTTCTAATGACAATGAAAAAGACAGGTCTCTTAATTGTGCAAGGAAAATCAGTGCTGGTATTTCACATGATGATGCTCACCTAAAGTTAAATTTGTGACCAACTGTAGATATTTAAAATTGTGTTGTTAAACTCAAGATGTCTTTAATAATATGATTAAAAAAGTGTGACATGCGTGTTCAAAGTATATTGTGCTTCTGCTTTTCCTGCAGATGTTCTTTGAGGATCATATCGACGATGCGAAGTACTGTGGTCACTTGTACGGGCTCGGCTCCGGCTCTGCCTATGTTCAGAATGGGACAGGCAACGCTTATGAAGAGGAGCCTAACAAACAGCAATCATGACATCACTCTGAAAACTCTCCCATCCCCCAGTTCACCTCCACAATCAATGTGGCTCTATGGCCGAGCTTTGACAGCAAGATGACAATAATGATGGAAGAACACAAAGCATACACACATCATTTAGCAAGCTGTTCCTCATAGGCTCTGCCCATCTTAGACAACTGAGAATGATCAAAAAAAGCTGCCCTCACACATGCTGCTGTCACATATGTGAGGTCTTTGGTCTTTTTGGTTCGTTTTCATCTGATATGTTGAAAAATGGGGATTTTAGTTTTCCTATATGTTCTCTAGAAACATTTTGCACTTTAAAGTTCTGACCTAATTTTATATGGAAAGCAAGAGATGGTTTTGGTGTCCCTCTCCTCCTTGTTGCCTTCTCTGTGTTCCCATTTTACATCCTAGACATGTAAATCTTTACTATCGCATCACCATGCTCGGCCTTAATATAAGCTGCATTCTTATCTTTTAAACTTTTTATTTATTGTGCAGGTTATCCGACATTAGTCGCCCTGTTTGACACTACAGTGCCACACTTATGTGTGTTCACGTGATTTCTGCTCTGCTAATGAGAAAGGCAGCTCGTCTGATTGAGTGTGTTTACATGCACTTAAATAGTAACTGAGGTATTTTTCAATTGTTCAAAATTAGGAATGTATGTAATGTCCTCTAAATGACTTATGCCCCTCTTCCAAGTTCTCATCAGTTAAACAATTGATTAAAATTGTTCATAATGAATGGATTCTAACCTGTCCGTTAGCACTTCTCCCAGAAGTGTCAAAACAATCTACTCTCTTTCCTATTTATAAGTTGGGATGTGTGTAGTTACAACACGCATAAAGATGAAAGAATATCAAGACGCGATTTTCTGGACAGATCTGAATTGGGAACCATACTGACTCCTGCGTAATAATCAAGGACATTTCCTACGACACAGAGTTCCCGGATGTGGCCCGCATAGCGATATCGTGCACCACCTGATAAAGGTCCGCCGTTACTTCCGTCAATAAACCCAACGTGACTGCTTCAGGGTGTCAGATTACAACCATGGCGTCGTAGGAGAGAGAGAAAAGGAAACAGCTGCAACACAATACTAGAATAATGCTTCGCGTATCATAACAGTCCTTTCCGGTGCAATGACACCAGTGATGCTCAAAGTAGCATCAGAGTCATCAGAGAAGAAGTTATAGGATAACAGAGTCAGTCTGTCTCACCCTCCTGTCTCTCTGTCACACTATAACACACGTTATATGTCAGTCTGCGTGCCAGCTGGGGGGGAGGGGAGGGGTGGTCTCTGAGTGCTGAGTGCGATCGAGATGTAGCATCTCATATATCGTGGCAGCTGATTAGCTCAGTGGTAAAATGACTGACGCTGCTGCAGGAGACCCGGTCGAGGCTGGCAGGGACGATGATGATACGGCAAAGAGGAGTCAACCTATCAGGAGGCTTTTTGTGTGTGTTGCAAAGAGATTTTACTAAATATATAATATGAAAATGTATCATCTGTCCCTGACCCGGTCTACTGCAGCAGCGTCTGTCACTTTACCACTGAGCTTTTCCGGCTGTCACGAGAACTGTAATGCTACACCTCGAGAGTCAATCAAACACACTCACACTCACAGACAGACAACCCCATCCCATAACACCAGGATAATGCTCCGACGTATCATAGCTGACTGTGTCTGATTGAGCCTATAAGGCTGAGATGTAGCACCATGTTTTATCTTCCTGTTTTATTGTGGCCTAATGCAACGTGGTTTCGTTCTGCAGTGCATCTGTGATGTAACGTATGAATGATAATAAATCAATCAAATGTTATTTGTATAGTAAGCCTGTGAATATTCTCATGCATCCAGGTCATAGTTATCTCAAGGAGATTGTCCAGATTGGGACTAGACCCAGCCTCGTCAGCGAGCAGGAACTGATGAAGCCTCTTGGATGAGAGGTGAAACCTCTTCAAAAAGGCAAAAACCAAAAATCCAATTGCGTTCAATTCAATCTCCTTGAGATTATTTGTATAGCCCATATTCACAAAATTACAATTTGCCTCATAGGGCTTTAACAAAGTGTACAATAAAATAATAAAAGAATAAAAGAATCTGAGTCTGAATCACAGTTCTCACAGCAGCCGCATAGCCCAGAGAGAGAGAGAGAGAGTGGTAGAGAGACATACACATCGAGTTGGAGAAACTGAGTGGTAAAGCGAGGGGCGAGATAGGTAGAGCGAGGAAGTGTGAAAGGTAGAGCGACATAGACAATGTATTGGCGAGAGAGAAATGTTTCTTGAAATCCTTCTACGAAGCCAGCACTCTCTCACCACTGATCTCTCTCTCTCTCTCTCTCTCTCTCTCTCTCTCTCTCTCTCTCTGCAGCGCCACACACACACCTGTAGCAGCGTCAGTCTCAGTAAGCGCTGAGCTGCCCAGGCCTTTACTGTGCAGTTACACCAGTGATTATCAAAGTATTGTAATGCCCTCAGCCTGTCTCACCCTCCTGTCTCTCTGTCATGCACTGTATACCGCACGTTATGTCAGTCTGTGTGCGCGTGGTGGGGGTCTCTGAGTGTGTTTGATTGACTGTAAGATTGAGGTGTATCGCCACAGACTTCAACACAGTCGGAACAGCTCAGTGGCAAATATCAAGAAATGATGTGTAATGGCATCTTATCATGGTGATATGCATGTTGTGAATGCATGTTATTTATTGGCATGTGAACACATTTTTATCAAATTTTACCATTATGATTTTTTTTACATTTTTGAAAAAAAACGTCAAGTGCTGAGGAGCTCATTTTATTCTTATAAGGCATCACAACTGTACAGTACATTGCCGCACACTTCCATATTATCTGGAGTTGTACAGACAGAATAGAAAAATATAAAGTGACACAGACAATCACCCCATGAAAAGATACATATTCTTCATACTAATGTTCACATCTGTTTTGAATCCTTTGAAGGCCCGAGATGAGAACGGACAGAATCCTCAGGGTGAAGATGAGCAGACGCGGGAAGTGGCTGGAACAGTTGTTTTTTTCTTCTGACGTACATCCACAACGTCGTGTTGTGTGTGTTATGAAAACACTCTGCTGTTTGATGGTGAACAGAGCTGCAGCAGCAGAATCGCACAAAGGCTTCTTCTTGCTTCTTGCAGTTTGTGAGTTGACCCTCCAGACCCCACCCCCCAACAGTCAGAGAGCTGTTAGGCCAACAGTATGACATGTGCCACACAGCAGTGGAGATATATGACATAGGCAGCAGGGCTTTATGTGACAGCAACATCCTCACTCATGCCACAACCAGTCAGAAGAGCCCTTATTCAAAAATAGAATTACTAACGACTACAACATTTTTTTCTTTTCAGGCAAACACTAGCGCATCTTGAACATTTCACTACAACAAGCTGTTTGTGTTGACATCCTGAGATGAGAGCATGCAACAATTCAACTTTCACAACACAACATGGAAGATGGAGGTGGGAATTACTAAAAAGAAAATACAAAGACCAAAGCAATGCCATTTACGTCACATTAACACCACTAATTTATACTTCATGTGCAGATGTTTGGCAAACTTATAACAACGTTTACTGATGTACTAAGCTATGGAAATAACAGATAAAACAGATAAAACAGATTGTTGATCTGTGTTATGTAGTGACAAACGAAAGCAGCTCACACTGATTTTCCTGTATGCTAGTTGCTGGGGGTGTCCCGATTCCGATACCGGGCTCAGATACTCATACTCGTAAAAATATGCAGATCAGTCATCATGTCATTGCGTTACGTCAACCAGGCAAAACCAAACACTGTGCAGAGTTCCAGCAGTTTGCGGCTGCGAGTAAACGCATTTCATAGCAAACACTGGAGAAGCAACACAAAACGACACCAGACGACCCACGGAAAGGAAATGGTAATCAAATTGAAGAAGTCGTACCCGGTCTGGAAATTAAAGGTATCGAGACACCTCCACTGCTGCTCTGTGCTTATTCAAACAGGAATAAAAGAGGATGTGATTGTTGGGATACATTTCATTTCCAATCAGTTGTTCTCATGCTCAGATCTTCCTATACTGATGACAGTATGAGTTATGGTTTGTATGTGGCACCTGTCATGTACACCTCTCAGAAGAAGGGTGCAAAACGGAAAAAAAACCATCAGATAACGATGATGTCACCACCATGTCACGTCCTGATAGGCACAAACCTGAGGGATGAAACACACACACACACACGCTGATATTAATTTTAATTTTTAATCTTGACATGTGGAAGATTCTTCTGTGACTTACCTTCCTGGACTGACGCTGCCAGCTCCAGTTACGCCTCATTTTCTATGGTCATCCCCGGGTTGCTGGCACCTAAACAAAGACCCAGCTGGAATAAATTCTCTCGTTCACATCACTTCATCTGGTTTATATCTTAATCGCTTGTCTCCTGGAAGTTATGTCATCAGTATTCTACCTTTCTTGTCTTTTTCTGTTGCACTGTCACTGTCTGTCCAGGAGGGAGTGCTGCTTAGCAGTCGGCTCTGACTCTCTCTGAGTGGCTTGGAGGGGAAGTGGCGGCCCTCTGATGCACTGTAGACACGCACAAACACATGAGCAGAGACGGAGCTGATAACCCCCTCTTCACATATAAAACTATATAAAATCATCCTCCATCCTGCAAATCTGAATGTTTCATTTAGAACTGAAAGGCCAGAACTGCTGCTCCAGAGGCTGGACTGTTGACATATGCACACACTGTTGTTTTCTGTGCAGCCAACATTTTGATAGTGTTTTTTCTCTTACCTTTTGTTGGCAGGGTTGGAGCCAGAGGGCGAGGAGGGCTGCTCAGGGTCCAGATTCACCAGACAGGACGGGAACGAACAGCCGTCCCCTAAACTGCAAAGACCACAGCAGCACAGGAGAGGGGATAACCAGGAAGTCATTAAGGGTAAGATAAACATCAGTATAATTATGCTCTCTGTGTGTGTGGATAGTGTTTAAGCATCTTAACGACCACAGAGACCAGTGAGGCCACAAGTGGTGAATATGAAATATGACTGGTGTGCTTATTTAAAAGGGAAACGAATGTGTTTACATTGTTTAATTCATCTACTGTATGAACTTACCTGGAGAAAACAGGAAAAGGCCAATATTTAACCTCATCCCCAAAGACCTGGCGAAAGTTCTTACTGCAGCCCAGACTGAAGCCGTTCTTGTCTGTGCCGTGGCGAAACACTGGGGCGCGTACAGCCTCTGAGGGGACACATGGAGAAGATCAATACACACTTCCTCTTGGCTTAGGCCTTTAACAGCAGCTAATTCAGCTCACAGACCGGCGCGTGGACGTGAATGACTGCATCAGTGAAACGGCACTGAATGAAAGTGCCTTTGTTGTGAAGGTAAGGCAGGTCTTAGACTGTTCCACCAGGTGTGACTTCTCTTCCTGCCAGTGTCTGTTACTAAGCTGCTTACAGCTCTGAGCCTTGTGTCTTTGCATTACACTGTAACACACTCCCCTGGATAATCCACAGAGACAAAGTGTGCCAGTGTGCACACATAATGAGAAACTGCTCCGTCTGATATCGGCCCGGAGAGGATCATCAAATCACTGCGCTGATGAGGATGGTGACTGATGGTCGCCAT
The DNA here is from genome assembly GCA_016785345.1 of Trinectes maculatus. Taxonomy (NCBI): domain Eukaryota; kingdom Metazoa; phylum Chordata; class Actinopteri; order Pleuronectiformes; family Achiridae; genus Trinectes; species Trinectes maculatus. Next base: position 141,612 of record JAFBJQ010002174.1, read on the forward strand.
CCTCCAGCGTTAGTGCAGAGAGGACAATGTGTGAACAATGCAAAGCAGACTGAAGGTGGATACTCAGGATGCACATAAAAAAGACGACTAAGAGCTACTGTCCAAATAAACATGGAAGCTAAGGACAAAACATACACACACAGGTCTGGAGAAGGCCACCCACCGAGCGTGGATCTGTTCTTACAGACCAGCCAGCAGTGATAGATGAACAGAGAGGCGAGGCTGACTGAGAACATGGAGGCAGAGAAGAAGAGGAACAGGATGTGGAACTTCGCCTGAGTGTCCGGGAGCCCGTTCTGAGGGGAGAAACCACACGTCTACACAACTCCACAAACACAAAGCGAACACTAAAATCCACTGTGAGGGGAAAAATCTGGACACTGAGCAGGATCTGGGAGATTTCTACTCATCTACTCTAAAGAGGTCTTTTTAAATTGCTTCTATACTATACTGTCTGGTTCATACCAGGTACTCTCTGAGACGGAAATGTGCTCTACCTCCAGCCTTGTGAAAGAAAAAAAAACTCAAAACAGTACGTAACACAGAATAAAAGTGATGTCGCAGGTCCAGTAACACTTCAGTAGAGACATTCTGTGCCAACGCTGCATAAAAGTTATATTTACCGTCCAAAATTTAATGAAGTACTGAAGATCAGTAGCAGTTATAAAAAGGCAGTAGAGGAGTGAATATGCCAGGAACAGCATGAAAAACTTGTAGTTGGAGAATCCCACACAGTTATTCACCCTGTGAAAGGAATGAAAGGAACAAGACTGAGAAATCAATATCTAATTCATCATTTCATCAACTGCAGAATGATACCTAAACTAGGAGAGCATTTTTATCTGTATATTTTTGCACTTTATAAAATAAAGAAGCATCCAAACATTCAAAGCTGGGTTCACTTCAGCTTTTGTCATCAACCCTTCAACACAACTAAAGGTGTCAGTCTGTTTTATCTGTTCTTATTATTTTGTCTATAACGCGTCGCACATTTTCACAGCCATAGTCATTTGTTCATGGTCATTTCTGAAAAGCAATTTGCATGATGGCCTATTCATTGTTTACTCCTGGTTTCTCTTTGGTGTGAAACCCAGACATGGTACAACGTGGCAAAAAAGAGCACGCACAGTGAATTATGTTCACACGCTGAAATCAGATTCGCTTTGTCGCCCTCTGCTGCCGAACTCTAACAGGAGGGGATACTGTTGTGGTCTGAGCTGAACAAACTGTTTATGTATCCATGTGATTTCTCTCTATAAGCCCTGTGTGCCTGAATGTGTCTGTCCAGTGTGAAACTAAAGAAAAGAACTTCTACCTTTGAAATAAATACATAAAATAATGTTTAGAATGACAAACTGCGTGAATACAGTAATGCACTCGTATGGCTTCACTGACCCACGTTGTTTTTAAAGGCGTGTCACTACCTACCAGGGGCAGTGGTGATCCATCTTCAGGATGCATCTGCAACACAGCAGGGTCAGACATCAGTGGAATCAAATCCCACTCTGCCCGCTAGACTGCAATGCATGATGCTGGCTTGTCTTTATAGTAGCATGAGCAGAGAGCCATACTTATCACAGACGGAACAATGGTGACATCGATCAGGCTTCAGCAGCTGGCAGCGGTCGCAGAAACGGATTGCTGTGGAGACACAGTCAATACAGTCACAAAGCCGTCAGCAGCTGCCAGCTTCCTAACACCTGACCGCAGACTAAAAGTGACAGTGCTGAAATGAGCTCTGAGAGCTGCCTGTCAGTGCAGACTGTACCGTACCTCCAGAGTTGGTGCGGGTGTAGATGGGCAGATCCTTGGCTATCCTCCTCAGGATCTCCTGCTGAGACTCTCCCCGATCTTCACGCTCCAGCAGCTCCTTGTCAGAGTAGGACAGTTGAAACTACGTCGGGCAGAACACAGAGGGAAAGACAAGCAACACCTGGGATTTTATCAAAAGCTCTATCAGTGAGCTGCACTGTTTATTTCGAACCAATCATGCCTTGTCAGAAGAGTGAAATATTTTGTCAGATGTGAGTGTCAGTATTGCAGGCATGTGTGTTGTGAAGCTGCAGCTTTGCAGTGAAGACCGCCTGCCTCTGTTCCTTCCATTTGTCTTAGCTTATTTTGCACCTACAGGCAAAATGGTGGCAAAGCATCTCAGCACGGTGATATTACTTTCACCGTCTCTGGCGATTTATGATTGAACACTGCGAGCAAATAAATCTGATGATAACAAACAGTAGAGCAGCCATGAAATCTGACTCTCATTACAATGCCACAACCTCCACAGATTAAGCCATCACACCTCATAAAGGAGAAGCTTTCGATATGAGATGTCAGTAGCCCACATGCCTGCTTTACGTCAATGGGGCACATATAGGAAAAGGTGGTTTTCGTTTGAGTGCCACAGCCCCCTTCTAAGACGTGTGCATGTGTTCATTCACCCTGCAGAGCTGAAGTGCTGTGGTCAGGATCAGAGCCATTAGAGTGCAGCTGGAGTGGATATTAGTCTAAATGCAGCGTTCAATCACAAGGGGGGGCTGTGCTGGCCTCATCATCGCATCGCAAGCCGACACACTCACCTCCTTCAGGGGATTCATGGGCTTGGTGAAGATGGTTTGCCAGTAGGCCCACACAAACAGGATGAAAATGACATGGTACACCAGCAAGTACACAACTGAAATCAGAAAAACAAAATATAAGTTGTTGTCATCCTCGTCCTCTGTTATCTATGGTGAGCAGATATTGGAGCGACTGATGTGATTGATTGAATTAGTTTGAGTTGGATCTGTTAAAGGCTGAAGACGTCCGAAAAAAAACAAAACCTCTGCCCAGCACTTGACAGATATAGAAGAGCTGGAGACACTCACAGTGGAAATTAAGTTGCATTTTACAACACTCACCCTTTTGTCCTGTGTCTTCGATTGACTCTGAAAGACAAAAAGACACAGTCACTGAAAAACAACAGTTGAAACACAAGGTGTCGCGGGTCACAGGGGGCAGTGTTTGACTGACAGTCTGTCTGGAGTCACATTAATGAAGCTGAGAAACGCTGACACTGTAAACCTTATACCCTGTGTCCAATACCACACCATTCACAAAATCAATACACAGTCACACATTGTTCGTTTCTCTCCAGAGATACACACCACTGTCCTGACAACAGGCAGCAAAAAACAGCAAGAAGATCCTGCACTGCGTGTGTGTGTGTGTGTGTGTGTGTGATCGTGGGAGTTATAAACCTTTTTGGGAACTGGGGGAAAATCTGTGGATTTTAAAGTTAGAATTAGCCGACAGCTTCCGAAGTGGAATCTCATAAACAGAGACGAGTGGAGACGTGTTGTAAGATTAACAGACACTGTTGGTGGTGATATGTTAGCAATAATTAACTGAGCATACACAGTCATCCATCTTTGACAATTAGGCTGCAAACCCAGAAGCACATGCGTATACACACATAGCCACAGACCCACCTTCCCACACACACACACACACACACACACACACACAGACACACACACGTGCATAGGCACATTCGCACAATAGGCACTGAGGAAAGGTGAGCCAAGGAGACGAAACAAGGCAAAGGGCCAAAACTCGTGTGCTGCAGCTTGCCAACATAAAAACCCCAGAGTCCAACTGTGATGCCTCAGCACGCGTGCGTGTGTGCCTGTGTGTGTGTGTGTGTGTGTGAGTGAGATTAAAGGTATGTTCAAGCGAGGATGTACTGTGTCATAGAAAACATTGTCACTGTCATACATTGGCTTCCCTGGCCTCTCTTTGAATATATGTCCGATAAGAAACCTAACTTTCACATAGTTAATATTGTCAGTCGAATGGGAACCAACTCTTTGGTGCTTAAAAGAAAAAGTAGGTCAACCACAGATTGCTTGGTGTGAATTATGTAAGGCAGACAATGGGATTAACTGAACTGCTGAGGGGGAGCTATCAGCTGACAGTAACTTCATACAGCTGTCACTGTGTCTGTGAGCAGAGCGTATGCTGGTCTTGAGCAGCCACTGTAATGCCCTGCTGATGTTGTTTTTCATCAGACCACCCATGTGACTGGAGACCATCACAATGTCTAATTTGTTCTGCATGATGCAAAACAAGATGCCCTACCCTCCCATGAAAAAAAGAATCCTTTTTTTCTTGTCAGCCTGCATGGATCAACAATGCGTCTGTAGCAGACACATTTTGTGTCTTGTTGTTGATTTAACTCATACAGAGGTTGAAGTCCAGGTCGGCAAGGTACAGATCAATTTATGATAATAATGACACTGCCTATCCTTTTCGTATGGCCCGTTCCATCCATATGACCTTATCTGACCCCACCCCTGCTGGTACACTCAGTAAAGTGGTACTGCGATTCCTGACTCTCACAGATCACATGTAAAAATTTAAAAACAAAACAGCCAGAACCCTAAAGCCTTCCTTCCTGTGTCTTCATCTGTTTGGCCTCATTGAACAGTCTCTTTCATCCCACTTTTTGACAGCGGAGATCTTCTTTCCAAGTGAACTGACATGTTGCCAAATGGAGCAGAGGAGTAGGCTGCTCAAAGTCCCCTGAGACGTCCCAGAAACCATTACTCCCTATCCAGGTCAACTCTGTTCACTGTTTACCGAGTGCTTCGCTGTCTGTTGATGCACCAGCCAACGTTCAGCAGCCAGAGGGAGCGTGATGAAGGAGTCAGACTGACTCAAAATGCATTACAGTCAGACTTTTTGCCAAAAGATAATGCTGGTCGAGTTGTGGTGGAGGATATAAATTATGAAAATAAAGCTCTGCAACTACATGAGCTGCTATAAGTTTTCAGTGCTGATCGAGTGCCAGTGGTGGAGTCAGATAATGAACCCGATGGTCTAAACCCATTCTGCACACCCAGTGATACTGTTTCATGCAATCAGGGCTCCTTCACAATAAAAGCAGCCTATCTAACAACTCCACTAATGTCAGGATTTCAAACTATACATTTCATCATGCAATAACACACGGCCACATTCCTATAACAACAATAATGTGACGGCCTCTCGTTTGACTGTTGTTGTCATGTGACCCTCACTGCTCACACACTGCTGGAACAACAAGCCACTCAACGCTCTGCAGAAATAAATAACAACAACCGGCCTGAGCAACAAACTGATCAAACACAAATACCTCCCCACCCCAATGGCAAAACACACACACACACACACACACACACACACACACACACACACACACACACACACACACACACACACAAACACGGTACCCGCTTACTCTCAGACAGCTGATGTCTTACCTATGCAAAGCTGCAGAACATATGCGTAGTATGACCATGCTACTATGAGGGCGATGAACAGGACCGGGATCCAGTACAAAACTCTCTGACAGCCCCGCTTGATACTACGCGAGCCCGACGGTGCCATAGTCTACGAGCGGATCATTTCTCGTGCGCATTCATGTGTTACTCTAGCTCCCCTGGCTCAGTGTGTGTGTGTGTGTATGCGTGTGTGTGTCATCCTGCAGACTGTCACTGCATAGTAGCTCCGGCTCTGTTCATCCTAATCGGCAGCACAGACGCAACATCCTCCGCCCGCCGCTGTCGCTGTCGCTGTCTGTCTCTGTCTGTCTCTCTCTGTCTCTGTCTCTGTGTCTGCCGCTGCTGTACTGCTCTGATCGCTCTGCTCAGCCGCTGGCACACACTACAACCAAATATCAGACGGCTCACACACACACACACACACGCACGCACACTCCTGCGCGTGCACACACAAACACACTCTGGAGCCAGCAGCGCCTCTGCTGCCTCCCCACAGGTTGCCATGACGTCCGTGGATGCTGCAAGCCTGGCACATTTTTTCAGCGCGAGCAGATGGGTTCAATAAGTTCAAACTCGCCAGTGTTCAAACAGGGTCTGCGCGCTCTCAGCGCGGGCGCGCGCGCACACACACACTGCAGATACACAGAGACTACTCTTTGGTGTATCACTGATTTCAGCTGTGTGTTTACTATCAGTTGGTAGTCATGCTTACATGAAGCTCGTCCTCGTGTGTTTTACCACAGGAGCATATGGCGGTGGTTTGATCATGACCTGACGGTGTAGATGGAGGTCTGTAATATCCACCTGCTTCTGCTGCTTCACACCCAACTGCACCTGCAGAATGTGTAGCCATCCTGCAGTACACCCTGCAGCCCTCCTGCCAGGCTGCAGTCTGTGCTGAGGGTTTGCCTGTTGCCTTCACGTTGAACTGAATATTTTGGGAGGACTGTTTTTAAAATCTCCTGTTGGTGGATGGGAAAGATTCAATCTGTGATTTAGCACCTGTTGTCTGCTGACGCCTGTGTGGGAGGCACGCTGCAGCAATATGCACCAACTGGCAATATGCACCACAATATGCACATATCAGTCTCAGAGAGAACAGATGGACGCATCGCCAATGTTGTTTTAAAACTACTAAGACTAAAACAGGCAATATAACACAAGTGACCTCAAACGTAACAATCATTATCAGTTAGACAACAAATATATTTTATTTTTTACTTCTTAAACAATTTAGACACAAAGGTGTGTTTAAAGTTGAGGTTTTTTAATTAGTTTTGCAATAATCAGTGTCGCCGCAGGATGTGATATAAGTATGTGAGTAATACACAGCACAATACTTCACACAAAACAAAGCTGTTTTGTTTTGTTGACCTATTTGATGACATACAACACTATTGCATTTTTTGGTCATTTTGAAAACATACGATAACATACTACTATGACCTTTTCTGTCATTTTTGACAGCATACTTTACTATGATATTTTTTCAGTATTTTTGGCAACATTTTTTGGTCGATTTTGACAATAACTATAATATGATGATTCTTGGTCATTTTTGACAATATACAAAACTATGACGTTTTTGGTCAGTTTTGATGACATGCTATACCATTAAGTTTTTTGTTAATTTTTGACGACAGACTATACTATGTAGTGTTTTGGTCTTTTTTGACAACATTCTATACTATGAGAATTTCTCAACATTTTTGACCACATACTGTAGTATCCTATGATGCTTTTTCAACATTTTTGATGACAATCTTTTTAGACAACTTACTGCACTAATGTTGTTTTTTGGTCATTTTTGACAACATGCTATATTAAGATGATTTTTTGACATTTTTGCCAAACTGCAATATTGCGTTTTTGTGATTTTTCACTACATGCTATTTATACATTATCATATATTCTTGAACATGTAACACTTACAGCCATTGTTTTCTGAGGGATTGTTTCAGATTAGCCGTGAGTTGATACAAACATTTCATCATGGATTCTCCTTGTTTACATGCATACTTCCTGTTTCCTGTTACTACTCGGATTTCAAAATAAAGCTTAACAGTATCTGTGCAATAATACAAACATTCCAACAAAGTGTCTTTTAACATACAAAACATATTGACGGGCAGAACAACGTTTGTTGGTCGATTTTGATGACATGTCACTATCACTATTTTTTGTGATTTTTGACAACACACTATTTTGATGTTTGTTCAGTATTTTAGACAACATACTATACTTTGGCGATTCTCGGTCATTTTTGACAATATACTATACTACTATTGTGGTTTTTGAACATTTTTGAAGACATACTGCACTATTGTGTTTTGTGGTCATGTTTGACAACTTACCATACCATACTATCACCTTTTGTTTGGTCATTTTGACACCATTCTATAATACGACGTTATTTCGACATTTTTGATGACATACTATAATATGGTGTTTTATTCGACATTTTTGATGACATACTATACTATGATGTTTTTTTTTACATTTTTGACGTCTTTGTCAGAATATGTGGTTTTATAAAATTTACCAAAACATAACCAGAAATCCACATATTTAAATTTCATATTTATTGCACCATGTTGTTATAAATGTAACATTAGAGTAGCCACTCTGGCCTGATTTAAAAGAAAGACGCAAAGCTCTTCAAGAGTATTACTATTACAAACATTCAAAACATAATCAGAAGGTCTCCTGAAATACAAATACAAGAGTATTGTAAATATTATAGTGCGACATGATAATATCTTCAGTCGGTTTCAGCCCTTAAATTCTCTCTGAGTCAACATCATACCAGGAAACACCAGTCATTATGAATTCCTGTTACAATCACTTGTTCAAAAGAGTATCTCTGAAGTGAAGCCTGAGAATAAACTCTTCCTTACAGAGCCTAAAGGGAAGGTCATTTTAATCCTCTACTAATTAAAACCAACACTAATTTAAACTGAGTGTCCCAAGAGAGTGGAAACACATATGGCTTCAATATTTCTGCATATTTATAAAAGGGTCATCCCTGTCAGTGGCATAAAAATAGCACTTGTGTTTACTAGCCAAGAAATGATTAACGCTGTTAGCAGCCTGTAGTTAAACAGTGAAAAAGCTGGAGAGTGAGTGCGTGATTTCAGGCCTGCTAGCACTCGGGGATCCTGCAAGATTGTAGCTGCAGCCTTTTGGGAGAGAGGGGGCGGATAAGGGGGAGACGCTGCCAACAAACAATATACACTGACAAGACAGCATTAAGACTATGTGTGGATATTTAAATAAATATATGTTAATATATGTATTAACTAACAAACAACCAATAAATATATTTACAGGTGAATGCTTTGATGAACAGTTGTGAAAAGCAGAAATGGTAAGACAGTCTGAATAGTGCCATTTCAAGTCCTGTAGTGCTGAGTCAATTGGACTCAGTGAGTTTAAGAGCTTCACATTAGTTTGACCACATCCTGTCTGTTGAGGAACTTCTAACACTATGCTATTAAGATGCTGCAGCATGCATTAACCCTTTACCCTGATGAAGAGCAGGGCTTGTCCAGTTTGTCAGACATGCACTGATGCTGGGATCTTCACCTGGTAACGAAGCAAAGAGAAAAAGACACAAAACCAGTGATAAGTTCAGTGTAACTGAATGTACTGTTGTCATGAAGGCAGACTGCACCCATCCTTTCTGAATCTCAATTGCACACCAGCAATTAGAAACTGAAGAACTAGAATGTAATAATAATACAAAAAAAGTCTTGTATATTTTTTACTTCACTTTAAATCAACCTAAATTCGCCTAAATTATTTCTTTTTATTGCAGAACCATTATGAACAAAGTCATTTCCCAATTTTTATCAAGGCAACTTATCAAGCCCTTTCCCCAGAGGTGCTTTACCTTTGAAACATTTATACGGCTTTAAACTGCCCTGCTCGCTGCTCATGTATGCAGACTTAAGCTGGTATCTGGTGGCAGTTGATCAGGCGTTAATATTACAGTGTAACTTAATGCTCTGGTTCAGGAGAGTGTGGGCCTCAAATCACATGGGAAAAGCCTGGCTCTATATAGACTGGCTGTACATAGTGCAGCCCGGACACTCTGTCCGAGAATTAAAGCCACATGGTTACACCTCGTATCAACCAATCAGCAAGGTCCATTTTATTCTTGTCACATTCTCTCTCTTTACCTATTTTCCCGAAAGCTCCTTCTTCATGCAGGACTTGAACGAGGTGAACTTCTCCTCCATTCTGACACCCTGCAAGTGTGTGTGGGTGTATGAGAGAGAGAGAGAGAGAGAGAGAGAGAGAGAGAGAGAGAGAGAGAGAGAGAAAGGAGGATAAACACGTGAGACCAGTTCTGTCAAATCCCACTGGGTGGCAGTACAACTGCAGAAACTCTGATCACAGACACAGACAGACATGTGTCTCAGTAATAAAAAGTGGCAGCAGTGTAATTTAGACATGATGGCATAGAGGTGTTTAACATTACTTAGAGAAAAAAATGGTCATAATTATTCCTCACTTCAAGTAGTAATTTAGCAGGAAAACTTTGTGTTTGTGTCGATAATAGTTTCTTAGCAGGCCTAATTGTATTGTTTTGGGAATAAACATGTTTTTATGAGCTCAGCATTTACCCACGTTTGCCTGTTTATCCTTCATCAGATTAGGTCTGGCTTGGTTTTGCTGCCATGTGTTCAGCTTGGAGCTGAACTCCTAACACCTCTGTGCCGCTCTCCTTCCTGTGGAGCCACTATCTGAGGCTGACCCAGGAGGAAAGTAGGTCCAGCAGGCACAGCCCAGTATCATAACACAGAGATAAATGAACTCTAGTGCCTCACCCCGTTGCCACGGTGCAGCCGCTCCTTCATGACGCCAACAAACTCCTTGTGGCTGAGTTTACCATCGTGATCCTCGTCGAAGATCTTGAAGATGGTGTTGACCAGATGGTGCGTCAGCTTGATGCCCGTAGCCACATAGACAGCTCGGGTGAACTCCTCTGGACACGACAAGTGAAACAATAAGACAAAAGTCTGTGCGTGCAGATATATGTGTATCGTGAAGATCAAGTAGCTCTTCTCTAAAGGAGAAAACATCAACCTCTGACGCTCACTGTGTGTGAGGCTGATTGTAGAGTGTGTTCAACAAACACATGGGGTGTCATGTTTAGGTGTCCATATACTTTTAGCCATGTTGAGGGATTGCCTCAGGACAAGCATATGATACCTCCAAGAATTAGACAACGCCAATTAAAGATCTTGAGGGTTTAACCTTTGTGCTTATTGCTTTAAAGACTCATGTTGTCACAAGAACATGCACATGTCTAACTAAAAAACTTTTTTTTAACCTAACAAATAATGACTCCTGAGTGAACAGTCTCAGACTCTATGATATGACATGATATGATATGATCAACCACAATGATCCAGGGACTCCAGTGTATGTGTTGTTAAGTTAGCGGGTGACTTAGTCTTTACCTTGACCAATGGAGCGGTGAGCAAAGTTGTACATCTGCATGGCGATGGTAAAATCCTCCAGGTTGTTTAAGAACTGGAAAAAGGACCTGAACTCTTCAAAGCTGATTCCCTGCAAACAGATACCAACATTAACACTATGACTTCACTGAAGAAACATGAAGGTGGTGAAATGTTTAATGAGGAAATATAAATCAGATCGCTTCATAAAGCAAACCGATTTATCTGCATGAGTCAACACTCCAGCAGAGGCTGGTGCTGCAGTTCACACTATACATAATAATCTGCTTCCTTTCATCGTGCAGGGGAATCCTTTAGTGTGTGTGGGACCTTGAAGCCATCAGATAGATAACACACCCAAACACACAAAGTATACACTGCTGGATTTTCCCTGCACAGTATGGACACGCTGAGCTGTCAACAGTGGGGGGAGGATTGTAGCTTTTGGGAAGAGGTCAGGCCGCTTGCAAACCTTTTCTAAAGCAGATTAACCTGATACTTGCATAAACAAAAACAAAAGAGACGAATCCCCAAACATCTCAGGCTTGGCTGATGACTCAAACACTGAGCCTATTGATGTCCACTCAACCGTCCCGCTGCTACCAGCTCCCGCTCTGCCGGGGCCCCCGCCGAAGAGGCAACACACACAGCCGAACAAATGGAGTAATGACTAATCTGTGACGCTTTGCTGTTTTAACAAGGTGAGGGCCATAAAATATCTCTTAGCCTAATGATGAGACCCACTTGATTATCAATGGAGATCTAGCAACAGGCTACTCGAGCTGGCTGAGGAGCTGCTGGTGTCTCTTCATGCGGGTCAGGGTGCCAAGAGGAAATACAAATTACTGCTTAAATGAGGATGCTTCACTCAACAGCTAATTCACACACTGGTACTGAGAGGACGCTAAGTAAAAACTCTACTCCGTGTGTGTGTGTGTGTGCGTGTGTGTGTGCAAAGGCTGTTTCTAACAACATCAACATGTAAAGGTTTTTTTCTTTTTACAAAGTTTTTTTATGTTTGTAGAAAAACTAAGCCTGAAGTCACTGGGTGTGTCATCAGAGGGTAAACGAGCTTTAAACAAATCCTCATTGTCTGGAACAGCTCTGGTTCATTAAAGCGGGGCATTGCTCTGTGTTAATTATCTGCTCTCAGTGGTTGACTTATCAAACTCTCCAGCAGCAGAGTTCTTCTTCTGATGTTGTTTAATGGTGGTTGGCAAAAAAAAAAGAAGAAGAAACGTTTAGGTACATTAACAGCCAAATTGCATTTCATTACATTACCATCACATTACCATCACCTGCACTCACCTCTTTTTAAAACTCAAACCTGTTGCTTTGGAGTCCGATAATAACAAATAAGTCTTCTGAAAGCTCAAACTGTCATTTACAACTTGATCAAGTACAAGTGAGACGTGAATTAATAAAGGTGGTGGATGTTGAGGGCTATGTAATAACCAAGTGAACAAGAAGGAAAACCAGCACCTTTTCATCCGGGATGCTGTGTCGCACGTTCTCCAAGTATCCGCTGACATCGTCCACGTTGGTGTAGCGGAGGAGGATGCGGGCAAAGTCTTCCTTGCTAATGGTGGGCATGCCTCTGGAGTAGGAGAGGAACTCTATTTCAAGCACCTCTGTCTGCAGGTTGTCCATGAACCTGCAGGAGGGTGAAGGACAGCGGCTGATGGAACTCCCACACATGAGGGAACACAGTCACTAACCAAGCTACTAAAGTCTTAGCTGCTAGAGGTTCAATGTGGTATGACAATGATAAACAATACGACAGCATGAGATAAGGGTTTGATCAGGGGGCATTGTGATTAATGAAACAGAAGGTTTCTCAACTCACTTGTAAAAATCTTCAAATTTCAATTCAGCTTTGCCTTTTTTCCCAAAGAAATGGACCAGCAAAGTTGTCTCTGCTTTCTCATCCGCATGCTGTCAACAGAACCAAACATTAACAAATGTTATTACTTATATAATGATGTTATATGTTATAGCTTTAGATCTCCACCTCAGAAAACCACAATGCACAGTTGATGAAGCCAAACTCAGAATGTCCGAATTTACACTGAAGCAGCCAATACGAGCCGTTCGTTCTCTTCAGATTTCCATGGTAACGGCAGGTAAACATTAACAATGACATTTATTTAACCACGCTGAAGTAAAGATGTTAGTTAATAGCCATACCCAGATGGAGCTTTTCAATAATTACTCAGAGTTAATGGTTAATTTCCACTGTGCCTGAAGCCAAACAGTGGACCAGCAGTTCTCATTTCTCCATGATTCAAACATGGGCCGTGCAACAGGTCGATTACACATGCTGCAGCTACGCTGCTGAGCATGCATCAATCAAACACATGTTCTAACAGTAGTCAGCTGGTACTGCTGTGGAGTATTACTGTGAGAGTGTAATAGTCAAAGGTGAAGAAGCATCTTAATGTCCGCTTTACTACCTCAGTCAGATCAGAAAACAGAACCTGACTCGCGCCACGTCTGAGAGCATCCCACATGCCCCGGGCCTCCACATGCTGACTGTCTTTTTTAAGAACCTGCGGTTGAATCAGAGTTATTGGAAGACAGAATACATTCGGCAGGCACATGTTAGGCAGATTAGAAAAATGGACAAACACACAGGAAGGGTGCACACACTGGCAGGAGAACGCACTGGCGTGGACTAGAAACATGACAGGCAGACAGGCGAGCACGCGATCCACAGAGACACTGGGGCAGACAATCTGACAACCAACATGCAGAGACAGACCAGGGCTGACACCAGTGGATCTGACATGAGCCTGCTCTGCAGCCATGCATGCAGCCTCTTGGCAGAACAATGTGCCAGAGCCGCTAACACATGTCCAAAGCATGCAGGTCACAAGACCATGCCAGTCGCACAATACGACTGAACCCTCTCTGTTTATCACCACTTCATGCTGAGCTGCAGGTAAATGCAAATGTAAATATAAGAGTCCAGTTGTAAGACACTTTCAGATGTTGGTTTGATACTGTATATTCTTTGGGGGAAATGTTTTGTCTGTGTTCCATTTGCTGGCTGTCGGCGTCTGCAACAAAGAAGCCACTCTGCGCTATTTTTCTGTGAGGTCACGATCCTGATCTCAGATTAACCAATCATTACTGTTATTACAGTTTACGCTGCCGCCTTCACTCTCTCAGCTGCCGTGGGACTAAAATAACTAAAGCTGCAGTGAAGCACGGCTGTCAACAACAGTTTGCTTGTAATTGGTGTCGTGTGTGATAAAAAAGATGAGTGTGTGCAATCTAAGCAGTTAGGAAGGACTTGGATTTCTCACTGCCATTATCGAACCAACCCATGCTTGTGTCTCACTGTCATTCCGCTTTGTCAGCCTATCATTTCTACAGCCCCGATGTCTGTCAAGTCTCGACATCACCTCACTGAAACACACACAACCAACCCGCTGCCAGCAGCCGTCCACACGCGTTCTCATGTACGGCTTGGTATGTTTCATAATATTTATTTATTTTAATTTTTTTTTTCACCTGTGAGGCCTGAGGGGAGGAGTGAGACAGCTGATAAAACAGATTTCACTCGCAGCTTCATCACTTCTCACCACAGGGGGAGATTTACGGTCTGATCCCACAGCTAATTACAGAACAAGACTTTAATGCACCGCGCTGGTCTCATCTCATCCCATGAAACGATACAATACAAGAATATGTCGGGGAAAGCCCAACCGCAGCACTGAAGACATGCCAGTTATGTGTTGTTGGGGAAAAAAAAGACTTTTGAACTTTTTTTCTGGAAAGATACCAACAGGATGACAGGAGAAATCAAAACAAAAGAGACACACCTAAAGGTAAAGTCTTCAAACACCACACTGAAAAGACGCCTCTGTCCCTCTGTTGGCTGAAGGCTCCTCACTGTGTGTGTGGGTGTGTGTGTGTGTGTGTTGCTACTCCTCTCTGACTGGCATCTTCATGGTCAAACCCACCTCTAAAGGTAACCTGAGCCCAAATACCACTCCTCAACAAACTGTAAAAATAAAACATGGGGGTCTCGGTGCAAACGCTGTCAGTCTCCAGGTAAGTGGAATCTCTCGGCCAACGCTGACTAAAGGCAAGTGCATAAATCATCCGCGCTGTGCCCACCACACACACACACACACATACACGCACACACACACACACAGCCAATTTGTCAGATAATGCTCAGTTAAACAGTAATGTGTCTCAATTTCAGTGGATGTGAATGTGGCTATGCGGCGTTAACGGTGACAAATACGGGTGGTGTCAGCCCCTGAGATACCTGTCTTTTCTGTGCTAACTCGCTATGACAAAACGGTTTGGGGTTGGGGAGGCTGCGTGCCAAAAAGACATGCAACAAGCAGAACTGTTCATTTTCCTTCAGGGGGAAAGAACAATACGTACATTGTGCGGCTGGGATGTGCGGTGACCATAAAGCTGCAGGATCTGAAATGCAAGCGAGGAAGCACGCGTGACAGAAGATCCATTTATAAATCCTAAAATACTGTAGAACAAGAAGATGTCTGGAAATTTTCTTTTGTCAGAATCATCAACTTTAAAAAAAAATCAAGATCAGGGCTCCCTTCCTTAATCTTTTATGAATGCACCCAGTCCTCATGCCCAATATCGTCTTCTTGCAAGGCATCGTTATTCTTCGACATCTAGAGTGCCCATTCTAATGATCTTTTTGATGGTTATACGGGCGTCAGATTAATTCAAGACTGTCCAGAGATGCTAACATTTGTCCCAGCAGAATAAGCTCCTCCATGTTGTGTTTGTGCGATAAGACCTCAAAGAGTTGCTCTTATCGCTCGCCTCTGCTGGGCTCTGCTCTGCCTGTTTACATCCACCTGCATGCGGCACAAGACAGCACTGAACAGATGAAAGCTTCAGGCATGTTTCACCCTGTATGACTACACTCACCCATGTGCGCTTCTCCCCGGTAATAAAGTGCTGCAAGCAAACAGCGTCCATGTCTTCCTGTTTCAAATGTGCTTTGCCAATGAAAGCCACAAAACAAAAGCCCTGTCATATGATCATCTCCATGAGCTGACATATCAAGTCATTTATTATCTATACATTTCAATTCGATCTGGAGCAGCATGATTATTCATGAGAAGTTGTGTGTCTGTTGAAATATATTGACTTCTGTTTTGGCCTGTGCCATCTCCTGAGTGTAGTATCTCCCTCTTTAGCTATGAACAGCCCCACTGTGTTCACCATCACTGTCTGTAAGAGCTGAGGCGCAACCAAAAAAAGAAAAGAAAAAAAAAGAGAAAAGAAACACAGGATGACACCTGCTTGGTTCCACTAACCTATATATTTGCCTCCATTATGAAATCACTACACGGTGTAAACTGGAGCAACTCGTACCTGCTGGTCCAATCGTTGCACATCTTCACTAACTTCTTTTCTGTCCTTTTTCTTACGGAATATTTCTTCCAGCTGGGAAAAAAGGGACATCTATTACACAGAGTGTGACATGTGGCTAAATGCATTTCGGTATCTGAGTTTATCAGAGTGTGGCTCGTACCACTAAGAACTCCCTTTTGTCCACCATTTCATTCCCATCTGCATCAAACATGTTGAACGCGATCCTGAAGCCAGCGTGGGGCTCTGAAATCAAACACACACAAAAAAAAACACGTTTCAGATAACTCCCTCTTACAGATAACGCTGTTGAATCCAGGTATACACACACTTACTTGTTAAAATGCAGAGCAGGAAGAGGTACTCTGTGTAACTAATGACACCTGGGAAACAGGGGGAAAAAAAACAGTCAAGCTGAGAAACAAAAAACCAAAATGTTCCTTTTTCCACACAAGACAGCATCAATTAGCATTAAACAAGGTGTTTACAGATGTTCAGAGTCATGCGGCTCGGGTGAAGAAGCCATCCAGAGAAAGAGTGCACGCCTTTAGACAAGAGTAATCTTCTCGCGCTCACTGATAACATCTTAAAAGGTGCCTTCTGCTTCATGCCCGGTGTTCCTCTCACACAAACACGGCCTTTACAACTGAGCTGACCTATCTGGACACAAACCCAAACAAATTTAAAGCCTACGGCTTCTGATCGTGTTTGGGTAACAAGGTGTAATACATTCTCGAGTGATCTGTCACTGATTGAGAATGGCCGACTCAGGGCTTTTTGTCCCGTCCTTCAGCTCCCTTTGTTGTGTGACACGGAGAAGGGAAGAGTAAGTGTCGGGAGACATCTCAGCCGACTCAGGAGGCTTCTCCCCTCTGACTCTGAAAGCATTCCCAAGTTTTTGTTTGCTCGGGGAGATAGAGAATCGAGTTCAGATAGTTCTGGGTGACTGCTCCAGGTGTTATGGGAAAAGAACTCAGGTACCGACTTTGCTGCAGGGAGAGATTTTCCGAAAGAGGAACATTAAAGGGGAAAAAACAACACTGGCAAACAAAGGCAGACCCTGCCTTAATGCTGGAGGCCTCCAGGGGCAGGAAGTACGCCACGATTAGAGTGATGTAAACAGACAAAACATTGAAACACATGTAGAAACCGAGGCGTGAAAAGAGAATTAGTGAGGTGTGCCATTAGACAAAGGTCATCTCGAAAATCCCCCATGATGCAGTGCTCCATCTTCTCGCTGCAGCTCTGGCTGTGTGGCAGGTTCGGCCTCATGATGACAACACATCTCCAGCTTCAAAGCCTTGAAAGCTTAAATGGGATGAGGAGGGGAAAAAAACTTTTAAGATTCCAGCCATGTTTCACCAATACCACACACCTTTACTCCTGAAGGGACCCCCCCTCCCCGCCCACCCCCCCTCCCTGCAGCTCAGCCTCTGAGCTCAAGTAGATGTTGTTAGACAATACAATGAATTCCACAGAAACACTTCATACAGAGTGGCAGTCCCACAGATGTAATCCAATGCCATTCTCAGGCTTCATAATGTCCGCGGTGATCAGGGGGGTGGCCAGTGGGACATGTCTCAACATAGCTGGGTTCAAACAGCTCCCTCGCTCTCTACAGCGACGCTTTGTTCGCAGATCAATCCAGTCCCTTTTTTCTCCCCCCCTGACAAAGCCGCAAAGTTTAACAGCAGGATTAAAAAGCCCCAAATCCCAGCGTTGGCACTTAGCTAAAGCAACAGAGGAGAGAGAGCAGTGCAGGGAGATCTGATGCTCCGCTGGCTCGTCTGAGCGAGTGAGCGGGAGCGTGCAGGTCCAGGTGGGGAAATGAAAAAGACGTTCACTCAAAACTCAGATTTTATTTTCATTGGTATGAAGAGGCTGCGTGTTAAAGCTTCACAACCCGCATTCAATTTCATCAGATTCTTCTTTGAAATAAAACCATACAGTGCTAATATGGTATCAATATCTAAATTTTATATATATATATATATGTATTTTCTGTCCATGAAATTTTCCTTAAGTGGAGGCTTCATGTAAGCCGACTCATTACACTGAAAAATGTTACACCTCATTTTGTATTTGAGGGAAAGGGAGGAACCCGGTTTATAATCACAGGACTCGGCCCTTCTACAAAGGTTACCTGCGAATAAATCCACAACACGTTACCAGGCTGATGCAGAGATAAGATAGCGTTTACAGCACACCCTTTCTGCTCTGGATTATATGAGGCTGACCTGCACAACAGAGCACGCAGACGTGGACACCACACAGAAGGCCTTAAAATAAGAAGCTGAGTTACCTACTGTATATCCAAGTGGTTGGTGGGTAAATCTCTGCTAATTCAGCTGGCTTTCTTACCTCCTTTATGAAGACTCCTAAACAAATTGGATGATCCTTTCCAAACAGGCGGGGTATCAGCCAGCATCTTGTCTAATTCCTGAGAGAGTCGAGGAAAATCCCAAATCACTATTCATTTCTAAATCCCGGGTATTTAGAACATAGCACAGTGTTTGCTGTCATTACAGGACTGAAAGCGTAGAGTCTTCTCAATAGCAACAAAAGTAAAGAAGCATCATTCCTTGGAACTGAGTTTCTATATCTGATAGTATGGAATTAATAAATTGTAAAACAGCACTGGTCCTTTAAAGACAAAACAACTCACCTTTTTTGTGAGTGACCTCCATTCTCTCCTACCTAGGAAGACAGGGCTAACAGTTAATAGCTGGTGTGTTTGTGAGTTTGATTACACACACACACACACACACATTAATGTGGACAGCAACATCTGAGCAGTATGTCCATGGAGACATGGACACATTCCAGTGGTCAATAAAGCAGTAGATAAGATGGATGAATTGTAATAAACACGTGGCTGGAAAATCACATAAATAACAGTGACAGCAGCTCTCCACTGACACATTTTAAAACTGGGACTATCATTTCTAAAAGAACGGTACTGTTATGAAAGGTATTGTCCTTATACAGGCATTTATCTGATGCCTTCAATTAATCATTCATAGCCTGCAACACGCATGGGTCTCATATGAATAATTTACATGACAGCACTGGAGCTTTTGATTCTAATCATTCAGCTTCTCTCTGTTGTGTCTGAAATTAAAGCATCACTTATGCATCATGTCCATGTCCAAGGCCATACTGAACATCCATAGGAATGACAAACTCTCTTTTTACTGCCACAATAAAGCCATAAAACACCATGATTGCCATTTTGCAACACATTAGCCATTATCAACTAGAGGATAATGACGAATGCTGTTCCACTGGTGCTTTTGTTTACCTTCCTCATTAAATGATCAGCGACACAATGTGCAAAACAGTACAACAGGAAACACGCTGAATCAGAATTTATTATACAAATCACAATGTCTTATCATTATGTTCCTGAAATCAGTGTTAGATCATTTGGTCTCTCTGGCTCTGTGCAAGTTTGTTGCCACATAAATGAGCCATAAAAGTGGGGTGGCTGGTAAAGATGTCTATCTTTATGCAGGTGTTATGACTGAAGCACTTCAAGCTGCAACTTATTGTCTGATGACACTTCCCAGGCCCTCAGCAGCAAGCCGTGTTCCAGGAAACAACTGCTTTTTTTTTTTAATGTTGAGTAATGGGAGGGTGAAGGAGCAGGGATTTATTTGATGAGCTGATGGAAGCTTAATTAAGCAAATGGCTTCTGACAAATAACGCTGATTTCTCCACTGAGCTGCAAAGAATTATGCAGGCTGAACTGCATCTGCAGTGCAGCACCCCGTTACAGTACAACGAGAATAAAGACAAAGCTAAATTTATGTCCATTACAGGTTAAGAAATAGTTATTTTCATGCAAATGTATATTTAAACCTAAACATGAAAGACTGTACTTCTGATGGACCAGGAACTATAGTCCCCCCTGAGCAGCCAGGGGAAATAAAGTCCCAAGCACCCCTTTGCTGATCATAAGAGCCAACAACTGGGGCACAACGTGATGATATAATATAATATAATGTGATATTTTGTAATCCATTGTGAAGCGATGTAATGTGATATGTTATAATATAATGTAAATAGAGGTAATGCACCTATAAACTGTTTGCTAGTCGCTATTAAATAAAAAATAATAAAAAGAAAAAGGAAACCTCTGTGTGTTTGAATGTTGTGTTGTAGTGTTTTGTGCGAACGTGGCAGAGTAGCAGAAGCACACTCACGTTTCGGTTCATTCAGAGTGACAGATTCGATGAAGTCCAGTGGAGTCATGTAGAGCTGGCCGTCATGCTCCACTGAGCTGAAGAGGCGAAATCTGTTTTCATAGGATGACATGTACACATCTCTCTCATCCAGAACATAGGTCCTGGCCTGAAAACACACACACATACACCATTCAGAAAATGCAAATCATATCAGCAGTGATAATACTGTCTGAAAGATGCTTTTCATGAAATCCACTGAGGCTGTTCTTGTCACAGAAAGCCTTGCTCATTGGAACAACAAAGAGGCCTATGCTTTAATACAGTAATGGGGCGCATGTTCTGTCAGTCCTATTTTTCATCCCTGTTCACCAGATAATGTCCTTACAACTGTTCAGACCAGGCCAGATAAGGAGGCTGGATTGGTGAAGACAGAGCAAATCTCTCTGTCAGGTGGCACAGTGCCAGGTCCACTGGGCACCAAGCAAACACCCAGGGAATGTCTGCCCCCCTCTGCTTAACCATTAAAGCCCCTCTAACCACCCCCACTTCTCATCAAATGTCAGCCCCTCCACCAGCCCCAGTGTCCAGTTTCCTGTGTCCCTGAATTCCTGCTGCCCGTGGACACCAGTCAGTTTTACCCCTCCTCCTACCTGCAGATGTCAAACAAGGAAACGTCTGTGGCTATAAAGGTGTACAAGCTAGACCTTCTTTACTTTGTTGATTAATGTGATCTGTGAAATTAAGGTCAACATTTCCTAGTCTCCAGGAAATACTGGCTTAACTCACTGACCTATCAACGTGCTTGGTAAATGTTTCTGGATGGAAGAAATGTGCTGAGCACCGGTCCCTGAACTCCCAGGATACGTTTTCAAAACTCTTCTAAATCTTCTCTGTAACATGACGACACCAGTGAAGACCATCAACTAAAACACACAGGTCCCACAGTATGACAGAGTTCACAATATTTACATTTTCCCTGCATCTGTTTGTGAGAAGCAGAATAATCAACTAATGGTTTCAGCTTTAAAGTAGATACAGCCTCTACTCATTTAAACTTTATAAATATATGTGGATTTACTGCCTCACTCCTTCATGTGACTGTTACCTCGTTAAAAAAGTATCTGACAGAGGCTGATGAACTCAGCTGTTTTAATAAATTATGAACTGATTTGATGATATAAAAATAAGGACTACTTCTAGTAACACAAGAGAATAATTGATCGAGTTTGACTTGTCATCTCCAGCTAAACAATGTGGTCATAACAATACGTAAAAGCTCAATTCAAAAACAGCTACATATTTGAAACAGAGAAATTTAACAAGCGTTACAAAATGATTTTATAATCAACAGCTGTCTAATAAAGAATCAACATAAATCCAGAGTAAAAGCCTTCAGGAGATTCAGGCTTTGATGTTAGGTCACGCATGAAGAATCACATTCAACAATATAATAATGTTATTTTGTAAGAAGTAAATCAGTTTGATATCTCAGTTACTTCAGTAGGTTAATAATAAGGCAAAACCTTCAGTAATGTCGGTCAGTGGGTCACGTGATCTGAGGCGCCTTTGACCGTTTTGCTGTTTCAGCACCAAGGGTCGCGGATAGCGCCTGATGATGACATCATTAATAATAACCTACTATGACCGCCGTTTCACGCGCACGTCGTGATGTGCGATGAGATCATTAATGAAAACACAGAGAGAGAGAGAGAGAGAGAGACTGGCGCTGACTGTCTCACTGTACCTGATCGCTGGCTGAAACCGACGGCAGCACCAGATGCGACAGTCGCGCCTCGACACGGCTCCTCAGTCCGCAGCAGTAATATGCGGCTGCGGCAGCGGCAGCGGCGACGCCCGATCCGACTGCGGCAACTTTCAGCGCCTTTGCCGCATCAGGGGCCGTCTGCTGCTTCCGCGCCGCAAACCGCCCTGCTGTGCTGGTGAATGAAGCGATCAGCCTGCGCAGGGCAGCCATGTCTGTTTACACTGAGGTGTCGTAACCCGCTGCACGCAGCACTGCGCGAGACGCCCGCTGCGCCGAGCTCGCGAGAAAAGCTGCGTGTATGCGTACGTGTGTGTGTGTGTGTGTGCTCTCTGAAGGTGCACTGGGATTAAAGAGCATTACATTCATCAGAGTGAAGCAAATGTTTTGCACCAAAGATGGAAACTGAGTGTGAATCATTTCATGTCATTATAAACTGTCTCTCTCTCACACACGCACACACACACACACACACACACACACACACACACACACACACACACACACACACACACACATTAAGAGGTTTGATTGGAATTAGAAGTGATGTCAGAGCTCACCATCAACTCCCTCTCTCTCCCTCTCCTCCTCTCTCTCTCCTGTCCTCTCCTTGCCAGGGCACGTCTCCGCTGTGACGGCCCCGCCCACTCCTAGTCCTGTGTCTCCCGTGTCTCTGCACCTGCCTCACGAGCCCTGACACTCACAGCGCACAGCCTCCTCCTGCAGCTCCTTCCTCCCGGAGCTGCTTCCTCCTGCTCCTGCTCCTGCTCCTCCACCTGCTCCTGCGCCGCAGCCCTCTGCTCCGTCCTCTGCTCCGTCCTCTGCTCTGTCCTCTGCTCTGTCCTCTGCTCCGTCCTCTGCTCCGTCCTCTGCGGACAGCTCCTCTGCGGACAGGTGTGCAGCATGAGGGCTGTGTGTGTGTGAGGAGCGGCAGTCCGCCTCCAGCGGATGAGGACGGCAGCAGGGAGAAATCAGTGCATCCAGCAGCGAGCAGTGGCTGAGTGTTCATGCAGGCTGACGGGAGACAGATCCGTGCGTCCGCGTGTGCCTGCACCATAGTAACGGAGGAGCTGGACGGAAACATGCAGGGGAAGTGACAGTGGAAAGCAGGCAGTGTAGTACGCAAGAGCCCGCTCCCTCCGGACCTCCTCTCTGAACTTTACCCGCTGCGCCGTGACGCCATGGCCGCCGCTTCTCTGGCCGAAGTTGGAGGCGTCTTGCACGGCGTCGACGGTGTCGCGCACGTCGGGTCCCATTTCCTCCTGAGTCCTCTCGGGGACAGTCCGACGCTGCTGGGGGAGCACCTCATTCCCGGGGACCGGCTCCACCGCAGCGCCACGGCGGATTTAACGCACCTGAAAGGGATCCTGAGGAGGAGACAGCTGTACTGCAGGACCGGCTTCCATCTGGAGATACTTCCGGATGGCACAGTGCAGGGGACAAGGAAGGACCACAGCCGATTTGGTAAAACACTGATGTGATGCATTTTTTAAAAATATGTATATAGCAAAAATAAAGTATTAAAAACTTAGCAACCGCTAATAATGAAATGACTTAGTAATATACGTAACAGCAACAACAGAACAGTGGGAGTGAGCCTGTAGACTGAGATATACTTGTGTTCATGTAAAATATTTTTTTATTTTGTAGATCATATTCTTGCTTGTAAGACAAAGACTGCACACAACAACAGTGTTATTCTCTGCAGGTATTTTGGAATTCATTAGCCTGGCTGTTGGCTTGATAAGCATTCGAGGGGTGGACAGTGGACTCTATCTAGGGATGAACAACAAAGGAGAGCTGTATGGCTCTGTAAGTACCAACTTTTCCTATTCATGTTGTCCCAATCCTCCCTTTTTACTTGGACTTTCAGGAAGATAAACACAAACGAGTGACGATGTGGGCCCTGTGTTCTCTTTCATCATTTCTCTGACGACGTCTCCTTTGTTTTCAGGAGAAGCTCACGGCTGAATGTGTCTTCAGGGAGCAGTTTGAGGAGAACTGGTACAACACATACTCCTCCAACCTCTACAAGCACGGAGACAAAGGGACTCGTTATTTCGTGGCATTAAATAAAGACGGCACGCCAAGGGATGGGACTAAATCCAGGCGGCACCAGAAATTTACACACTTCTTGCCCAGGCCTGTGGACCCTGACCGTGTACCAGAGCTGTACAGGGACATCCTGGGACACAGCTGAGACCTGGAGGCCTGGTGCACATAAGGAATAGCTGCTAAACCCCTCACAGGCAGGGAGCAGAGAAGAGAAAGAGGGACGCAGGCAGGGATGTGGCCGGTGCAGGCTGGTGGGCAGCAGCCCGACCGGCAGGGAGAAAGGTACCGGGGCCTCTTTTAGGAATGCATGGACCGTCTCTCAGCAGCCATGAAGAGAGGTTAGAATATCTACACTCCTGGCATGAGGGGGTCATTTGTTTCAGAGGTCGGAGAACCCTCAAATGTACCTGGAATAGCAGATGGATGGGAAACAGAGCTGAATGGTCCGGGAGCATCTCCCCTGTTGTCTGTTGGACAGAGACGCTAGCTGGTGTGGAGTCCGTGGATCTGTAGTATCCCGAGATGCTACTTGGTGTTGTTTGGGTGCTGTGTCAGAGAGCCACAGTTTGTTCAGGATGACTTTGAAGGAATTCTGTTTTTTTTTTCCTCAACTGTGTGTAGACCTGTAAAAAAAAAGAGCAAAGCATAACAATTTATTTATTCCTTTTAGATACATATATTTATGTTATATATATATTTATTTATTTGAGAATATATTTTTACAATTAGATACTTACAATATAGAAAAAAAACAGTAGGAATTGTATCAGTTATATCAACACTAAGACACTGTACCATTAAGTCTTTTATTTTGAAAAGCTCAACCAGTGATATACTGTAACATGAAAAAAAAACTATAACATTTAAGGAAAATTTGATAGCGATCCCCACACATGAAATGTATTTTATCACAATCAGATAACTGTGAATCAATGAAAATAATCTTTGTCTTGTTGACATGGTGATTACATCCAAACTACTGTTACATGTGTTATTAGCAAAATCTGAAGTTGACAATTAGTATCTGTAGTTGACAATACACACAATAAATTGCTCTAAATGTGACCGTGTGCCTCGTTGTCAGCCTGTACGATCAGAGACAAGGACACTTTGTTTGCTCCTTTAAATACACAATATTTGAAAAGAGCACTTTATTGGTTGCCTTTGCCTTCCCGAGTTTAAACGTATAAAGCTGCTTACGAGATCAATGTTGTCTTTCTTTATGGACGCCATTACGCCAGGGGACGAGTCGTAGACTTGATGCGCGCATAAAACTTCAAAGCGTCCCTCTTGAACGCTGCGAGGCTGCACAACGACACGATCAGGACCAAATAAAATCTGACCTTTTGCTCAGGCTCTGCGACTTTAGCAGCTGTATAAAAGTGGAGGTCAGAGCGATAAGGATTAAGTAACCTCTGCTGACAGTTGGAGGATTGCAGACTTGTTGAGATGTCACATTAAACCATGGAATGCAAAGGGGCCATGGAGTCTTTACGTCTCTGACTCTTATTCTGTTATTTCCTTACAGCTCCTCTCTGCTGTGTGTTAAAAATCAATGTAACGCAAACATTACACTATACTGTACTTTTCTATGTTGCGCAGTTGGAATTTGGAGACACAAATCAGTCGAATTTGCGATTTATTTTACAATAGCCACTATCTCATATCTGTGCACAGTTGCCGCCACGGTTGGGAGCAGATCTGTGTTGAAGCATGAAAGTGCAGCCTGTGATCTCAGTGAGCGTGTGTGATGGTGAGCCAGTGGGGGTGTCTCAATACGGGGAGTCAACGCTGCTGCCAACTCTCTCCTGTCTACAGCACGACACGGCGGGACTTTCCCACATGCACACCTTGAACATCAACACGCTTCTGTCGTCGATTAATGACAGCATCGCAGAGTGTATTATAACCTGCGTGCACACGGACATCCCCTGTCCACTGGGTCGACACACGCAAGCCTATTACAGCATGAAAAAGGATCCTGGTGCTTGTTTTTCTGAAAGATGCTGTCACTGCTCGTCTTTCTTTGGCTTCTCAGAAAAGTTAACAAGCATGAAACTGATGGACAGGGTGTGCTTCATTCCTGTCTCGTCCCATCTTTCCAAGCTAAAGAATGTGTTGCCATAATAGTTTATCCATGACTGTTTTTTTTTTCTTTTTGTTAGAATAGCTGGAAAGAGACTAAAGTTTCAGTGAGGGCTCATCCCCATTACCTCTGTGCCCATGAAAAGCAGACTTTGTGCAAATCTAAGAGCGTAACCTCCACCGCTCCCCCTCGACATTTTCAAGGTCATGCTCCAAACATGCTGGATGTGATACCTGATGCCCAGAAGTGCTCTTTGGCACTTATTTAACCAATGTTTTTTGTCTACCCGGCCCTTAGACAGACGCTTTTGTTCCACCTACGCCGCTGTTTCCTCCAGGTGGTCTGTGGCTCCCTGCTGAAGACACTTAAACCCCTCATCCGCACCCACTCTGACACGTTTAATAGATGCTCCCTGACTTTCACCACCTCCTCAGGCGCAGCAGCCTTAAAGGGCTCTTGAGGAAACCCAATCAAGTGTGTGTATGTGTGTGTGTGTGTGTGTGTGTGTGTGTGGCATGGATCCACGGGCAGGTGTGGAAGTCAGTGATCTAGCATGTCTATCTTCACAGTCCGGTCAGACAGTGCAGGTGTTCCCTCAGCACTCCAGCACACACACTCTGATCTCGGTCCTGCTGTTTGTCAGCCGGGGATGTAACTTAGCAGCACCGGGCCGAAGAGGAGGAGGAGGAGGAGGAGGAGGAGGAGGAGGAGGAGGGTGGAAATGAAGCCGACTTTGTTGTCTGCCCCCAATTATCAGAGAGCATAATTTCTATATTTAGAAGGCTGCATCGGTGAAGGCAAGGGAGGTGCCGAGAAACTCACCTGTTGCTCTAAAGCTGTGGCCACTTCTAAGAGTGTGTTTGTGCAGGGATGGTGCCTGCAGCTTTGTGTCATTTGAATCCTGCAACTATTGATTTCAGGCTCTTTGTTGTTTGTTTATTCCTTAGTAAATTGCTGTGCGCACAAATTATGAGCTGCATGTGTGTTTATAGGGATTACAGCAGAAGTGTAAGTATAGCGTTATCTACTTGATACTTTTGGGCTTTCATCTGAGTCCGGGGTGGGTGGGTGGGGGGTCATTCTGGAAGAATCTGCAGCCAGTTGTCCCAAATATCATCCCTCCATCCATTCATCAGCCATGTTGTGTGGCCAGAAATAAAAAAAAAAACCCTCTCTTTCACACCTGACGCACTGAACCCATTTGAGTTCAATCATTTTTAGTTTCGTAGCTAAGAGGATTTTGTTGTTGCGCTTTCTGCAAGCAGCGATTAGAGCGGCATACCTGATTTACTGACACTCCACATCACAGGCTGTCAGCTGCAGTGGAAAATATGCTGCTCTGTTTGCATCTCCATGGAGACATTAGTAGGAAACAGCAATGTTTGGGTGTTGTGCTGAAAAGACGCGGGAGCTGAGGCTCTGTCAGTTCTGCAGCGTTCGGGTGTCTCACTGTTAAGGCCCGCATACAGAGTAGTGCTGTTGTGCCTCCTCAGTGACTGACAGTGTTTTGTTTTGCTAAAGGGATCTGAACACACAGGGTTGTACCTGCAGCAGACTGTACACAAGAGTCTGCACCGGTACAACAAACACACAGCTGCCTTCTGTAGCATCTCTCATATCATAGAGTCAGGGCAGGTTGACGAGCGGTGAGAGGGGTTATGGTGCATTTATATAGTAAGTATGACGTACTTTAATGTATATTAGGGTTATAAAAGCCATCCAAACACCTTTAGTACTAACATGTGCGGCTGACTGTATTAAAGATATATAATGAGATGAACATGTATCATTAAAGTGTGAGATGTTTCACTTTTAATCGACTTCACCTTTCTACTTTGCATTTTTTATGTTTGTATCATTTTTTTAAAAAAAAACGCTGTATTGCGTTGTTAAGTTCATGTTTTAGAAAATGTGCTTTTAAGCCCCCTTCCCATGAGTTAGCTCTCCTCCCCGGCCCCTTCACATCTGCTGACCAAACCAGTGTGCGAGTAGCCGTGTCACCCCATCCTCTGGCCCATGGGTCCACATTACAGAGTCACAAATTAGGTCTTGACATTTGGGGCTGTAATTGCCCCCTGAAATGCATGAGGCATCAATTAGGCTCTCAGCACCATGACAGGTTATCCCTACAGGACATAATCGCCCTGCTGGACTGCCCCGCCAGGGCACACACACACACACACACACACACACAAAGACAGTCAAATCATAGTCTATCTATAAAAATTTGGTGCCACTGGTCAATATAGAATTCTAATATTGAAACGTCCACTGTGTGACAACACTATGTGTTTGGAGGCCATGCTGGAGGAGTGGCAGTGGGTCTCATGGAGCCGCTGCACTAATAACAGCACAGCTCCCTTTGATTTGCCGACTCTGGTGCCGCCTGACAGTTTGTGCTCCCATGAGGCGTGGAGCTCTGCGGGGTCAGAAAAAAGGTCAATTGGTTCATTTCCATAGCTTCCACTTTAAACATTCTTGGAGGCTTTGGGAGCAATTCAATCAGCAGTGAAAACACTGGTTAGCAGCAAGGAATTGCCAGCCGTCGCAAACGATACAGCACATTCATAAACAAGATGGATGTGTCCCACAGAGAGGCGCAACAGAAAGTGTGTGAAGCTCCACAGGAGCACCAATCCTCTTTCTGACAAACTTATTTATGTCTGACCTGTAAGTGTTTCATACACTTGTGTGTAAGTGTTATGACAGACATTCAATGATATAAATGTGAAATAAATATGAAATAGTTTGTGTATAAAGCTCCTGCACTTGACTATTTTTGGCAATTAGATGTTTAATGTACAAAAAGTTTAGTTAAAAAATTAATAAATGTGATGCAAAAATTAAGTTTAAACCAGCATGAACACCACAAACAAATTGTCCACAGGAAGAGGAGAAGAGGAAAAGAGGAGTGCGTCATTATATTGCAGATTCCCTAGCTTTAGGAATGCCTTTAAAAATCTGATGCAAGAGAAACAAGTTCATCAACAGAGTCCAGCTATGTGTAACGCTCTGCGTCTGGTTAAAGAGCATGATAGAGAAAGACTGTACTCTATCTGCCTACAGGTGAAAGTGGAAATGTGCTTTGTTGCCTCTCAGTCAGGCGGAAAATTGCAAACCCATTTGTCATTGTGTGCCAAGATGCAGAGGTCAGTCAATAGATTCCTTCATGACAAGCTTACGGAATCGAATGTTTTTCCACGGCCTCACCCTTTCACACCTGCACCTCCAGGTAAAATAACAAAACAAGGGGAGAAAGAGAGAAAAGAGGGCTTAGCGCGAGCGACTTAAAGACAAGGGGGAGAAAAATGATATGGGAGAAGAATGTACCGTGAAACCCTCGCACGTCTATTGGCCATTTCAGCTCATCTGAACCCAATATACATTTAGCTCACAGTGGCAGATGAAATACCAGGTTTTGGCCAATGTCCAAACCCGGAGAATACCACTGATTATTCCTGTCTGCGACCGCAGATCATTCCTACGGACTCAGAGGGATGCTGCTTGTTATCGTCTTGGGCCAAGCACCAACTGCTTGATTTGTAGTAATAACAGAAACACGTAGCTAAACTTTTCCACTGCATGACTGACTGTGTGATCCTGCAGAGGCTCCAAGCTCCATCCTGGTGTTTGCAGCAGGTTCATGTCAGTATCACAGACAAATAGTCCTGGATGTCTTTCTGCCTCATGACATCATAAACCAAGCTAACTCTAAGTCATTCTTTTAATGTTGTTAATAGGTTTGTTGCTGAAAAGTTTTCATAAGGAGAAGACTAAATGCACGTCCAGATTTAACCCCTGAGCTGTTTGTGTTAATGTGTCTTATGTAAGAATGGGGACGTTTGCTAATCAGCACTAATCAACACTAAGAACAAAATAATAATTAAAGAATTAAAGAAATCAATTTTCCATTCCAGTTTGTCTGGTAACTGTGTAAAGGACATCTCTTAAGACAACTACACAGATGGAGTTTAAACAGTGCTTCGTCCAATACAACATTAATCTGTAGCTCTTACACAGTTAAACTGTATAAATCACTGGGCTAAACGGGAACAAGTCCCAGCGAGTTACCAGGCACAAGTGATCCAAGAGTGACGCTTGAGTCCCAGTTGTTTGGAGAAAGGAACCTGAGCCAACACAGAAAACCACGACAGAGAAATCAATGTGAATCAATATACCTGTAATCTGCCGCACTCTAAACGCCTCAATTAATCCATAATTACAGCAATGATATGCACTGTGGATGTGTTTAGAATATACAAGGTGGATAAAAGCGAATTCAGACAGTTTATAGTGCTGTCATTATGATTAACGCCGATCACATGAAATTTGGCTTTTTAAACAGAGTTAAAAGGCATTATTGAGTCTTCAGCTGCTGCGGCTGCTCTCGCTCTGATCTCTGGGAGTGTTAGCAGTGCAAAACGTGGTGGGGAACTTCAAACAGACGTAGCTGTAGAGCTCAGATCCTCCTCCACACTAATAACTTTGAGTGCTTCTGGAAGGAGGAAATCCCCTGGCCGGGAAAGACACATCACTCCACTACAGAGGCAACGAGCCGAGTGGGTTAACGCGGCCAACCCACAGAAACCACCTTGAAATAACAACACACAAGACAACTATAGCCGCTCAAGCAGCTGGGCTGATGTTAATTCAAAGAAATAAAAATTCTGCCAATTATGCAACTGAAGTCTGCTCATTGTTGTTCACAGAATAATTATTGATCATTTTTCAATATGTGCAGTGCACAGTATCTATATGTTTATATTATGACCATCAGAGAAGGAATAACACTGTCACAATGTTATGCTATTAGGCAAGACATGGCTCTAAATCATATAAACAAAGGCCTAAAACTCTACCTAACTCTATATGAAAATTAGCTCAAAAGTTCAGTCGAAGACTTCTTACGGGCCCATATCAATCAGATTCTACTGATTTCTCCAGCTGATCGCAGACTCAGAGGTTACTCAGTATAACATGGAGCAGGCCTTTATTTTGGTAACGCCTGCATTTCCCCCAGGTATCAAAGGCACCATGGAAAACTGAAGCAGGTGATAAGCTGTTTCCTATATGAAACAGATTCACCCTTCAAAGGAAACTCAAAGGACCCTCTCGTTCTTCCATTCAGAAAAAAGTTCATTAAACATCAGCATTAACTCCAGCTGCAGGTCCAGTAATATAGTTCAAGCATTAATATTGAACATGTTTGTAAAAGCAGCTTGCACAGTTTATCACAAACAGTGCTGGTATAGGTATAGTACATATGGTATAGTTTCATATTTGATGCTGTTGCAGTTATCATTCTAACATTTCCTGATTAGAACTCAGCACAAACAGTCCTACCCGTCACAAACCAAAGAACTGGACATATTTAACTACAGATAACTGAGATAAAACCGAGAATCATTCAAGTAGATACTGAATATTTCATTCAGTTAAATGTGTTAGAGACATTGATTGAGCATCAGAGTGGTGACTTACTGCCTGACATTGCAGCTGCAATCAGATTTTCTTGAATATCATTAACATGTGCATGAAAAAGAGCCTTTGTTCCCTACTTTAGAGAGAGTACAATACAATAGTAAGAGACTGTGGTGCGTTTGTAGTTTATATTATGATTTAAATTGTTACTTCAATTATTTTTATGATATTAAATAAAACTTTAAACTCAGTACCTGGTCTAAGAGGAACAGATTAGCCTGCCACTTGTTGGACTCAGGGTGGTAGGGGGGTGGAGATGCTTAGGCCTCCTTCCTCCTGCTCATAAGCCGTGCATACCTCTCCACGTCCCACTAACTAATCATCATGCAGATCTGGCCAAGAATAGAGTGGCTGAACACACAGGAAATATCATATTCAAGCTTACTAGAGTTTCACTTGTGCTTTCCAAGTTCATTTCCCATGCTTTGACCACGAGGACATCCGTACTGTCTGCTTCAGTAGGCAGAAACTACACTTCAAAGCCTTGAGACTGAGAGAATAGTGTGGGGAGGTTGTCCAGCGTTCCAGTGTTTGAGTGGGGAACCATTTATTTCCTCACGATAACGTTTACCTGTGCTCGCTCACATTATTCTGTCTGGTTGGTTCAAGTCCTCCACTAACCCAGGTGTGTTTTCACTGGGTTCAGACTTATCAGTGAGGTGATCAGAGACCTGCTGCCAACCGGGCAGCTCAACCTCCCCGTGTTATGAAACCAGAAACATTTGTAGGGAAAGGAAGGACACGACCGAGGCAACACAAGGTTGGATTGTAAAAAGAAGCAAGGAGTATCCCCATGGTTACGAAACGTCAGGCGTCCGAAGACAAATTTCCATCAAATATCTCACTTAAAGCTTCACACCTGGTTGAAGGGGACACATTCCCTAAAGTTGCCTTTAAGACAAATGAGTCAGAACCAGCAACGGCCCCATCGCTCCGATAGCTGACACCCACCTGCTCAGGAGGATCAAAGTGCTTCTTTGAGCACATTAGGAAAATACAGGGGACTCATTTCGAGCGCTCAAAGTACCAGAGAGATGCTTAGCCACACATTCCCCCTGTCAGAGGCAAACAAAGACAGTTTTCTGGGAGGAGAAAGGCATGTCGTATCCCCAACATGCCTCACCTGTGGTGACCAATCACAATGGTAGTTACAATCCCAAGCCCTGGAGGAAGATAGGTGAGGGTTTATGTTGTCATTGGTGGATGTTCTACAATTGGTGTGTAATACATCTCGGAGTTAATGTTTATTTTCACAGGGACAACCTCATTCCTTTGGTCTGACCCAGAAACATGTAGTGTGTAATCACAACAGCATTGATAGGAGTATGTGTGAATGTCTGCAGACGTGACACATTCGTCCAGCTTCTGCTGTGTCAACAAGCAAGCTGTCACGCTGGGAGGTAAAACACAAGCAGTGCAAGTCACCACAGCTCAAACTGTCTGCATATGAAGTCTGCATACATACATACATACATACAGTGGAGAAATGATCTATAACAAGCGAATGTCCTGCAATCAGACTTCTGCAAAAGCCAAAAAACACTGCATACATCTGTCTCACTCATTTAATATCGTTAGAGAGGGGGAAAGGACGTCATCTGATTGTCTGCACCAATTTGTAAGCCCATCTACAACCACAGCATTCTGCACATGTTCCTCTACATCCAACATCCATTTATATTTTCCTGTACAATATAGCCATTCCTTGAGTCCAAACAACAAACATCATTGAATATACAAATGAGTTCATGATTTCTTGTTAATTTTACTTCAGAAATGCTTAGAAAATTAAAAAAACATGTTTTTGTTCTTTAAATTGGGAGGCATAGACTACAGAAATACATCCACCAATATACAGTAGAATGCATAGGGTACTGATAAGATACTGTGGTGCTGTTGTTAATGAGCAACTAGTGACAGTTAAGTGGAAGTTCGGGGGCCAAACGGACTCGGCCAGGACAGGTGTTCCTCTGGCACCACCCATGG
Organism: Trinectes maculatus; assembly: GCA_016785345.1. Classification (NCBI taxonomy): domain Eukaryota; kingdom Metazoa; phylum Chordata; class Actinopteri; order Pleuronectiformes; family Achiridae; genus Trinectes; species Trinectes maculatus. The sequence goes on from JAFBJQ010002174.1 coordinate 175,304, forward strand.
ATCCACTGATTACTGCTGCAGCAGGACACTAGTGTGACGAGAGCTGTGGTAGTGAACAAATGGCTATGTTGTGCGCTATAAAAATCAAAACCAACATCTGAAAGATACTAAAATGCTCCATAGAGCTGAGGAGAGTTGTCCAGTTGTTGTAGAAGCCTACAAGAAGTGCTGAGGAGCACTGACAGATAGCAAAACATCACGAGCTAGGCTTCAGATGAGCCATAGAGAAATATGTGAGCAGGCGTCTGCAAATGTTGAAACGTCTTTCTCCACTATTATTCTCCCCCGTTAAAGCCATTGTGTTTGAATTTTGCAGTATCATCCAAACGTATTGTTGGTACACTCTGCTGTGATGTCGTTGGGCAGGAAAGAGGAGAAGAAAAAAGCTGATGACAGGGCACTTTCATGTTGCTTATCAGGACGTACTATCAGGCTGATCAAGATGAGCCAGACAAAGTACCACCAGGTCCCGTAGCTTTGAGCTGAGTTTAATCTGTTTCATCAAATCTCACTGTCTTTAGTCCTTCGGGGGAGATGAGGTTGGTGGTCCACGCATTCAGACCACAGGGGAAAAAAGGACAGGGAGCCTGAATGACAGATAAGTCTAATCTTATTCAAGAGGAGGCATATGTGTTTCATGAAGAATACACAAATATGGACGTGGATGAAAAGCGAGAGAGAAAAGCTCTGATAAACTGCACACACATCGTCTCACGCAAACACTTGTCAAGCGGCGATAGTGTTTACATCCTTGGAATGTCCATAAAAACAGATGTCGCTTTGAGAGGGTGATCCAACAGGATTGGAGAGGAATCACTCAGAGACAGGTGGTTGTATTTCTGGTGTGCGTTTGTACAGTGAAACACACACACACAAAAAAACCCACCATCACCAAAAACTAACTTTAAGACTTGCGTCTTTCATCTCAGAAAGTGCCGATTCTCTCACACCACGCTGTATCGTATCTCTTGGCCCGCACAGCTCCTCAGCATGTGCTGCTATGATGTTTCCAGACGTCACTAGATATGTATCACACGCAGTCAGGAGAACATTAACATGAGTGAGCCTGCAGGTTTGAGCTGAGGAATACATTTAAAGGCGACAGCATGTGTGATTACTAAAAAACTTACTAAAAAACCCTGCAAATCCTGTAGTGACGCAATAGCGTAAACACGTAAGAGAGAAAATATGTGTATGAGCTATACACCTACGTCCTGTTGACAGCCATGAGAACCGAAGTGTAGAAAAGTGCAACACGATCAGCCCAGCGTCATGATCACAAAGACAAGTTAACCATGGTCAAGCCAACATTTGCTAATAAATCAACTGATGAAATTAAAATCTTATCCCGATTAAGCAAGGTGCTGATTGGACCATGAAAAACAATCCAGTCTGTTAGTGGAGCAACTGAACATTAAAGGGTTAACAGTTGTGTGATGTTGTGCGATGTGCAGTGAGGCTGACCCCAAAATGTAAGTTTTGCTGAAAACTCACGTAAGCCACACTGACTTTTATTGCCCATGTTGTGCCACTGCTTAAGCCTGCAGATAGATTCAAGGAGAATTTATTGTCATTCAGAATTCCTACTGAAGCATGAGGTGGAACGACACTTTGCACTCAGGTCCCAGTTATTTCCCCCACAACAGTATAATCAAATAAATTAAAAAGAATAACTAAACATAATAAAAACTATAGAATAAAATAAAAGAAACGTAGTGACACTTGATGCCACAGCAGCATGACTAAGTTAACTTAAGTTAAGTTTTTCAGAATCCAGAAATGCACAGTAACAAACTGGCCAACTAACTCATAAAATAGCTCCTACAGCTGCAGCTTGTAGTAGCACTATAGCACCACTGGGGGCTCCCGTAGCGATAAATACTGTACCAATGTACAACACCCTTGTTTTTCTGCTGTACTGCAAGTAAGTGTTGGTACTGTGTTGTTAGTCACTGCTCAGAGTGACACCACTAAAGCCCACACAGAGCTACTAATAATGACTGGCAGCACAGCAGGGTGCAGGTATTGGCAATGCAGGTATATAATTTCCTCTTATAGCTCTTGTTCTGTGCTTGTTCCTGCACGGAGCTGCAGCGGGAAACCCCAACTCCTCAGGACAGAGCGCTCCTCCATCTGTATCAGGCCTGCCACATGCCAACTTGTGACACTCACATAAAAAATAACCATTCTTCTTCTCTCTGGCAATGTTGCAGTGACCTATAAATACCTCTGATGCTGGCTGGACTTGTTTGTTTGCTCATTGTTTAGATTTGATTCTCCAGGGATGGTAAATTTGGAACCGTTTGGAATATATATAGGTTCAGTACCTGTCATCTTTTATCCCACTGAGTTGTAAATATAGTACAACTTGTATAAATGAAGCCAGGCAAAGTCAAACACAAAAGCAAAGAAGACTAATTTTAGACCTTTCTTATGAATGGTCTACACTGTTTAAAAACTTGGCTTCAGACACTACAGAGGTGGAATTCTTATATGGTAGAGATAAGGACAGACTGCCTCTATTTGTCAGTGCGTGGGGGCCCCTGAAGGGCCCAGAGACTCTGATGTCCACACAATCTTTCTCCTGCACTCTGACATTTTCTCAGCAGTATGAGGTTACATATGAGGAAAAAGACATCATCATCACCGTGCCTGGTTTTCAGTCAACAACACAGGCTCTCACTCCTGTTTCTGGTGACATCAGGACAAAATGTCAAAAGTTCCTGAAAGATTGCCAGTGAAACAAACGACTCTCAAATGAGAATGGACAGGAGCCAGCATTTTTAGATGACCTATGTATCAGTTGCTATTTTTATCTGCAGTTTCTCTTTAGTATGTTGACCTTTGACCTGCTAGGGTCTGACTGAATTTTAGAAGAGGGCAAAGAGCACGAAGTGTAGTGAAGTACATCCCCAGGATTACAAGGGTACCAGGGTGAGAGTATGTAACCTGCAGTGGCTGCAGGCTAGTGGGGTCACAGCCCACCCATGGGGGAGGGAGGACAAGGTCACAAAGGCTGAGGAGGATGCCGTTCCCAGACACAAAGTAGACAACTCCAGAGCACAAACACACAACAGGAAAACATTGGCAGCCAGGAACATCATCATAGCCTTAAGTAATTTTTTTAGTGGCATGATTAAATTGTGGGTATAAACACTGTGATGTGATGAGACTAACAGTGCTGGCAATTGCACTTTGCATCAAAATATACATGCGAGCAGTAAAGGACTAACACTTTGAAATCTGTGCAAGCAAAGTGAATAAACAATAACGCCAAAATGCTCTTTTATACTTGATTGCAGCTAATTCCCTAAGGAAGAAAGGGTTATAGGATCTCTGAAAAGGTGGCCATTGTTCATCATTTCCAGCAAAATGGCTTTGTAAAAGTGAGAGAAAGAAAGGCACACCACTGGCCCGATGTGATAGCAGCCCCTGAAAGTGGAGAGCACTGAAGCATGAGTGAAAAGCGCCTTATGTCAAAAATAATTGTCCAGCCCTGAAAAACAAGCTGGCGATGTCTGATTTGATTCCCTCCTGTTTGGCTCAAGTTACTTCCTGTCTACTTTAAGCAAGAGTGTCATGACAAAAAAGCTGCTGGGGCGATTCTGGCATTTTCTGATTTCTTTGTCCACCAAAGGGACAAACCCAGATGACCTGTTATACACCATGACATATTCACAATGTCCAGCACTGTGGCTCTGCATGTCAGCAAGCTGACATTTGCTAATTGGCAAAAAAACGAAAACATAATGCACGCGTTTGCTGACCCTATTTGATGATTAATGATGACAAAGTGATGGACAAATTGACATCTTGACCTGATGATGGCACTACAGGACATTTGAGTCATTGAAGAATCATCCTCTGGCAAAAAAAAATAAATAATTGTACAAAATTTTAGACAATCATTTTTTAGGAATTTTACTCTGCACCAATGTTGTGCATCAGCTGAATGACATCATCAACCATAGAGCCACGGCGTGTCATAAAGACTTGAAACTTTGTGCCCACAATATGATCTATATGATCATTTTAACATCACTCTAACCTGTGCACATCTGTCATGCTCCGTCCTGCTGAGGTCTGCTGTCCTGGGGTGTTGCCTGTGTTTTGAGAGGTCTGCAGTGGCCCGTCTCCTGGCTTTTCTTCTGCCCAGTGCTGCTGGCCTGGAAGCATGTCCAGCTGTCCCATCATTCTGTCAGCGCCACTGTCTCCCTCAGCCCCAGATTAAAAACGCCAAAGAGGCCGCCAGGAAAAGTGGCTCGCCCTCGTCTCTCAGGACTTATGTCAAAAATGTTTCAGTCTTCAGGTAATTTGCTACAGTCTGGGATCTTTTCACTGTTTACTTCAAAGAACCATGCAAAGAGAGGGAGAGAGAGAAATGAAAGGGAGGGAAAATGATATTTAGTTGTGAGTAGTGACAGATCTACATTCTTGAGTATTGACATGCCGTGTGAGTGAGGCGTCCTGCTCTGAGGATGCTGACTGAGTCTGCAGCAGGCCTTCAATCTGACTGATAAAAAGCAGTGAATCCCTGGATTGTCCTCTGAAATAGAGCTTAGTCAAACAAATTGACTCAACTCCAAAAGAATGCACAGTCACTCCTACACAAATAGACAGGTTACTAGACACTTAAAGTTCAAGGTTTCGCAAGTCACTCAAACCACTGCACCTAAATTGCAGTGATTCTCGTTTGTTGCTGCACGTTATCAAGTTTCTACAATTGTGAATTTGCCTGCATCAGCTTTTAATAATCTGTAAAAAGATTAAATTGCCTTAAATCTGAAAAGGTGCTCCAGTCTTCTTTATTTGAATGTCATGAGGATCTGCCCTCTGAGTAAGATAAACCCCTGGTGTTGGACTTAAAAGTACACTGGTTAAGACCTGAGGAATGAGGAAGAGAACCCGGAAATTCAATTTCTTCCTCATTTGGAGAACCTCACAGAGAAATTTGATTTATTAACCCATTAATGGCCCCATTCAGGAAAAAATAAATGTCTTTGTGTGTCCTGGTACGCGGTTGTCCGGTTGAAACATGAGATTACCATGTTCATTCTGAAATTTTTACAACTGTTATTTTGTGATTTGATTCAAATTTTGACAATATAATTATCAATATTATCAGTACATCATTTTGGTTGAAAGAAGTAGTCACGATATTTTCATAACAAACGAACAAAAATCTAAAACAAAACACTAAATAACAAAACCATCAATAACATAACAAACATAACATTACATTTAATGAGGGGGGGGGGTAGCGTAACGTTTGTTTCTCCTAGACTAAGTGTGAGTATTTAAGTTTGCGTATTTAACTATACCAAGTACCAGGAGAATTGTCCGTGGGTTGTCGCGTGCCGGTTTGTCTCGCTTCTCCATTGTTTGCCGTAAAGTGCGTTGCTATACGAGCAGCCGCAAACTGCTTGAATTCTGCGTCGTGTTTGCTCACGCGCGGCGGCGGAGACGTAATGACGTAAAGCGACGTATCGGAGTACGAGTACTTGAGACCGGTATCGTGATCAGGACACTTCTAAAATGTAGTATAATCATACGTTTTATTAGTACCAGTTATCAGCGTTCCTTCAAACTATTGACCTTTCTTAAGAATGTGTTACTGCAGTAATACTACTCAGCACTTGACTGATGCATTCAGGGCCAGACTTGATAAGCACCTGTCCTGTGGAGCTGTGGAGCTGCTGAGCTGTGCACCAGCACAGTACACTATGCACTCTGGCTGTTTGCGTGTACATGTGTTTAAACCATACAAGTGTGCACATGTGTAATGAAAAAGTTTTGACACCAACCCCGTCTGGAGACATTTATGCAACGCACCAGCACGAACAGACTTCACAGTTCCTCAGCAGGCCATGACAGACCTGTCACATCTCTGCAGAACATCTTGGGTTTTCAAGTCCAAATGAGGAATGCAGGGGCTCATTCATGGCAAACAAAAACAGTGATTAAAGAGGGTAACAGGATCAGCTCTAATCAGCGTGTCCTGAGAAAATGCCAAGGAGATTTCAACTATTGTCAGGTCATTCCAAGAGGTGATCTCTTTCCCTATTAATTATGTGCCGTGCCGCTGCAGTCATCCACTCCAGCCAGAGCGACCTTCTCTGCTTTCATATGTCTGTGCCGAGAGATCAAAACATGCAGAGACAGTGTGGAGAATCAAGCTCCTCCATGATGTGCCTGCCCTCTCATTTCTCTGACAAAGAATAATGGCCACCTAATAACTAATGGCACTCTTACAGGGAGGGAGAGAGAGAGAGAAAGGGAGAGAGAGAGCGTCTGCGGTGCAAAGAGGGGGGGAAATAATCATTATCCGAGGACATGTTCTATCATGTGATAAATTCTGTTCTTTCCAGCCAAATCCTTTGGTGCCTCTCTGCTGAAGATATTCAGAGTTTGTGATAGAGATGTGATCATCTGATAAATACTGGGTTCAGCTCTGAGAGACAGAAGGAGATAAGAATGATCATCATGCAGCTTATCACTGATGGAATGGCTCAACAACATCTTCTATTTAGCCCAAATGACAAAACCCCATCTATTATCCTCTCTGTGAGAGGTCAGGGAGGGATGGAGAGCTTACACTCTAGGCTGTGCCAATACTGCCCCCTGTTGATCACAAATCAATATATCTTTACAACCGCTACTATTATATTTGATGATTCAAATTTAATTTTTTTCTTATTCTGATAAGTATGTAATTTAGGTTTGTCATTGATTTTACTGTTATTTCCGTGATTAAGAATATAAGTTGTTGTGTACACAGTGAACATCTTGCTACAACTTTTGAGGCACAGTGTGAGGTATATAGGCTCCATGTTCAGGCTGGAATGTCACAAACATTCATATTTCATGACATTCACATACAGGGTTTTAGATCAAATATTATAGGGATAAATAAATAAAAACATTTGATGCAAATTGTGTTTTTACAATGGCAGACTTGTTCTGCTTTTTCTTTTAAAAAAGAAATATTCACCATAGTCAATGTCCCATCACTGTCACACAGAAAAACAGACAAATATAATTGGTTATAATTGTATATAATATCACAAATTGGTTATAATATAACCAACTGGTTATAAGATAACACTTATTAACTACAGTGTTTACAACATGACCAATGTGTGGGAGTGCAGGTAAGAGCTGATTAACAATGTCATTGGGTCCTGCACTGTCAGTCAGTCAGAGACTGAGATGTGTATTCACCAACAGGTTGAGGGCTACATTCATTATGACATTACAGTTGTGTCTACAAATGTTTGCTCTATAATCCAGAAGTTATTTAAAAAATATCTAAATATCTTTCTACAAAACCTAGGGGAATAAATAGATGCAGAAACCTTCAAGTCTTCAAGAACAATATTTATTTACAAGAGAAATAGAAAATATAAGACATTTTAATAATATATATACACTGTACATTATAGGAGAGTCTTCTTCAGAAATCCCAGTTTGCTCCCACTAAGTGTCTCGGCTGTTCTCAGTCTGTCAGTCTCTACACCACTTCATCAAAACCAAGGCCTCCACAGCGATGAAGAGGGGTGTGGTGGTGACCCCTCCCTCGCTGCAAGGTGTGGTGAGGATCTGAGAGTGGTAGGCTGGGGGAAGTGGGGGCCAGGAGGGCCAGTGTGAGGTAGTGTGGGCGAGAAATTGTAAAACGAGGTGTTGCAAGATGGAGGTGACACGCAGGGGGGGAAGGAGAAGTGAGAGGTTAATGACGGGAAAGGAGGAGAGGAGGCATATGGGGAGAAGGAAGGAGAGAACCAGGGGGAGGTGGGAGGGGAGAGATAGTCGTGGCACGGTGTAGAGCAAGAGTGAGGCTGAAATGGGGAGTGTGATGGAAACAGGGACCTGAAAGAGTCGTCTTTTGTTTCCGACGTGCAGACTGCATCAGCAGAGGCCGTCTCTCGCTGCTCAGCATCAGTCACTCGCGGGTTGGACTCGGCTGGTTTCAGCTGCTGTGACTCTGTGTGGTGCTTCAGTCCCTCGAACAGACTTGTTCTCTGTGCAGGGGTTATTTTGAGCATGTAGCTGCTCAGCTGGGCCACACACTGCTGAAACCCTGCACTCTGGATGGTGAAGAGTGGAGGAAGACTAGACTCTGGGTGATGAAGGCTTACCGCTGGAGCGTGAGTCTTCACCTGACTGTTTGTGGAGTCTGCAACAAGTGAAAAGACATGAGACATTGAGAGATACAACAATACTGATTTTGCAAAGCACAGGCAGGAGTCTCATAGTAGGAGATTTGGTTGACTGACCATCACTTTGCCTTTTTCCATCAGTCCACCTCTGCAGATACTCCACAGCCAGGTCCAGAATCTCTGCTTTCTCTAATTTGGGATTCTGCAGCCGCTGTGAGTGATTATAGAGAAGCACAGGAGAAATTCATTTCATCATTGTACAGTTATGACCTTTGCGAATACATGTAGCCTCCATATGTGACCATTTTGATGTGACTCACTGGATCCAAAGTATGGTTCAACAGCAAACGTCTCAGATCAGCCAGACTTTGGTTTATTCGATCTCGCCTCTTCTTTTCAACAGCTGGCTTCAGGATCTGAGAGAGCATCAACAGTATAATACATCAGCTGTGGGGCATTACAACGACACCTTATGGGTTAGCCTCTTCATTTTTGCAGTCAAAAAGCCAATAAAATGTTTTTTTACTATTAAAATATAAAAAGCTCAGTGATGCCCCTTAGCTCTTTTATACAAAAAAGTCAGAGGTCACTTGACACTTCCTGTTGACTTAATGAGACAAAAACACAAGCAATTTGAAACCAACTAGTTTATTTTTAATCAACCGACATTGAAACTTAAGAAATGTTCTTATTAACGTCTTAATAACTGATCTAGAAAGTATTAGTGTGTCATTTGTTAACATAAATAAACGCTTTAGAACATCGAAACAACCGTGAGCCCACGTAATAAAGTGAAAGAAATAGTTTCTTACCCTTTTTCTACTCTTGGCATCATCCAGAGCGGGGTTCTGTAGTGTCCTGGTCATGTTGCAGTGTTTGGTACCAGAGTCCTGACTGAGAGCCGCAGCTGTTCAGGAGGCCTCTTCATCCCTGTGGGCGGTTACCACTGGACCTCCTGCGGCCTCTGATTGGCTGACAGGTGTCAGCGACGACTCCTGGTTTTATTATAACTGCAGGGATGATTAAGATCGAAACTAACACTTAGCCATCATGGCCACCAATAAAAAATATAAATACAAATGAAATTCTTTTTTTTTATTGTTGTGTTTTGTTTTTGTGCTGCCAATGGTTGTCAAAGGAGTTGCTGTTATATGTCACAAATCACCATGGTGATGGTGGGATTCATATGAAGCAGAGCGATGTAACACGAGTCACATTCATGATCAACACTCCGCTAATTTTATTAGCAAATGTAAGCCCCGTGAAGTGAGAGCATGGGAACCGCGGCGTTTTCTCGTGGGAACCGGGCTGAAGTGAGAGAGTGGACAGCTCTGAGGACTCTTTATGGAGTGTGAGACGTCGACACTTTGCACTGGGTGACGAAAAAGACCAAACGAGAGCGAGCAGCGACCTTTTTGTGCAAATGCAGAGATGCAGCATGCGGGGGCCGCAGATCTGGACATCAGTGTGCAGATCAGGACGCACGAGTTAAAGATTGGTGTAGTGATCAGTGATGGAACGCGTTCTGTCGCGCTGTTGTTCTATGGGAACTAACAGGCAGAGCATCAGGCCTCTGGTTCATCTGCTGACGTGACGGCGTGTGACGGTGATCATTACACATGAGTGTTAAGTGTGCGCAGCCTCGGGTCAGCTCCCCCTCGCGCTTGCGCTTCACACGCGCGCACATGCTTACACACAGTCTTTGTTGGGCTCTTTTGTCGGTGTGTGGCTGATACACCCACTGTTTCAGCTGAGGGCTCACGATATTAGAAGTGAACGGTCCGTTTCTCTGCCTCCAAAGGCCACTTTTCCAACTAATTATTTCCCGGCCACCACATGATAGGAGTAATATATGGGGCGGGTCCACGTGTCCTCGATCCTCATACACACTCCTGCACACACACACACACTGAGGGAGAGAGGGGGTAGAGAGAGAGAGAGAGACTCTTAATGTCTAGTAAAGTATTTTTCCTGATATAAAATAACTATGTAAACCATACATTTATACTTAATGTGTATATGCATAATTACACACACAAACGTATTTGCGTCGAGTTGTGTTAAAATGTAGCTATAGCGCTATAGTGAGGCTAGTCCATCACTTCCCCACTGCCATGGTTACCAGTGCTGACCCCTGAGCCTCCACTGGTCACCCTCGCTTTGATTTGAAACGGAAGTTTCATTGCCTCTGAAAGGCCACTTAATCTCTCCGGGATCCCCGTGATCCGATCATCCCAGTGTTATCTCCACACTTTAGCCAATTATGAGGATCAGTGGGACCCGAAATCCAGTGCGGAAAAGCTGCTGCCCCCCAAACCCAAATCCCAGTCCCACTCTGACCCCACTGCAGTTTCACATCATATACATGTGCACACCATAACGAGGAGCTGTGTGTGCGTGTGTGTGTGTGTGTGTGTGGGGGGGGGGGTGAAGGGGCTATGCCAACCACACCCTCCATAGATAAACACAATCACTTCACACAACGCGAGCGTGAACGTGTGAAGGAGGCAATTTGGTTCAGGGAGCTCCCATTGTGTGTGTGTGAGTTACACCTATCGCTCTCAACTGGATTAGGCAACATTTATTGCACGTGCACGCTTAATTTGATTTTCTGTTTGTATAGAAAAACAAACTTGTTTGTGAACCTGCTTCAACACAGCTGAGGTCCCAGTCAACTGAATACAGTCACATTCAGTAGTCTCGGTAAAATACTTTTATGGATCGTTCGCTTTCTGTCAGACTGAAATATAAGTTGAGTGAAGGAAATGAGTGAAACGACAGACAATGCCGACTCAGTTCAACATCAGCACATCCTTTTATGATTGAGTGAACTGACCCTTTAACTGCGGAGCCCGTCCGGTGACATGGGTGGAAGGAAATATCTCGTGGCCACGACTTATTAACTCGAGATACCATCTCATAATAATATTATTATTAAAATCAGTGAATAGTGACCATCAGTCATCAGCAGCTTCAGTGACACGAGTGCCTCACCAAAAACATCCAGTTGAATTCATTTGATTGGTTTATTTTTCTCTCCTACCTGTTTTTAATGTAGACCTGTATGTGTGTACCTGTGTGTGCGTGTATGTGAGTGAGCGTGTCCAGCCAGAGGCACGCTTATACAGCAGCTCATCCAGCCTGTTGTGTTTTTATTTTCACTGTTTTGTGAGTAAACACGGAAGGAAAACAAATACACAGGCAAGGAAGCACTGGTTACACAAATCAGGACAGTTTTGATAATATATCGTTTTACGCGATCTCGCTTCTGCCTTCTAAAAACAGGTGGAGAGAACGATGAACCAATAAAATGAATTAAACTGGATGTTTTGGTGAAGCACTCATGTCACTTTGCCACATTTACATGTGACTGAAGCTACTGTGTATGAGATAGTATCCATCCATCCATCCATCCATCCATCCATCCATCCATCCATCCATCCATCCATCCATCCATCCGTATATCTTGTGTCCATGAGTTAATAAATCGTGGCCAAAATTCAGATTAAAAATTCAGATAAAGCGGGACACGTGACGTCACGACCACTGGTTGAGTAGGGGGCGTGACTCGTGGGGGTGTGGCTGTAAGATGGGAAATACGTTTATTGCATGCGCCCTGTTCACGTTGGATCCAATACACACAAACACACACACACACATCGCAGTGTGAGACATGAAGGCTTTCTCTGCGCCCGAGTCTCCCAGGCAGAGGACTATGAGGAGGGTGAGTTGTGGACTCCACTGCTGTTACACTGGATTTCCAAAGAAACGAATTATGACCAGTCTAACGCTGTACTTTTCAACCACCAGGTGCCCAAACCTGTGATGGAGAAACGCAGGCGGGAGCGAATCAACCACAGTCTGGAGACATTACGACTCCTGATGCTGGAGAACACCCGCGACGAGGTGCGTCTGTGCGCCACTGCTTCCAAATCAGACCAATCCTTTCTAATCTTTCCAAACTGATCCTCCATGTTGTCAGGGTGAGATACAGATGTTTTTTAATTTATGTGCTGGATTTCCTGCTTTAGAGACTGAAGAATCCGAAGGTGGAGAAGGCAGAGATTCTGGAGAGTGTGGTGGAGTTCCTGAGGGCAGGCGGGGACATGGAGAGGGACCTGTCCAGGGAGCAGACCTGTGCCCGACAGAGCAGCTATCGTGACGGCATGAGGTCCTGTCTGCTGAGGGTCAGTCGCTTCATGGCCACCAAGAGCCAGGAGTCAGAGGAAAGCAGCGGGGAGGCGCCCCCCGAGACCCACTCGCACCCTTCCTCACCCGGACACATCCACAAGACCCTGATACCCGCTCCTGCCGATAACCCGGCTCCTCTGACTCCCCATCATCTGCCCCAGCATCGCCGCCGCTATCATCCATATCTCAGCCAGAGGTCGGAACTGCACTGTGAGACCAGGGGGGTGCTTTCCTCCAGCGCAGCGTGTACGCACATCACTGACCCTGTGTGGAGGCCATGGCCTCAGTAACAGACCCTCCGGCCGTGTCGCTGCCTGAACCTGCAGACAGACTGTGTTTATGTGTATATTATTGTACAGATTGTACAGTCAAGAGGTTTTTTGTCTCGCGTTAAATGATTTTTCCACTTTAATGTGGCGTTTTTGATTGGAGATCAATCTGTTACGCACGCGCATCGTGTGCTGTTTTTTTAAATATTTTTTTCGGTGTAAATATGAGATATTTTTTTAGTCCGCAGACTGATACTGTTACTATTTGAACACCGCCTGTGGTGATGCTTGAAAAGTCTGCTTTGTTCAGCAGCTGGATCTGGATCAAGGTTCTGTTTTTGCTTTTCTTTGAGGTGTAGATATGTTGAATTCCTTGTTTCAATCTGCATTAAAACCACTGTTTCCTGATCGATCCAGTTCACTGGAGTGGCCTCTTTGCTGTGTGAATTGCTTGCACTCGGTTAGAAAAGCTGCCCTTTCAGAGCGCATCTGCGGGACAGTTAACACATACTTCACCCACACTGGACAACAGTTGCGAAACACTGTGTCTATTGAAATGTTGATGTGTCCGAGTCTGTCGCTTTTATGATCCTCAGAGGAGTTTTTCAGTTGCAATCCACTGCCACACCCACCTGTTTATGAAGTTCAGTTCCCCCTCGGACAGATGTGATGATGTGATGATGGTACAGACTGCACCACACCCACCACTGAGTGGTGTCGTTAGTGTTCCCCAGTTCTTCTGGGCTATTTCTCGTTTCTTTCTTTTCTTTTTTCAAGCACCCGGCACTGACTGCATCACTCATACCTGTCCCCACAAAACAAGGACAGAACCAATTAACTCAACCAAGGGAATATAGTGTAGCCTACATGGACATATATATGAAACAATATACAATACAACACCATAAATCACAAAAAAATAATTATTTTGAAATAACTAAATGACGCTGCAAAAATATACTCACAAAAAAAGTTAGGGATGTTTGGATTTCGGAATGATTGTTTTATATTTTCCCGTTTCAAGAAAGTGCTTGATATTACATTACCATTGCATGCATGTACTAAAATCCCCTAACTTCATGATATAATATCACTGTAGCATGAACTTTTTACATTTTCCATAAATTTCACCCGAAAGACGAATATCCCTTACTTTTTGTGAGTAGTGTATTATGGCGACAATATAAACAATGTACGCACTACAGTGCTTAATAAGAAACACAAATTACACAATAACTTAAGTCATGAAAACAAGTTCAAAATATAATGTGCAGTAATTACAATAAATGGTTACAGTAGCATTATACTGAGACTGAATGTTATGACGTCATTCCATTGCTATTGCTTACATTTCCCTACAATCTACTAACGGGATTAAATCCATTGTTAAAATACGTGTGAATGTTATATTTGCACTTCCTGGGTCTGATGAGATAGATCAGCGTTTGTCCCCGTTGTCAGGAACCATATCTAGACTTTCTCATTGTTTGCTGCAGATAGAGCAGTGCTGATGTTCTTGCTGCAAACATCTTGTACAAAGGAGGTGTTAGTCCCGCTGGGCTGCTCTCTGGACAGGATGCGCCATTGTGCGCATCAAGGCTTAAGCCCCCCGCTGAAAAGCCCACAGGTCTAAGCAAATCAATTAAAGCTGAAATCAGATTAGGCTTGAATATGACTAACATCCGTCTGGATGAGGTTTAAACCGGCCTGTAATGGCAGATGTTTCAGATGTGTCCAGTTTGTTTACTGTCGTTCCATGCAGTGACTGACGAGTGACCTTTCACTGTATCACACTGTCAACATGTGGTGTTGTTGTTTTCACCGCATCACCACTGACACCATGAAGCCATAAATCACCATTTGGCCTCGGCAACAAACCATATGATGCGTTCACTTCCCACGAGTCAAATCACTATGATAACCTCATTATGGGCCTCTCTCATTCACACTGTGGAGAACAGCGCTGCTGTTTTCTCACCGTCTCACAGAGGTGCAGCTCCAGCTTCACTCACTCATACAGTTTGTCTCAACTTAGGTTAACGGAGTTTAACTTAGACTTAGTGTGTGTGTATGTGTGTGTGTGTGTGTCCTCGCGGCCACGTGTCGGTCACTTCGCCAGGTGCAGTCTGGACATTATACTATAAAAACACTGCACCTCAGGGTGTTAATGGGTTTGCTGGCACCCACGCGCCAGAGGTGACCGGCTCGTGCACTGCGACCGTGTTGTTGTTGTAGGCTACATTTTACACGTTGCAAATGTTTCACACAGGCTTTTCACGCGAGTACTGCAATATGTTTAATATATATAGTAACTTAAAGGTGTTTTTACAACAATATACACCATATATCAAACTACAAAATCATTTAAATATCACTGTTTGAGTACATTGATTCAAGATTCAAGATTGTTTTTATTGTCACTAGACATGTCTGGTGAAATTTCAGTGCAACCGCCGTGTCATAATATATACAAAATCAAGTACAAAAAAAAAGGAGAATAAAAAAAGTGTGTGCACAACACACAATATACAATAGTTGAGTATTTGGGAATAATTATTTGGGTAAAAAAGTTTTAGTGAAATTTTAGTGAAATTTAAAAATGTGTTTACACAAATCCTGTGCTGGTGGCAGTGGGTGGGGAAATTCATTTTTGTGGACAATGCTCCACTGCTGTGCCTTTTTTCACTGCTGAGCTGTGGGGCGGGTCAGTGACAGGACATCTGCCCTGGTGGCCTGCCTCAGTAATTAAAGCACATGTTAAACAGCAACACACACACACACACACACGCAGGCACACGCACACACAAATCAAAAGCAACATTATAGGCAAAGGACACTATATGACTTTTTATGAAAAAACATTTTAATTAGCAACAAGAGAAATGTCAGGCTACAAGCAGAGTTTACTCAACAAGCAGAGTTTACTCAACCACATTGTACTAGATTTTCATTGTGTTGTGACTAATCCCTTCTAATTTGTTCAGTATTTATATATGCATGCTCTTCATTGCTTGGTCAGACTTTGCCAACTGCAAGGCCCTGAGCTTTCTGAAACTCCTGCTGTAAACCAGACAAGACTTCTCGTTGCTGTTCAGATTTCTTCTCCATGTCTTTCAGCAGCGTCTCATACCTCTGGCTGCAACGGAAAAAAAGCATAAAAGAACAATTCATTATTAATTTTACAATGCTGCAAAAATGTCTGAATAACAGACTTGAGGACAGATGTGTACAATTCCATCTTAGCTGTTGCATAGATTTCTTTAAAGATAAAACTTTTATTGACTCCCTGCTGTAGTACAAATTATTCCACTCCCATCGTAATGACAATAAATTCACCCTACAAACATAAACCTTAGTAATGGGATTGTTATGAAAAGTGCAACAATTCAACAGCAACACAAATGAACCAAAACCATAAACTAAATCTGGTTTTACTAATTGTCTCTGATTGTATTAGTATTCTACTCTACTCTAAACTGTAATGACTTTCCAGTGAATGACAATACGAGAACCACTTAGAATGTGTTTCAAAAACCCACTCGTTTCCAAGTCTTTAACATTAAGCAAATAAGGCTGCATTATCAGACACCTTCAAACCGGGCTGGTCTTTTTTGCATGTATCAATGTTCTCATGTTTTCAACTTTGTATTATCCATCACAGAATTGGGACACCATTTCTTAAGGATTGTAGTGGTGCATCTGTGAAATGAGCCTAGAATGAATCTACAACCTTTTGTCAATCTGAACAATTAGAAACGGCCATATTTTCCTCTTTGCATGATGGCATGGGAAAAACCTATAATCACTCACTCACAGCTGCAGTCTGTTTACAACTGAATACCTGCCAAACTATTTTCTCATGACAAGAGAAAATTATGTTCCAGTTTTTATGACTTAGTTATGATCACTGGGACAGCAGCTTCAAGGGGGTTGTGGTAGCCTAATAGTTAGAGCATTGGACTTGAAACCAAGAGGGCTGGGGCTAAAATCCCACTCTTGGCACCACACTGGGACCTTGAGTAAGGCCCTTAACCACAGTTACTCCCAGGGTGCCTTTACTGTATGGCAGCCCTCTACTCACACATGTGTGTGATGGGTTAAAAGTAGTGACCAAATCTTGTTGTATAGTGTACTGTATAAGGGTACTGTAACAATGACAAATAAATAAAGCTTTCTTTCTTTCTAACCAGTTATTCAAATTACATATCGCACTCAATGATTACTATTAAATATTTGTAATAATAAAATGTCAGTGACTGACAGCTGTGAGAAGCTTGAGCTGCATAATAACACAAGTCTGCCGTATTCAGTGGTGGTCAAAATAATTGAACATGTGACAGATCTGACAATATTGCCCAATTTGCCAATAAAACACTTTTTTATTTCTTTTGAGACATGCAGATGGTTGCTCTGAGCACAATAAATTATTACTTTTAATGAAGAGAGTCCCACTGCTTATGTCCACTTTTAACTTTAATATTTGCTATGGCCACATTTTGCAGCAATCATATACACTTGCATCATCATCATCATTTTAACCACGACTACACCTGTCAATGATTACACAAGTCATTTGGCTTTGATTGTGTGATACTGACAGTGAAATAGGCTAAGCTTGTTTTAAGAAGGAATATCACCTAAATCAGATGACTTACAATGTTTCATTAGTTTTATAAAATATTTTATATTTTAATGGCCAATTGAACAGAAACAACTGAAACCTACCAAGAGTTCTAATAATTTTGGCCACCACTGTATGCTACTATTCCTCTGATTAATACAAAATGCTGTGGTCTCAACAAATACTGAATAGCATTGTATATGGCTGTATATTAAACACCTTGCAGTTCTATGATCAACCACACAAATTGGCCTTTAAATTCATTAATGTGATTTAAACGTTAGTGACTCACATTTCACCATTAATATACTCCAGCCTTTTTGCAACTGTAGCTTTGGCCTCATCCAGATCTTGCTTCACTAGTACAGGACCAATAAGCTTATAAACTGTATTTGCGCTGTCCAGAAGATCCAGCTCCTAGAAAAAAAAGGAAAGACAGTACAGTTAAATTTTATACAATTAGAAAGGTGCCAACTTGAGGACCTCAGTTATCATAAATAAGCTATGAGAATGGTAATGAGCTGGAAGTTACCTCTTTAACAATGTTGTTCTCTGTCAGCTGCGTCTCCAGCTTCTGTCTCGCCGACATGTTCTTGCTAACATCTGAATGATACAGACGTTTGCTAGTGAGTGTAGGTACTGATAACATTTACAATACAATTTAAATTAAATATTGCTTCGACCATTATTAACACGATACATGTGCAGGGGGTGTTGCAATAGTTTTATTTACAGTATTTATAGCTTTGATTAGTTGTTCGAATGTGGTCAGTTAGCATGCCGAACACAACACTGCACGATATAGTAGTATGACCTACCTTTCTGCATCTGTGTATATTTTTCTAATTCTGCTTTTAGTTTCCTTTGAGTAACCTCGGCCATGTTGATTCTGTTCGGGTAAACACTAAAAACTGTATAAATATATCAAAGGGTAAGTGTCTCAGCGTGGTATTACATGAGAGCTCCAGGTTAGCTAACAGGAAAAGGCAGTGTCAATGGCGGACGTTAATGTTTCATTTCAAAGTAAGAGCCCTCACTACGCTGGCGTTTATTCTCGACAAATAAGCCTGTAGAGGTGCAATACACGAATAAACAAACGGACGAATTTACAGTATGTATATGCTTGGGTAATTTAATATTTACGTGTCATCGTCGCCTTTTTCTAGTAAATGATTAATTTCGACTCAGTCACGGTTGCGTCTGTTTACGACATTGTTTTACGGCAGTGCACTCAGCTATTCATCGCCCTATTTCAAGATGGCGTCGTCGTTTTGGAAAGGTGTCGTCGGCGTTGGTCTCTTTGCCTTAGCCCACGCAGCTTTCTCAGCGGCACAGCGTAAGTAAAATGACTGGGATTAAGGGCATCTTTGTTTCATTCCGGATGAGGGGCTCGGTTGTCCCCCCGCATGTTAATAAGACAGCCGAATGGGCCTTTAGGCTAACAAGCTAACCAGATGCTACCGCGACGTATCTCAGATCTGTATCAAAGATTTGTGTTTCCTTCTGTTAACGTAAACATCAAATCCACTGATCTGTTATGTTTGTGTGGCTAGTGTTGTCAGAATTTGTAAAGATGGCGTCTTACACATGAACCTGTTTCATTTCTCCCATCAGATCGATCATACATGAGACTCACAGAGAAAGAAAACGAGACTTTGCCGATTGATGTGAGTGACTTGAATTCTGGAAATGTTATGTTTCTACCTTTCTAATAAAACCAATCCTAGCAACTGTCTCTCTGATATACCATTTCACCCGTTCCTCTTGCAGATTGTATTACAGACACTGTTGTCATTTGTGATGACGTGTTATGGGATTGTCCACATCGCTGGAGAGTTCAAAGACATGGATGCCTCATCAGAGCTGAAAAACAAGTAGGTAGAATTGGCATACAATACATAAGTCCTCTGATAATGTGGTTGGTAATGTGGTTGTTTGTGTCCTCAGACTCAGAGGAGACAGATATTTATAACGTTACCTTTCCCACAGAGACAGAAACATCCCTCAGTGACTGTTACATGTACTGTGGCCCTCCTTCAGCTACTCGATTAAACATGTTTAGATGACCTTCCTGCTAAGTTTGACCACTCCTGATTTACTGATCTCAGTGCTGCAACAGAGATTATTAGGTAACTGATTAATCATCCAGACCTAAACGCGATGTCTTCAAAACCAGCAGTTTTGTTGAGTTAATGTTCAATAGGAAAGGTACCATTTTGCAAGGGAGTTCTGTGCATTATATTATACCTGCTGCAGTAGCTGTCCAGCATGTGCATAACTATGAAAACAATACCATATTTTTGCAGTAACACCCTTTTCACACCTTCAAACCCTTTTCCCCCAGAACATTTGATACACTGAGGAACCACCCATCCTTTTACCTTTTCAATCATCGTGGTCGGGTGCTTTTCCACTCGCCGGAGGAGGAACCCTCCACTGCACGCAACCAGCAAGCTCTTCCCAATCCCATACGGCTACGCAAGCTGGAGCATTTGCACTGAGACTGGCCTTGTCCTTCCTGTAACATCATCTACATAAGATAAGATTTGATTTTGTTAGACAGAAGGGGCAAAGTGAGCAATCATCTTCCTCTACTTTTATATATTAACTAATATGCTGTCCAAACTTGCATCTGTCCATAGAAGTGGTCATTACCATATTCAACACAGACTGTGCCAACCCTTCAGTTTTTTTTGTAAGCAGGTTTGTTTGTATATACAGTATGTTAATGCTTTGGAGTCTTAAGATATAGAGACATCTCTCCCCTGTGTCTCCTCTGAACTGATCTGGGACACTGCTGTAGTTTGTAAATCCTTCATGTGAGGGGCATAAAAGCACCTGTTGACTTCATTTCAACCACACATCTCTGAGCTGGGTAGATTTTTTTTTTGTAAAGCATTTTCTTGTATGAACTGAAGACTCTTTGTTTCGCTGATGATTTCCTAGAGGCATAAAGGCTCATCTGCACATCCTGTATGCAATAAAGACGTTTGAATAATGCCACAGGAAATCAGCTTAACGTGAGGAACATGAGATCAGAAAACATCAGACAGCTGTACTAAGTTCATTTTACATTTTGTTAAGATTAATCAGATTGTTTTTAATTTAATAAAAGGCTTAATGATTTTACAAGAGGTGTCAGAATCTATTGTGTAATTGTACTGTAGAGCAAATTTGCTTTTCACAGACAAGTGATTAAACTGGAGGGTCTGTAAAGATAAAAGCATCAATCATCATCTGTCCTGACAGACTGTTTTACTAAATATTAAGAAAATGGTTATACATTCTTGTAGTTTCACAGTGCTTTAAGGTCACTAATAAGTGTATCCAGAATATGACTGTAGTGACCTTGCAGCTGGATTGCTAAATCACAAAAAGAAAAATTTCACGTGATTAAAACGAGAAGTTCCTCTTATTGGCCTGTAGGTGTCAGCAGAGGCTGAACTTTGGGCTATTCAGGAGGTTTCTCAAGCTGTTCAGGGTTAAGCTTTACAGTGAAATGTTTTACATCACTCTTCTTATATTTGGATGAATGTGTTGGACTGAAAAAAATGATTCATTCATTTATCAAATGAAATGCATGTAACAGGTTAAAAGTTGATTGCAAGTTATTTCCCTGTGTGAAAGAATAGAGAAAATAGAGAAATGCTTGTTGGAAGATGTAGGAATTTGTTGTAATTGGTTGTGTGGTTCCAGTAGGTCAGTGATAAACATGATGAATCAGAAGCAGTGATTAGATCATTAAAGACAGGAAAGCAGTAAAACATGTTTGTTGTGTTCTCATGTGAATTGCTGATTTGTTTCCTCCAGGACTTTAAAAGACTGGTTTAAAAAAAGTGGGGGCAAACATCTGGCAGAAATGGTTAGTGCCAGTGGACAAAATCACATAAATGTTCCTACGCATTGCATGTCCCTGCAGTTCCTGCATACTCATAACATACAGGTGGGTATAACAGGCTGTTCTGTGCTTGAGAACTGTCATATGTTGCATTTGATGTATAGTCACTTCTTAGCAGAAACACAGTCACACACTGACAGTAGATACCATTCTACCTGTGGTTTATTTTTTGTTTTGTAAAAAAATGAACAGGTTCATAAAACTTTACGCTTTGTATATGTATTTAACAGTTTTTTTAAAAAATGGCTTTAAACATTTTCTTACAAAATAGTTTTAAACTCTGAAATTAACAAATTCACAAAAATAATCTATATTCATTATGAACATATAAAAGTAGTGTACAAATGTAATAAAAACAAGCAGAACGAGAAAGCAGCAGAGAGCAGATTACCAGCTGTTACATTTCAACAACAGATGATCGTCCACTGAACCTGGACACATGCATAAATTCCTCTGAATAAAGTGGTAATTCTGGGAATCATTGGAGTGTTTGTTGTGCTGTGGAGAGAGAGGGGTGTGAGAGTGAATGTGTGTGTGTTTGTGTGTGAGAGAGGTGGTGATACCAGCGCTGCATTCACTGAATCCATGTACTATTGCTTTAACGGCAGGTAGGAGGACACGGATGCTCGGTCAATAATCGGTCAACATAACTGTCTTGTGTTTGGGGTTCTCATGGACATGATGAGTCCATCTAGAGCCCAACACACTGGTGTGGAAAATAATCCAAATACTACTGTATCCATTTTGTTTTTGTTTTTTAAAGTACAGTTGTATGAGGTTTATTTCCAGGAATTTCGAGAAACAACTGTCATTTGGCGACAAACAGACCCTGATTGGACATTTAAAACAGACTCTTGTGTTAAGTTATACATTCCTGTAAAACAAATCTGAGAGTAAGCAATATGGACAGATGACCAATGAGATGAAATAATCTTGTTTACTATTTGAAGTTTAGCTTTACAGGGGCAGCTTTCCATTTAATATGGAAATAATATATAGCATTTTTGTATCACCTTTCTTTTCCCAAAGCAAGTTCAGTGTTTGTTTTGACATCATTCCAGGTTACTATATGCAAAAACCTAAAAACTCAGACAGATTTTTCAGAACATTTTGGGCCCACTAGTATCCTCTAGCTCCTCCTGCTACAATGTGCCCCATGTATATTTGTGTGTTATTGTTCTTCGGCTGCTGTTTGTGCTTTGCCTGTTTTTCTTGGAGCTTGTGCATGTTACATTTTTCTGTTCTGTATTATGTGAGGCTGTTACTGTTCAACAGCTCGTATGTCCTCAATATAATGTGTACCACGTTATTCTGTTATGTTGTAATTGTACATTAGTAACAAATGTATGGTAAATTTCGGGCTAGAATGTACAATTCCCCCTGGGTATCTTTCTGTAAGTGGTTTCTTAATAGTTTCTACTGCAACATAAAATTGCATACTCAGATTTAGCCATACTGCCCACACTTAATGTGTTACAATATTATCCAATGAGAACTGGATTATGCCTGTAAAAACATTGTCCGTATCAGTGCATCCTTTATGTAGACAGTAAATAGAATTGAGGGGTATTAAGCTTTCTCCTGTCTCCCAGTCAGCTACATGAATCTAAGTGCCGTTAAAAAAACCAAACAGTTGCAGTCTTACACTTTCAGACCAGCTGAAGAAAGGTCTGTTTTTCAAGATAACAACAACAGGATGAATCCACCCTGTCCATCCTTTGCTCCACCATTAAGGGATCCAGCAGCTTACTGTGCATCTGTTTAATGGAGTGTTATGTTCGTCTTCTGAACAATAAGCTCATACAGACAATAGCCACATTGATGTTTAAGGCATCTGTCAATATGAAGAGAATTATATTTAGTCTCTTCAGACATCCTCAGTGGATCTATGCTGTTGGCCCTTCCTCCCTGACCCTCTGCCTCGAACAGGAGTGATGTAACAGTAACAGCACAGGATCATTAGGAGCATCTGCTCTCAGTGGATTTGTCCTTTTATGTCTTTAGTTCCTCAATCTTTTCGGGGCTACAATGAGGACATCTCTTCTGTGGTGGCGATATTCAACTGTGAACAGCACATACTTCAATAAAAAAGCAAATATATCTTCTTACTATCTGCCATGATCATTGAGAAGCTGCTCGGATGTTGCATTTTTCATCTCTAACTCAGCAAGGGTTAACTCCAGCTGCTGGATCAGTACCCGCTTCTTGAACCTGGGAGAGATGCAGAGGAAATGAGTGAAATAGGAAAATAAAGAAGGAGCAGTAATAGTAACTAGAAAATTTGTCTTGGTGCATATTAATCTGCTGTCATATGCGGAGTAGTTTTTATAATAAGCCACTGACCACTGTCACGAAAGGTGACAGTAATAGGTATGTATGAAGAGAACCTTTGGAGTCTGATTAGTGTTTCACTTATGTCAAATTTGGTGCAATTTTATAAAAAACTGTGCTGAATCACTGGCACCTGCTGAGAAATTTGTTGCGATAGCAATCGGGGCATCAGTGGGGGAGGGGAAATCCACATAGAAAACCCTCTAATACCCAAACAGACGGCAAATTCAAAAACAACATGACCATTACTGCTCAAAATGTCGCCATTACAAGTGGGAAAGTGGGGAAAATCATTAACAGCTACTGCTGTGAAACTTGTCTGAATGATAGACTTTTGAATATTTGTGTTCAGGACTGCAATCAAAGGTTAATCCACGTATTCTCACCTGATAGCCTCTCTGATGGCATGTTGGATGAAGTACCTTTGCACATTAAGTGGCCCTTTCACCTGCTGCAGTAGTGACAGTATTGCCTCATAGTCTGAGAAAAAAAGAACACAGACACAGGGTTATATAACAACAATGAATTAAATAACATGACAATCAATTTATTGGACTAGAACAAAATGGAGAATGATGTGATACACTCCAGTGGCTGACACTCACTTCGTCCAGGCTTGCGAACCTCCTTTATGACCCGCGTCCTCAGCTCGGCTTGGCTTCCGTCTAAAGGGGCGATGAAAATTGTCTCTGTCATGGCAGTGTCAGGTTCTGAGCCCTCAAGCTGGCTCTGTGGACTCAGACGGTCACAGTTGTGTTTCTCTTCCAACATCTGCTCATCTAGACAATCTTCTACTAGTTTCTCCTCAGTCATGTCGATGTCCTCTCCCTGGTCCACTGCACCCACCCTAGTCTTGTCCTCAATGGTCACTGAAGATGGGTTTCCTGTCACAGGGTCAATCTCAGTAGGCCAGATATCCCCTGTCTCAGACCCAAGCACACCATCACCATTACTCTCAGGGACCACCACATTATTGCCATCCAGTCCTGCGGGGATAACAAAGAATAATTAACAGCCACTTATCACTGCTTTTCAGGGAGTAACAGACCATCAGTTACACACAGTGTTTTAACAATTCTACCTTTGTTCTGTGCGATGGGTTTGATGAGGTTCTGCTGCCCTTGAATCCCTACCGGACTCTTACCCACCACTACATGGTTGGTGTTCACTGGTGGAGTCTGTGGCCGTCGCAGCAATGGGGACATACTTCGCCTTCTCTTCACCATAGCACCCGAGCTGGAATCAATGGAATTTCCTCTCTTCTTATTTTGAGGACCGGCTACAAACTCATCTGCCTCATCGATCATCATCCCCTGAGAGAAACATTTTAGTCAGCATTAAAGGACGCCAGACATTATATACGTAATGAAAAAAAACATTACATGTAGCATTGAGTCAATATTATTATTACCTTCTTGTCCTGTTTGAAAGGATTCCCAAATGTGTGCAGACGTTTAGGTTGATCAGGGTCAATCTCTCGTAGAGGAGATGGCATCATTTTTAGGTACTCCTGATAGTTTCCCATCTGAGCCACTGGAATACTGTGTAGGTAGTCTAGTAACCACAGGAAACAGGTAATTATACTGAATTTACTATAGATTTAGGTTTTGGGATATTTGGTGGTTTGGATTAGGATTATCAAACTGCATTAAATCGTGCATGCAGAAATGCATTCTTGAAGGCATCATTAAAAATAAATGTTGCAAACAGTGTTTTGCACATGTGTCAAATAGTTCAAGTGTTGCAGCAAAGAGCATTCAAAGAAGCAGCTTATTGTAAAGGAATAGCACTGGAAAGGTGAACACAAGATACCTTCATCTTGCCCTCGGATCAGTTTCTGTGATGTTCGCAGCAGATTGGAGCGCATGCGAGTGAGCTGATCCAGAATGTTCCGTCTTGGGATGTCATAGGCATTTCGATAAGCTTGAGGTTTTACATCCTACGAACACATCAGAATATCTCTCATTATCTCTATATCTATATTTGTCACAGTTTATTCTGAAAAATGTCCTTGCTTTCCTAAATCTACCTTGTTGAGGAAAGCGATCTGGAAGCCAGCAAACTCTTTAAAGTTGATGTCGACCAGTCTAAGTGGCCCCTCCCCTGTGATTCCCTGAAGCAGCTGCTTGAAGTCTCGCCGGTGGGCCAGAGAGAGAGCGCTGGAGTGGTTCTTCACCTTTATGCCAGTTTCTTGGGGAGGCTTCTTCCCCACAGACCCGATAAAACGGTCTGATTCAATCTTTGCCTTTATTGCAAAAAAAAAAAAAATCAACAAATTAAAATCAAGTTGAAATAAGATGTTGGTCAGGAAATGTAAGTGGAGCAGACACATTCAAGCATTACGGACATTAAAGTGGGAATTTCCTACAAGAATGAAGAACAGTGCTAAACACAATCTGTATATCACAGCTTGTTTTTACCCCTATTACACCTGTTACACTAAATGGTCATGGCGTTACAGAAAGTCTTTACCTGCTGACTGAGCTTCTTTAGATATGAGATGACACTGTAACTCAGACCACAGTCCATGGTATCTGCTATAAGATTAGGTGCACCCATCATCCTCAATGCCTTTTTTAAGGGCTATTAGAAAACAGCAGCAAAAAAAGGCTATTAGAAATGAGCAATAAGAGTTTAAATTCATGTACAGTAATTAACATTCCCTAGTTAGTGCATTAGTTTACCAAGAGGTAGTACGGCGGCACTGTCTTCAGGTACATCTCTAAGGCTTGTCGCCACTTCAGGTTTGGTTTTAATTTGTGCACTTTGAATAAATCATCTGAAAGCAGAAAAACGAGAGTGGAATGTCTGAGGAAAAAAACCTTTAGCATTCTAAATGAGTGATTAATCAGTTGTCCCCCTGCAGCTCTTCCAGCTGCTGCATGGACAACACACAATATGCAGATGGGGATACTAAAAAAAGCATCAAAACATTCACAACCAGTACATTCCCCATTTCCCACAATGATCTGCAGATCATGAAATGAAGCAGAAAAAAATCTAGTCAATATCAACTCTGATCTAGTGATCCAAACATTTTGAGGTCACATTAAAGAGACACTGTGAGGCAGCATGTCTTACCGAGGAGTGGGAGAAGGACTGGGTAGTTGTAAGGCATGACAAACAAGTTGACACAGGTGAGAGTGGTACTGGCTTTGAGGTAGCCAAATGGCTGCCCCAGGTCATTTTGCTTCCCGCTGCTGCTAACAAACACCTGAGGACAACAAGGGAAATTGCTATTTCTATTTCTGATAATTTGAAAACGGAAACACCTGTGACAGTGCAAACAATCAAACAGAGCCAATGGGTGGGCTATCATGGGCTCTACCTGCCAGCACATGTGTGGAGACTTCCTTTCCAGAATGTATTGGGTGAGTGGAGAGGGCTCCAGTTCATACTTGTCAAAGGGAAGTTTGTCGATCACCATGGGTTCACAGTCCACACAAGAGAAACGCACCAATGGATGAGCACACCGAGGGGGCTGACAAGAAGATGGAGACAATTAAAGAAACTGTCAGGGATAATTATGTAGTATGGAGCCATGTCTTTGCAACAGCAAGTGAGCACTGAGGATATACAGGAAATTAAAATCACAGAGTTTGCAGAGTTGAAAACATGCAAGTCAATTACTGAATGAGAAGAAGACTGAAAAACAAGGGAGATGGAGTGAAAGTAAAAGAACAAGTCTGTGTCTAAATGAGGGTCTGTTAAGATTTGTGCATCTAGAGAGAGAGAGATAATATATTTTAAAGAGAAGATTAAAAGTGTTCTGTCAGATTGACATTTTTATATTAATCCAGCACTACAGAATAAGAAATCCTGCACAGTGACAGGTGCCACAGAGATATTTCCGAGCCTCACTCTAATTACCAGAGTAAGAAAAATCTGGTCCGGCCAGAAGGACTCTGGTATGGGCCAGTGCCCAACCGGCACTCCGGTCTTTGGGTTGGGCCGCACGTAGATGAGTTTGTGGCAACTGTGCCATGGCTGAGGGCCGAAGGATGACACTGGACGACTTGGTTCCATCGCATTCTCTGGAAAACAAGAGGGTATGACAATAGATTGATATCTCAGTCGGATGTAGACAAATACAAACAATGAATGTACATTTTGGATAAACATCTGTTGGACAATCAACAATGTAAATTTCTAACTACATCAACTTCATCACTCTAGAGCTTTGTTCTCTACACAAACTACACAACTCGCATTATGTACTTTTTGTGGTTTTGCCAATGAAATGATGTATAATTATCTAAGTACTTTACATAGCCTAGTTATTTAAATTTGTTTGATCTAAGCAGTTCTCCTTTTTTTATTCTAATGTTTTTAATTTTAATGTTTTTATTCTGCTTCACTCACAAAACTCACCTTCCCCAACAGGAGGCGGATCTGGCCCTGCCTTCTCAAAATTAATAACTACACCACTTTGAACCTTTTGGACCAGAGATTCTAGACACTGGTTCACCATCCGCTGTGTTCGAACACAGTATGATCTCCCTGGCAGGAAAAGGCAGGACACACAGTGATCAATTAATTAATTAATAATAGTATGAATATAACAGAATGATTTATGAAGTGCAAGAGAGAAAAATTAAAATTAATAACTTCATGTGTCAAAGTAAAAGAAAATCTAGAACCTCCAGTGACTTCACACATCTGGGTAATGGCGGACTCATCTGTGGGGACACTACCAAGCTGCTCATTGTCTGGTGCTGCTGCTCCCGGCAACCTCAGCACCAAGGCAAACAGGCGCTGGTCCCAACGAAACGGCTCTTTAGTCAGTTCACTGCCTGCCAAAGGAGAGTTCAGAGGCAGGTGCAGCTATATAAGAGACAAGGTTAGGGGAAGACAGATAGGATAGGGGATCAGCTTTACAGAAAATCATGAAAATAAAAAAACTGAGAAAAGACTGCATTACCATTTTATTAAACAGCTGAACATTGCAGCAGGCACAGTGGTGCAGCTACATGTTTATGTTCTCACCTCATCTGGCACCCCAGAGCTGTGTGTTAGTTTGTTTCCATCAGTGATCGTGATAATCACTGATGGCTCAAGGAAGAAGGGGTTACGTCCCTGTGAGGGAAATAATAACAATCAGCAATGAAAACCCTCTTCCAGCAGATTAAACATGAGGTCACTTACACTGTAATTAGGGCAGTATGAGAATCACACTTCTGATGAACTCACAGGGCACAGCTGTAAACTATACATTGTCCTTGTGTTACAGATTAATGACGGAGACCTCTCTAAATAAACAAAGGTGCTATCATAAAGGCCCCATAAGGCCCCACACTCGATCGGTCAGATTGGTCTTTTACTGCCTAGTTATATTCATTGCTTTTAAATTTTCCAACTGCAGACATTACTTATTAGTTTTCTGCTGCATAGCCTTTTTAAAGTCTGGGATAGGAAGACTGGCTGGATAATCTGACTGTATGTCTTAACCAGTCTCTGGAAAATCACCGCAAAATAAAATCCTAATAAAATGTCCAGTGAGAGTCAACTCTTTGTCTCTTGTTTTTTAACACAGTGTATATAGTGCTAGCTCATGTCATCAGCATTCATTTCCATCAAGTACATGATCTACTACTAATAATAAAATATAATTAGTTTAACTATTAAACCATTAAAAAAAATAAACATTAAATATTAATTTTACTTTTCTTTCAGAGCAAGAGAAAAGAGCTGTATTATAGGACTTTGGTGTCAAATACCTGTCCATAGTTATCAATGCCTGACACTAGGCGGTTGAGGTTAAGCAGGTCAAACGCCGTGCGAAGACCATGACCTAACGTTGTCAGCCCAGATGCCTGCAGGTTCTTCAGTTCACACATGAACGTTGCATGGTTCTCCTTCCAGCCTGCCTGAAATACATACATCAGCAGTGGACTGAATGCACTGCACAGGCAGGCAGAAGTCAGAAGTCACATTGCATGGTAAAAATCTACAGTAGATCCAAACCCAGATACACATACAATGTAATTACAAAGAAAAATGGAACAAGTTTTGTTCACTGACAATCACAAACTGACTCATGTCAAGCATTTGGCTATCAACTCTTAAGACCACTTTGAAACCTTAAAAACATTTAATCTGGGCAACATTTCATAAGAGCAACCACTAATTGAGATCAGATTGTGTCAAGCTCTGGAAATAGAAGATAATATTGTGGAAATTCAGACCCACATTTGATGTGAATGGAGCCCTTTAAAAAGGAGTCTAATTTCAGACAAGCATCTCAAAAAACACTTTCCACTGCTGCCTTGTCCTTTGTGACGGAGAAACACTCCCACAGGGAAGGATGCCGTGAAAGTGTTTATGGACCTTTCTCCCGTGAGTTCAACTCACTTCCTAGTGCAGCCTCTTGCTTAATCTAAGGATGACCTACAAGTTTACCACTCATTTTGCTTGGGAGAGGTTTGGAGCCAAAGACACACACACACCAAGAAAAATGTAGATAAAAGCTTCAACTGCCAGTTTATCGATGGATCAGACTAGTAGGTCGACTTTTTAATTATGTGAAATTATTAAAAAGCCACGATCTGGGTGTTAGGTCACCACATTACATGATATAAATAAGCATAATATTCTGCATTCACACAAATCTCACTGAGTTGCTCAGGACAAAAATAAAGCAGAATCAAACATTCAAAGGGTTAGAAGCAATGAAACAAACAAGACATACTGTAGACTCTTGCAGTATGCAGGGATGTAAGGCTTATTTTGCACTCAATAATTCAAACTACAGAATATTTCTACTGTATTTTCTTCTGCTCAAACTCATCTCTCTCCTTCCACATCAACAATTTATTGTAACTGTGCAATCAGAGTACCCCCATTCACTATAACCTTGTTACTTTAATCATAATCCTCTGTACACAAAGCAGACAGAAACAATGAGGAGAAGCCAATAAAGACAAAGAGAGGAAGAGCAGGAGTATGAGAAGTTGATGACAGACTTTATAATCAGGGAAAAACGCTTTTATGTAACAGTACATGGAAGATTTAATGTGAGTAATAATATTTTAGGTTATTTGGCACATACGAGGCAGTCAGATGCATTTTGCCATGATCTGGACCTGTGCTGAATACTGCAAGGTCAATAACTGAAGCATAAGTAAATGTAATTTTTCATGAATGACATCCACAGCAATGACGAAAACCCTGTTTAAATACAGGTCCTATACTGATGCTTCTAACAGAAATGACATAATCCTGTTTAACTGCTGAGGCTGTCAGCTGAGAATTGTCTTTTTAAAAAGGAGGTTAATAAAGAACCGGATATAGCCTATTATTATAATTCTTCTGTAGATTTTAACATAGGCACCGAGCAAAACTGAACATTAGTAATTTGAACAAACAAAACTCCTTTTGGGAAAAAAGATCAAGTTCAAGTGTATATCAAAGAAGCCTCAGAAATGAGAAACAGTAATAACAAACCACTTAAAAGTTTAATTAACCACATCAGTAATGTAAATGTTTTAACAGACTGTCCAAACACTGTTATGAATCTCTAACTACCTAATAAAATTAAAAATAGATACAATTAAGAAATTCACTTTATTTCTTTGTTAGATTAGATTAGATGAAAAAGAAGTGCATTTCTCATCCAGAAGGATGTGACCAAGTTACTAAATAATTACATCATCAATTTTTGTGTAACAGACTATATCATCAGGTCACTCCTTGTCTGTGGCTATTTAAAATACTGTAGCTGATGGATAGATGCAGGAAAGTACTGAAACTGAATCTTTGGTGTTTTTAGAAAACCACTTATGGGATTCACAACTTATTACACAAACCTTTTAACTTTCACTATACTTTGCAACCAATGCCTCTGTTTCTATAATCTAATCTCACGCTATCATCTGGATGACTGCATAACTAAATAGTTCTCAGCT
The DNA here is from genome assembly GCA_016785345.1 of Trinectes maculatus. Lineage (NCBI taxonomy): Eukaryota > Metazoa > Chordata > Actinopteri > Pleuronectiformes > Achiridae > Trinectes > Trinectes maculatus. Next base: position 206,674 of record JAFBJQ010002174.1, read on the forward strand.
CAGGTATGCCCCAAACCTTGTGTATGCGATGACAATAAAGGACTCTCATCTTTAATCTTTGCATTTGGTCATGAGGTATGCAAACACAATTGCATCTGAATATACAAGGAGAGCAAACTATTCTCTGTCTTGAAGCACTGACATTAAGAAGAAGTAAGTAGAGAGCACGTTGTGTTGAGAGTTGTTTGTAGACAGTGTTGGGCAAGCCAAGAGATTATTGGTAATAAAGAGAAACCACTGATACAGCTCAGGGACTTCAGGTGTTTATGTGAGACGTTATAAAATATTTGGAAATGTGTTTTATTGGGATAGAGGAGCTTAGGGAGAGAAATGTGACGGGTCATAAAACAAATCAACAGATTAGTGGGGAGGATAGCTGTGCTGATATAATTCCCCTGATATGATTACAGTGATTCACATGTTATCCAGGCCTTTTGCCTGAATGTGTGTGCGTGAAAACTAGAGTGTTTGTATGCAGGGCCACAATGCTCATAGTATCGGCATGAGAGATAATTATTATATAATAAATACATTTTCTTCTAGCGAACTCACATAAAGATTAAAAAAATCTCATGTTGTAGAGGGCTTATCAACTTTCAGACCAGACTGGCCAATGGTAATGCAGGAAAACTGTAAGGGGCGGGGTAAAAGATGATTGGCACGTTCTCTGACCAATCTTATAATTGTATGGTCAAAAAAACAGCGACGTCATAGGCGATAATAAATCTCTCCGCCTCCATCTCAACGCCCGAGACTTTTCTCAACACAAAAGCAAAATGTCCGCTGGATGTTCGGAGGTTTGCATCCCCGGGTCTGCGGGTATTTGGAGCAAAAAATTGCCGTTTTTCGCCACGGGGAAGCCGCCCAACACTGACTACAAACCAGAAGGACAATAAAATCTCACTGACAGAAAAATACGCTCGTCTTGTCAAATGTAAAAATTGTATCAGTTGCTAATTACCTTCACTCCGTATGGTGGATCATCGAATGTAACTAGCATGTACCTGTCGCCTCTACTAGCCGGGTCTCGGGCACGCAGCTGTCAAAAAAAGAAAACCAAAACAACATATATTAATTTCGTCCGTTCTTGCCCAAGGAACCCTAAACTCACCAAAGGTGCACATTAGCTGAAAAAGTCGGCGTAAAATCGTTCTTTACCTTCATAAAGACCTCAACCGCGCCTTTAGCAACGTCCAGATACGTCGTACCCAAATAAGTGCGCTGATTCATAGAGGCGGACGTGTCTAACAGGAAAAGTAAAATAGGCATTTTAAATGTAAAGCCGCGGCTGTATGCTTTTCTAAAATAACTGTTATCCACATATGACCTATCGTGCGGCCAAACAGCTCGGACATGTGTGTATATATTTGTTATAATAAGCCCCCCCTCCAGAAGAGGGCCGTTGCCTCTGCCCTCTATCTGTCCGCCTTTTCCAGAGCTCTGTCTCGGCTCGCGCTGTTCAACTTCTGCTCCTAACGCAAAGGAACGCCCCGTTCCCTCCATTGAAATCCCATTGGCTGGAGCCGATTCCGGTGGTCACGCCCCTTTCAATATATAAATTATAATGAGATCGAGATGTCTCGTGTGTATGGCACATCCGCCTACTCTGTACATATGTGTATGTACACTAAACGAGTGGATGCTTAAAAGTGTGGTCTGTAGCGCGGGTGTGTTTTTGTATCACGGAATATTTATATACGTCCTCGATATCATATTTGTACCGTTGTAACGGTATGTTCCCGAAAGGATCGTAACCATACAGCAGGCGACCTGCCTGGCCTGAGATGAAACAGCTGCCAGTCGTAACTGTTGAGATCATTGTCATCAAACCGCTCCACCTCCACGTCACAATACCTGTAAATTACACAGCTCTACACACACACACACTCACACACACACGCACACAGTCTTTGATTCACTCCTCTGTCACCCATTCTTGCTACGTTCATGGCGTCTCAAACGCTCCACCCACTCTGGATTAATATATATACATATACAACGTTTTTAAGTTGTGTAAGTCTGTAAATAAGTTGTCATTATTAGGATGCACTGTCCTTCTTCGTCTTTGTGCATTTTTCGTAGCAGTGGTGGAATCCAGAGAAAACACACATTTTGATACAAAAATACTTGGGATTAGAAACATACATATTCAACCAGACCTAAAAAACAAACAAACAATGCGTATGCAACAGTGCTGCTGTTCTGCACGTGCTCTTCCAATTAATGCGACGCCACGTGAAGGCAACATTAGGTTTTAAATAAGGTACTGTGTGTTGTTGCTACGTTCTTTTTCACTCAAAATCATACAACGCGACAAGAACTCATTGCCAACATTTACTTTATTATTTTAAACGTATTATAAAAGGAGATTTCAAAATCATATCTCGTAGTTATAAAGGTCAGTGGAAAGTCACGGAGGCGAAACCCATGTTCTCTACCTGTGGAACGGTGACGACCTGATTCTGTTCTTCTGCTTTCCCCTCACTGACTATTATTATTGTGAATAACAAAACGTGTTTGTTTTTTTTATTTGTTGCCACCGATAAACAGGTTTGATAAATGATATGATGCATGATATGATGCAGAGGAAACAGGAGTACTGTTTTTGTCTGCATAGGAAGAACCGCTATTTTCCATTCTTCCATATCCTTCATTACTCATCGGGGTAAAACTCTTCATAATGAAAAAAAAGTGCAACGTTTGATTACAATATCGAGACGTTTAATGTGGGTCACGTTGCTGTTTACATGTTATGAAGTTATTAGGAACACGTTACTCCTTCCGCCTCTGTTGACGTCTTGTACGTCTCCACTATCCCAGCATACACCGCGAGGTCTGCAGTATATTATTGACAAAGAAAAAAGCCTGGAGACGATCAACAACAGGGTGGGATCACAATCACAAACCACGGTTACACGAACCCCTCGTGCTGACAGCAAGGTAAAGTCCCTCTCTCGCCTTTGTCCTGAGATACAATGTCTGTCTGTTATGTTTTCTGTAATGACACTCTGCGTAGACAGTGTTGAGTGGCTATCAGCTATCCTCTGTTTTTTTCCTAGCCGGCTAACGCTAGCCAGTTACTGTATCCTGTTAGCACTACACTATAATAATATAGTAATAGCAGGGTTAGAGCCATCAAATTAAAAAACAACAACATGAGTTTGATTAGATATTAACTGTGGACATGATATCATTTTATTTAAAACCTTGTTATCATATTTACTACCAAGACGTTTCCATAAAGATGTAACTTGCGTCTGTGTACTCTGTCGCCTCAGATTACGCTGCAGTTTACAGTTTATGGTGTATGCTATATACACATTTTACATGCGAATATAATGGTTTCTGCATAAAATTACAACTAAATCCGACGCCACTGAGATGGAGCGGCGACATGACCCGGGCTTCGTCATTAATACAGTACATTTATCGTGACTTTACTGGACGCGAGGAACAAAGTGTTGCGACACCACGAGCCTCGTTTCTCTAGCTCTCTGCTGTAACCACTGTAAACACTCAGAGACACGTGACCAGACACATTGTTATACTTCCAATTCTTTTCCAAATGTTGTGTATTGGAATAATATGTACAAAATACTATGACTACTAATTACAATAATACACATAATGATAATAATTATAAGAGTGTGGTAATATAATAATAACTTATAATGTTGTGTAACAAAAACAGGGTGTTGCAGAAGAGATGTAAAATGTGGGATGGCTTTGTCTCTTGAGGAAATGTTTTTCATTATTCATCACCTTCACTTCACAGTATTAGGTTATGGCTCTAAGAAGCTGAGAGCAGGAAGCGCCATTTCCTCCAAAAGGGAGTTTACCCTGCGTGATAGTAGGCAGAGAGGGGTGGGGGGCCCAGGCAGACCGTGGACGGGGAAGGGGAAGAGCTCAGCTGGAGCCAAATGCAGCAGCAGCAGCATCGACAGCCTGAGCTAGTGGAAGGAAGCCTTCCTGTGTTTGTGTTCCCCACTGAGCTCGTCTTCTACGCAGATGAGCAGACGTCCCACAAGCAGGTGCTCACCCTCTACAACCCCTATGAGTTTGCCCTCAAGTTTAAAGGTCAGTGGGCATAAGCGAACGTGTGTTGTATCCGTTTTTTTTGCAGATTAGTCCAGACTACATGGGTCATTTTTCTACTGTTCTTTCTTTGTCAGTGCTGTGCACAGCGCCAAGCAAGTACACTGTGGTGGATGCCACTGGAGCCGTCAAGCCACAATGTTGTGTTGACATGTGAGTTTTTTTCTGTGTTTACAGCTATTGTTTTTGTTTTTTTTTTACAGTGGTATACCACCAAGTGGGCTGGATGTTTAATTTGTTTTGTATTTAACACATAGGTCTGTTTGACAGCTTTGACTCTGTTATCCTCAGTCATATTGGATTATTTAAACAGCTGACTTTCCCACTTGGTTAAATAAAGAGTCTGTCTAATGTCCAAACAGAGTAATCAGACACAGAGATGTGCGGGCCTGCCATTATGGGGTGTACGACAAGTTCCGACTGCAGGTGTCGGAGCAGAGTCAGAGGAAAGCGCTCGGTCGGAAAGAGGTGACGGCAACGCTCCGTCCCTCTGCATCACAGGAGCCACCCAGCCCTCGGCCCCAAGATGAGGAACGAAGAATCAAGGAGCAGTTTGCAGAGAGCGAGTTTTTTGAACAGACTGCTTTTCAGGCAGGTAAGAAAAGAGATGGGATCAACAAAGGTGTTTCTTCTTCTTCAAGAAGACTATATTGAGCAGCTGCCACTAGATGGAGCCAAATGTTTTTAAAAAATCAAATATGGGACTTCTCTTACAAAATGTGGGACATGAGTACATTAGATTAACTTAGATTAACTCATAAATATAGTGTGATAACAATAATATAACATTGCAAAGCTTATATTCATCTCCTGATTTACAGTTGATCTTGTTGATTGGAAGATTAAGGCCTTAAGGTTTACCTGTTTCTTACTGTAATTCTTACATCATATTATTATATTGAGAGATTAAGAAACAGGTTCCTGCAGATACTCACTGTCAGGTGACATACAAGCCATATAACATTTTGTGTGTATGCACACAATTACTGAGGTGATCACTGTCAAAGTTCACTGAGTATGTAGTGCAGTTATAATATCATAGGCCTGAGTGGTTGTTTTTCCTCTCTGCCCCCTCTGATGTTGTCTGTAGTCCATTAAACCCATGAGTGAGCCGCCCACTTGCTCAGAGTCGAAACCTCTTCTTTTACCAGTAGCATGGTCACTGGTTTATTTTGAGTCAGTCCCACACATACTGACCTGCTGCCATAAATACTTGCTACAGCACAAATTTCAAAATAGTTTCTAAATGTAAATAAACTCCTTAGTCCTCCTCAAGCAGTATTTGCTGCTGTGTTCAGCTACAGTAGTTTAGAAACATTTTGGTGTTGGAATATATGTGTTGCCATTTAGTAAAGATAAATTGTTCTTTTAACAAATATGGACCAATGAGCCTAGGACCTTAGAAAAGGGGGAATCTGAAAGGTTTGCTTATGCCTAAATAATTTGTGAAGTGATGAATCTAACAATAGTGTACACGTTTGTGTATGTTTGTGCGCCTGACAGAGAGCCGTCCTGTGGCTGGAGGGCCCAGTTTGCTGACGGTGCTGCTTGGGCTGGTGTGTATGGCCGTCCTGATGCTCCCGACGATGGGAGAGCAAGAATCTACTGTGCCTGTCTACCTCCACTTAAGTGTTAACAAGAAACTTGTAGCTGCTTATGTTCTTGGTAAGTAAGAATCTCATGCAAGTGAACTGGACAGAGCCGGATTCAATTGTAATTTAAATTTGATCAAAATTAGCATGGTGTATGAAATCACAACGCACCACTGTGTTGTGTCTTGTAATATTTTAGGTCTTCTTACAATGGTCATCCTACGCACGTGAATTGCTAGGAGCTGAGAGGAGAAGAGTAAAGGATCTAAAAGACTGAAGAGAACATTGAAGAGAACATTCTCACACTAGAGGCACTGATACACCTCAGTGTGTTGAGCTGACAGCAGGAGGACGGGACGCTTCTTTAGCTCACCCCATCCCCTGAAAATTACATTTTAGCATATTTGTTATCAAATCCACACATTTGTGTTAATACATACAGTTACATAATGCTGAACTGATGCAAACGACAGAGACCTTTAGTGTGAGTCAAATGAATGCTTGGTGTGAGAGGAGCTGTCTGTGAAGAAACATGAGGCCAGTCTGAGTGTGTCTGGCCTCTTATTCCCTGTGTTGTATTTCTGTTGCCATTATGTAATAACATGTTTAACTTGATTGTGAAGGAATCTACATGTAAACATGATACATGTATATAAAGCTTTTATAAAGTTTTGTTATGGTACTTAGCTGTAATATCATAATACTGACATTTTAAAGCATTTACTGTGTAGACTCTGAAGACTTTATGCAGTTTGCATGTGCGGATACCTATTTGAATGAGTGTTTAATTTTTTCAGCAGTACAATACATGTCACCTATGGAAAGATCTTTGGTTGGTCGTATTATGTCAATGCTCCATCAAACTTTTAATAAAGTCCCCATCTCTGTCTGGTATCTTGTCATGTACACGTTTGGGCGGGAAGGTGTAGAGCATGTAAAAAAACAACAAAAGATTTTATAATGAGTGTAATGCAGGGTACTGAAAAGAATCCAGCGTTGAGTTTACTTATTTTTGGTTGATTTTCCACTATTTGTCTTAAACTTGTTTGCCCAGCAGTAAATACGGGTGCTGTGGCAAGGGGCAAGGTTAATTGTGAAATAGTTAAGATATCCCTGCATACTAATAGGCAGAGAGGGGCATATATCTGCATATAAAGATACAGCTACATTAAACATAAATAAATATTATTTAGTCTTGATGCCTGTTAGGAAAACAATCACAAGACCCAAGCATAAGCAAGGGGTTTGCAAGCGTGGCAGCCTTTCCATTACAGGCAACGAATAGTACAAGACTACTATACATGCTGTAAATACTTCATAAGATAACCAAAAAGAAAAAAAATCTTGGAAATCATATTTTGATGGCAGCAGGGCAAACAGACTGCTTTTCTATTATTTTAAATGTTCAACAAGAGAAAGAACACAACATTCAGTGAATTAACTGCAGCCAAACTTTTCTTTAAATTAAAAGGACACACTTCCATAAAATAATTTACAATCACCTTCTTTTGCACATATACATGGAGTTTTACAGAGCCATAAAGGGGGCAGATCTATGGGTTTACACAGGACATATTGACATCAGAGCCATTGCAGTAAAAAGAACAGGCTCTGTCACAATATTCAATATTTCAGTTGATATTTCAGTTTCATCTTCTTCCCTTCTTAAGACTTCCACACAGGCTGAAACACTACAGGTCTGAGTATCCTGTGCAAAAATGCTTTTAATAAATGTAACAACAGCAGAAACAGCAGTCTCCTCTCCCAATATGATGGTGCCATTTTGTTTTTAACTACACATTCTAACAGCCAGCTGATTTGGTGTAAATGTCAGCACACAGGTCACTTAACTGGGGATAGAAAGCTATAGCCATCCATTTTATAGTATTTAAAAAAAAAAACATAAATAAGAACCTTTTGCCAGAAGAACAAAAAACACTTAGGTATATATTTTACTTAACAACAAAAAGACATCCTGATCAGAACATAGTATACAAAGAACCATGAAACCATTAGTGTTTAAAGACCACCAGCGATGACCATCTCAATTCATCCACAATTTACTGCAAGGTGCATTATTTATGCACTAGGCCATTTAAGTTGCAGCAAGTTAATGTGAGGGCACGTACAAGCCAAACTAAAAAAATCACCACAGTTCACAGCCTCATAAAAGTATTTAGAAAATCTGCTGAAATCAAAACTTCTCTTACAGTAGAACAGTAAGGAAATTTCCATAGTTCATATTCCAACAGTAGTTCATGTTCCTTTAACAGAGAAAACTTCTCCTGTGTCCTGTGCCCAACATTCAACTCACAGCCAAACTTAAAACTATGTACGGCATTTGACACAGTTAATATGTACATACTCACAAACAAAGCAGGAAAACAATAAGTTAAATCTTTTTCTTACAAAAACCTGCAGACTGTACCTACAGGGGTATGTGGACAGATGTTTTCCAGCACAAAAACAGGGAAATGTACACATCCAAATAGTCCTTTTATTGTCCAGTGCTCAATGTCTCTTTCCAGTGAGGGGAACTGGTGGGACAGAATTACAGGATAGCCACTTATAAACACAACAGCACGATGAAGCCAAGCACCATCCATGATCCTCTACTAGCAGCTGATGCTCAATGTCTTCAGTCATTCCCAGTTTCACTGGGTTCAAAGCTCTCTTAAACATGAAACTTCATCCATGGCTTCGTTTCCTTAATTCAAACATATTTAGACCCTCCTGAGTGCAGCCATGAAAAACAGCCATTCAGAAGCAATAAAACATAAAATTAAACAAAATCTAGGATACTGTGAAGTAGAGGGTCTGAGAAGGAAACTGGTTCCCCGAAAAAGGGCTTTTTCCCACAACATCCCTTTTTAGTGTCTCTTGCAAACCCATTTTCATTTTGGGGACAAATCCTGGAGGGAAGCGAAGGGCGAGTTGCTTGATGAGGAGGGTGACACGCCCTCCATTTTGCCTGGGGAGTCTGTGGAGGAGCTGACACTGCTCAGGCTGCCATCCAGTAGATCTGGAGAGTGACTGAAACAAAATGATTCTAGTTCAGTTTAATCTGCAGGCTGTAATGATGACGGCACAAATGATCTGTTCATTCTATACCAGAACCTCACATGATTCATTTAGAGTGACATCTTCTCCTTTTTTAAATTTTAAATTCAACACTAAAGCAAGAGTGATGCATGAATTTTGTTTTTGGAGTAGGATATGACATCTAATCATAGATTTAGGCCCGAACTATATATTTACAATTAGAGTGAAGACATGAAAAATATTTTATTGTAGATAGATACTCATTCATTCATTCATTTTCTACCGCTTTATCCTGTTAAGGGTCGCGGGGGGAGCTGGAGCCGATCCCAGCTGACATCGGGCGAGAGGCAGGGTACACCCTGGACAGGTCGCCAGTCCATCGCAGGGCCAACACAGAATACATATACAAACAAACATTCACACTCACATGCACACCTAAGGACAATTTAGAGTGGCCAATTAACCTAACCCCCACGATGCATGTTTTTGGGCGGTGGGAGGAAGCCGGAGTACCCGGAGAGAACCCACGCAGACACGGAGAGAACATGCAAACTCCACACAGAAAGATCCCCCGAACCGAGATTCGAACCAGGGACCTTCTTGCTGTGAGGCACGAGCGCTACCCACTGCGCCACCGTGCTGCCCTGTAGATAGATACTCCCAAGGAAAATTCAAGAATTCCGTAATTTTGTCTTCAACAATATTTTCAGAGGTCTCGGTGCAGGTGGTTGCCTGAGTGAGCATTTAAAACAGTCTGCTCTTGGTTTGATTTTGACCAGTTAATCTAGCAAAGTCCTACCAAGAACTGAGATCTGACAGATTGGAGACATCAGAGGACAGCATGGTGGTGGTACCCTGGAAGAGCCTCTTGGGTTGGCTCTCTGTCTCCATCTCACCTGCAGAGTTAAGACCATGACATTTAGACACATATATGTGTACATGGTTGATCAACTAAGGGGCAGCCATGAGTGTTTTGTTGTAATTATGATCTGTTACAGTATCAATTACAGATTTTATCAACTGACAACTAGAGAGCCAATGCAGTGTCTAGTAACCCTAACCCTAACCCTACAAGCTGAATGTGATTCTGAAATTCTGAAAATCATGAATTAGAGATATATCCACTATCAGGATGTGTTCAAGGTAATGTAATGTGATGTGTTGTAAAGTGGTGTACTTGGCAGTAATGCACCTGGACACTGTTTGTGAGCTACTATTAAATTAAATAAGGAAACAAAACTTTAGCCTAGACACAAACCCCTGATTTCACAACATGTAACTTTTGTCCATACATTAAATGTCTACTACGATTAATGTGATAATTATTCTTAAAGCATTTTAAGATGTTACGCCATATTGGGTGTCTCACCTTTGCGTTTTATTGGCCCAAGTATGCTGGCTCTGATGCAGTTGATTGGGCTTTGACTGCGTCGACTGAGAAAAACAAAGACTCACATGTTGTCAAACCAGTATATTTTAAAATGTTGCCACAATTAGTAGCCATCAGCAAGAGTTGCAAAGACCCATAAGCAAACCAGTCATCTTCAGACTTGTCAGTTTGTTTACACTGATTAACATAAAGGGTAATAAATAGATTTCCACTCCACGGAAACTGTATTTTTTCTACTACACGTATTACTATTTCTGCTACTAGAGGAAAATTACAGTCATATTGTATTCATATAGCCAACAGCATTCTGAACAGGAGTAAAGTACTGATGGATTATGAAGTTCTGGTCCTCACCTGAAGCGTCGTGTTGGGCTGGGGATAGGGCTGGGTGTGAGGCCATTACTGCTCACAAGGATTTGTAATGAAGGAGAGAAACACTGCTGCTTACAAGAAAGAAAAACAGAGAACATCAGCTTCAGGCATTCAAAATCTGCATGGCGGCAGATAAAGGAATACTTGGACTACTGCTTCTGTTACTACATTTAACAAAATAGACAAGAGAAAACCCAAATAAAGTTTTTTGCAATCTTTTTAACTACTGTGGCAACTATAAAATATTTTTACCAAATATGCATCAGGAAGGGAATACATTTGTAGAATTTCTATACAAAAATTTGATTCAACTTACATTTAAAAATGGGAAAAGATTTTATCTGAGGCCATGGTCAAGGTTTCATATAAACTGCTTCTTAATTCATTAAGGCTATTCTGAAAATTTGGCTACTGCAAAATATGTTTATCTTTTACCTTCACAGCATAATCAGGTTTTGTGTGCATAAACATACTAGTGTCAGATGTACCTTTTTTCCAATCCCTCTGGTTGGTGACGGGGCAGGTGACACAGGCACAAAGTCGATTCGCTTTGGAGATGAAGATACTGATTTCTCCAAATCATTGTCACTCTAAGAAAATTAAAAATGACCAAATACAGTTATCATCTCTTAGTACACGTCTATTGCATTACAAGTCTTACATTACAAGAAAGAGTGTTGGAGTATTATACTACCAACTCAGTCTGACCTTGAAAGACTGGTGGCCCTGTTAACTCCCTGTTAAGTGTTAATCTAGCATGTTTGTTCTTGTCCACTCTACTGAAATAGAGAGGCCAACAGTGGCCCAGGGCCAAAACATGCAATGGGAACATTCAGCAATGCTGACGTTCAAGGTTCCAGAGTAATAGAACATATCAACAACACTGATGGGGGTTGGACAAGTTGCAATGAGAAGCTCTATTTACCAGACTAAGGCTTTCTTCCCAGGACTGGCTCATCTGCATGGCAGCTTGAACCTCTCTGTGTTCATAAAAAAAAAAACAAGAAATAGTTTTATGACTATAAGCACTTTACCTATATCCAAGTAACTGGAAAATCTCTTTATTCACTAACTACACAAATAATACATAACTTACCGTTCATGAGCAGTTTCCCTGTTCATCACATCAACACCCTCCTCCTGCAAAGACATGACAATGAAAAACTCAGTGGCTACAAAGTCTAACCACTCATCTTAGACCCAGAAAGAATCATTTAACCATAAAAATGATGCACTGTTCTCATTAATGTCATGGCAATTTTGGCTAACTCAGACTCTGAACCACTGAACCACTTTCCTCATTAACTGAAATCTGTCCAACAGATAACCAGTTCCTCTGTTGAAGTCTGATACTACCAACTGATCAACTCTGTAAGATCAATGGCCCTGTTAACTCCAACAACTGATACTCTTGCATGTTTTTACACACCATTGCTCCCTATGGTCTGACAGGGAGATGGTGGTCTGACATGCTCAGTTTCCAGGGACAACCTTTGCTAAAACATCCGAGACAACACTGGCTTTTCTTACTTGTTTTATCTGATGGAGTCTTGTGCTGGGAACACGGACAGGTGATGAAGGGACCTGTAAAGAAGAATGTGAGTGGAGGGAATAGCCAACACTGTATAACCAATACATTCATCAACCTTTTAAAGATGTTTAATAGTGCATTTTACCATGTTGGGCCTGTTGACGACGGTAGTGCTATTCCTTCGATTACGTAGGACCTCTCTCTGAAACACTTGGGAGTTATCACTGCAATGCCACATTTACAGAAAAACCTTGTTATGTACCTTCTACCTGTGAAGATGGTGTACTGCATTAACTTCAGTGGGGCTAAAATGTACATTAACATATCAAATAAACAACACTCTGTAGATCATTAATGTAACTAAGTAACAATATAGAACCTTAGGCCATTGATCATTGGTGCACTGTTGGATCTTCTCAAGGGTCCATCGGTATTTATTATGGAGGCTGGGATTTCCAGATCCAACTCCATCTTTTCTTGGGGCATGACTCCTGAGTTGTTCATTTCGCTAGCTAACACTGCTCGTCACCAATTCATGCACTCAAAATGGTAAACCGGCTAACTTGTATTACATTGTGGCACTCTAAACTCCAACGCTTACTTAACGTGATTTAAATTAACATCGTCAATCAAGCAACTGAGCTGGCTTGAGACAAACTTGCTAACGCGACGTAAATAACCCCAAGCGAACTGCAAGGCCTTGTCGTGTGCACAACTGCAATAATGAAGCAGGTTAACAATGGCTATTAACCACAACAACGCTGTCCTACAATTTGTCATCTAATGGCCATATGGTCAGTCAGAACTGACCAGAGCCAACATTGTTCTTAATGTTATGACCAAACACCAACTTTCTAATGGATGGTTAGCATGTCATGGCTACATACCTCACAATGCCCGGTAACTGTTAGCTACCGGCCCGTTAGTCTGCTGGTGCAAGGCAGCAGTGGTTGGCGACTGAAACCCTGCTCAACCACTACTGCATGATAGCACGTTAACTTGGCTAACGTTAGCCACAGAAGTCTCTTGGTTAATTTAAGTACAAAATTAATGTTAGCACCAACTCTGACGTAAGTGACGTTATTGTAGCAACGCTATCGTTAACGCAAGTCTAGCCCCTAGCTAACGCAGTGCAATTAGCTAATGCAGGCTAGTGATAAGTTATGAATATGTAGCTGCAGTCAGCTAGTTGATTCAGTTACAGCCAGAAGCCTAGCTACCTAGCCTAGTGAGCTAACTAGCTAAGTTAGCATTAACGCCAATGGCCACAATGCCATGTCGAGAGACAGAGGCCAGGTTACCATCTCACAAAACAGCCCTTTCTATCAACCCGAAAGCTACCACAACACGCAGACTCAAAAACGTTTTTGTTGTAAACATTAATAGCCATATAGTGTCGTTTTTCCTTTCAGCTGGACGCCACCAAGAATGAACAGGATCCCAGATGATAACTCGGCGGCTAGCTGCTAGCAGCAGATTTCACGCCCCTTTTTAACGTTAGCAGACCTGTCCAATCAATGTGCGGCGATTGCCGGCGAACTGCATCCAGTGATCCCTGGGTAAACTCCTCACATTCACTGTACCTGCAATGCTACAACGGATAAATGTCTCTGCTATACAACTGACGGGATATAGTTTGCGAAGAGGACATTTTTTAACCTGGTTTCTCGACCGCATATGAGGAAGGATGAATTCCGACAGATTTCCTGTTTCCATGAGTTATTTGAATTAGCCAAGCACTTCACTCTTCATGTTGTCATACAAGCTGCTAATGATCCCACCAGTCTCCGGTGTGTTGTTTTACAGAAAAATCCACTTAACTGTACCACTATATAAGTAGTAGTGTAAAACTAAATAAAATAAAATGACCAAAATAATAAAACTGCCATCATCACCTTAAAATAAGAACTCCAATCCCTAATGTAGAGGTTGTGAATGATGACAGGTAGATCAAACATATGATGTAACTTCAACCAAAGGATTAACTGAGCTTTCACAAATCTTGAAATATATATATATATTTCCATCAACAATTCCAGCACATTAAAATGACATCTTTCAGAATGTTACACAAAGACATTTGATGCATGGATATTTTGTCCAAATCAAGAGTTCAATAAGACACAGATCTGAGGCTATTTCACCATTAGCATGCCAATGCGTTCAATCAGGAACTGCAGCCTTTATTTGTGTTCATTTCCCACACTGAAGCTTAAGAAAATGTGTTCACACAACAAAGGAACATAGAAAAAGTTTTGCCCCAAAATATACATATAAATGTCCAGAAATGTTACATGGTCTGCAAGAGAGCCCATGTTGGTAAGTCACTGGTAAAAGTATAATTACAGTAATTAATATAATTAATATATCATAAAATTTGAGGTTGTCAAATATTGGAAATGTTATGTTACGACCAGCTGATATTGTACTTAAAATTAGCAGCATTTTTTTAAAATAAATTACTTCATTGTTTAAAAAAATTGGTGTGAGGGCACAGAAGCATTTTTCTACTTTCAGTCATAGCAGGACTCCATGATCAGTGTAGATGTAGTTCAAACAAAGGCCATAATAGTCTTAATGGTTGAATATACAGTGCATGTGTGTGGCTAAAACAGCGAAAGCAACTTGATTATCATCACTTTCACCCCCCAGGAGCCCTGAGCAGAGCACTTTTTTACACAAATGTGAAGTCATAAAGTATAAAATTAAATGCAAACGGAAAATACATAACCACACATTTAAAATTGGTATGGTGTGCACTTTAAGCCTTGTACTTCTCCTTTCCTGTTTCACTAATGACGCAAATATGCTGAAAGAGAAAAGTTTCATATATTATTGGAGTATACTGATTAATGAGTAAGCAGGAGTCTGACCTACTTTACTAAATTTTTTAAATCAATCTAAAATACTTACATTTAGGTCTCTAAAGTACTCGTTGTAGTCTAGTGCGTATCCCACCACAAATTTGTCAGGGACCTCAAATCCTACAACTGTGAAGAAAACAGGTAAATAAAAATCACTTAATTACCTTTGTATTAGCAAACGACCCACATTGAAATTAAGTGGCGCCTCATTCAACATATAGTCAAAGAAATATGTATTGGTTTGAACTCACAGTCTGGTCTGTAACCCACACTTCGTGGTGTTCTCTTCACCAGCAAACTGATGACAGGAAACAGGGTGGTTATCAGTCTTATAATATAACCTTTAAGCTGCATGGAAAACTCTTAAGAACAGTGAGTCATTATAAGAAGATTAAGTTACCTTGCCACTTTAACCATTTTGGGGTTATACTGCTTGAGAAGCTGCAACAATGTCTTCATTGTCTTCCCTGTGTCAATAATGTCCTTTAAAATCCAGAAAGAAAAATGTACATGTTAGTGGTGCAGTAGTTCAGAGATTACTTTTACTTCAGTATATTGCAACATAACATACCTCCACAATCAAGACGTTCTGTAAAAAAAACCACCCGCAAAACAAAAAACATCTTAGTAAGAAAACAGTGGATCATGAACATTTTTAAATTTTTATATAATCCTGATCAGTAAACCAAATATTTATCACAGTATCAACAAAGATTATTTTGGGCATAACCATGTTTGCTCTAGACTTCTTACCTTGCCTGTCAATGTAGACAAGTCATCTCCTCCAATAACCTTGATTTCACCTGTCGACTGGTCATTCTGTAACAAGAATTTGAGGGCATATACATATATCATGTACAAATTTCTACATATACACAGTAGTCATGAAAAAAGACATATAATAGGAACAAATGCAGTTAATATATGTATGTTAGTCAATAAAAATCATTCGCAAAACAGATTTAGTCTGTTCAAAGTCCTTCATTATTGACATCCATGACTGCTGGGGTTTTAAGACACACATTACACATTGCAAAATTTCTTGGCAGCACAAAATGACACTTAGCAAATAGCAGAAAACTGATCCATAATGAAGTGTATAACCAAAGAAAATGAATAGAAATGAACTAGCTTTTAAAATGAAAATAAATTCAGGTAAAAGGGAAATATTATTTGTTTACACAGTAGCTCTTGAGGCGAATGAAGTCCACTGTCATTGGGATGGAGCGGTCACTGTTCCTGTTCAGGGCCTTGATATAGTCCAGCAGGTCTGCAAAGAACTTGTAGCCCCCTTTGAGCACACAAAGGGCCACGATGTGGTGCTCCCCCATTTCCTTCATGATTTCTCTAGCTAGTCTTTCTGTCCTGGGGTCACGTGAGAGGAAAAAAAAGCGACAGAGACAGTGAGAGACGGGTGGGGGGTGATAGTCAGCTCAGTTTTCCACTACACTCAGCAATAGTTTCCATTTCTTCTCTGTTTGGGTCAGCAGGCATAGCTGTTATTTCTGAACACTCCCAAGTATAATAACCCCAGTGATCTAGTTAAAGGTTAACTGCATCAACCTTTAAATTCCAAGTATGCACATGAAAATATAAAATTAAGAATGACAAATGTTCATTCAGTAGAATGACCCCCCAGGCACTGTAGCAGATCATGACAATCCCATGTTGATACCTCTATTATAAATGAGAAAAATGCTACAACCTACCTGTCCAGTATGAGTCCGTGAGGGATGTAGACCTTCTCCAGGTCTGCTGCATAGTGCTTTGGTATGCAAAAAAGGTCCAAGTCATACCCCTGCTCTTCATCACTGATCTGAAATAAAACACACACACACACAAAGAGGTGACAAATAAAATTCACACTGACTCCAGCATGTATTTCGCTTCCTCAATAGCTGTTCTTCCACAAAACATACACAATGTGCAAAACCAACCTCTGCACTACTACATCTACACTGAGGTAGTTCTCAATGGATGCAAAAACTGACTGTAGATTCTAAAGAGGAATTGTTCCACATGTACTCAACTTTTTCATGAGCTGTGCAAATACACAACTTCTCATCTGAGTACATTTTCTCTGATCAAACGTTGAGACATCTCTCCAGGAATTTTACACCATGCTTCACTCTGTAAATGTTTGTCTATAGCTGTTTGGAAAATACAATTTTCTGCTCAACTCTAAAATGAATGCAACATGAACCCAGGCGGCAAAACTGGGATCATGTGACGGGGGGAGGCTGGTGCAGTACTTTGACCACGGACAGATTCTCCAGACAAGCCAAAATAAATCTAGTAAACAGTAGACTGCAAAGTGCCCTTCCCCACATCACATGTTGTTGAACTTAAATGCTGAAGCATTTCACCATATGCCTGCTATAACAGTTCATCTGGTTGGACTACATTGTTTCAGTTACTAATAATAATAACTGATACCAACCAGATGTCCCAATGTCTCCCATTGCCCACAGACTTGTTGTCTGTTATTAAGGTGGCCTTCAATATTTTGCAAACAAAATCCATATCTGGCAAAGCTGTTCTGTCCAGGTAATTACATTTAAAATGGGGTGCAGGACCCTCTAATCTCCACAATCAGTGTGGCTAACCACAGTACCACCAAGCCACATGTATCTATACTGCATATTACAAAGCGCACACATAACCTTGGGCTGGACTGAAATGAGCATCTGAAATACATACACGTATTTATGCTCTTAATGTACAGAAACACCTGTTTTGGACAATTAAGGGAAGAAAACGTCTTGTGTGAGAGTGGGATCAGAGGCAAAGGAACGTTTGCTTGGCCATGGTACAGACATTGAAGGCAAGGAATGAACAGTCACAACATGAAGCCGCAAGTAATCTTCCTCGTTAGTTTCCCACTTCTGATCATTTTACATTTCAAC
Source organism: Trinectes maculatus (assembly GCA_016785345.1). NCBI lineage: Eukaryota > Metazoa > Chordata > Actinopteri > Pleuronectiformes > Achiridae > Trinectes > Trinectes maculatus. Next base: position 224,466 of record JAFBJQ010002174.1, read on the forward strand.
AATCTTCCTGCGTAACCAAATCATACGCTTATATTTACAGCTGGTGAAATGTGTACGTCTGATAAGCACAGCTACATTTGAGATGGTGGTTATGATACTCATACTCCTCTCAGATCCATAAATGAATGCTGCTGTTACTACAAATGAAAGAACAGCGTGTTACCCCTAATTTGGAAATCGTACACTAGCGAACTATAGACTACACAGTAGTATATACATTTAGATGCATGGTTTACATAAGCTAGATAAGAGGTGGTAGGCCACTGTTGTGCAGAAGTTCAGCGACAGACCCAATGTGTCTGACCTGTGACGTGTGGGCCCCTCCCAGACAAAAAGATCTCCTCTACGTCCACCACTCAGCTTAGAACCCACAGAGCTGCTAATGTCATGTCTTCATGTAAACACAACAGCCCTGACTTAGCAACCTTCTGCTGGTTATAAATAAAACAACGATGAGCACTGGTCATGTATGTGCAGTGTCTTCCGGTGTGGATGTAGCGGCGCATTAATGTGTAGTTACGCTAACAGACCTTGATCGGAGCTGCACGTTAGGTTTGTAGCGTGTGCACAAACCGGGCTTCCATTGCGTCACGTACACGATGCGTGAAGAGCGCGTGTCTGTGAGTGTCTCCACAGCCGCGGGCCACGCTACAGAGGAAACACGCGTGTTTACAGCCGAGTGTGTCGTAAAGGTGAGCGCACAGGTGGTGCACACTGTTATTCACACGCTAATAGAATACACCACACGCGGGATTTACGCCCGTTAATAAGCCATATCCATCTACTGCGTTTCAATGCGTCCCGTTCGCTGTGGCGGGTGAGGACATATAGAAGACACTCACCACAACACAGGAGCTGGATGTCGCCATGTCCGTGACGGTCCCTGGCCTTCAGCTCGAGGCGGCCTGCGCTGGGCTTCACACAGGCGATTCTGCGGTGCAGCTCACGCGGAGAGATTCCGTGGACTCTTCACCCTTGTGACAGCGGTGTACAGACGGAGGCGGGGCGTGTGTCTGTCTTCTTCCGGAATGTGCAACGTTGTGACGCCAGAGCGGCGGGTCTCTCGAAGGCGCGAGACCGTCCCGTCCCGCTATTGGGTGTTTGATCTTTAAATGAGCACATTATTGCGTCACATATTTGTTGACCAACAAAAGAAAAATCTGCTTTGAAGCGTACTTTGATTGAATTTACATAGTGAACTGTGATCTGTTCTAAACAGACACAATGTGTAGCCCATGTGGTTTGCGAATAAAATTAGCGCACTATCGTGTAAGAAAATAGCAGCTGATTTCCACGTAGTTACTTGTCTTATGATCTTAATGACAGTTGACATAGTCAGACTGGGACACCATGGAACTGAGCCATTGTATGTTATTAATAACACCTTGGCTTCACCTGCTATGAAAAGTCAACATTTCTGCCATGAAAATTGCTTATTAATATAATTCTTACACGGAGCTGTGCAAATAAAATAATATCAACCTTACAGTTACATTACTCCTTTTGCTTTTCATTTAATTATTCTGTTTCCTATTTATAATGCAGTCTTACTTGTTTACCAAAGGCTTTAAATGTTACTGCTCACACAGTTGTGCTTTGACTTGTAGTATACAACACAAAGGCTTAGTGCGGATTCCTCTGAAGATGACTTGTGTAATTGCATCGTTTTTATGTTTTAACAAATCTAATAATGACTGCCGCATGCATTGTCCAAGTGGGGGCATGCAAGGCTTTTCTAAGAATGGAAAGTACAGCTTTAAATGTACAGCTTTAGTGAAGCCTTGCTGCATGGGCTGACCTCGCGACCTTGCACCTTGTGTGATATTCCTCACTCTTCATACCTCACCAGAAATCAGAAATCAGAAATCTTATCAGACCTGCCATGAGTGGTATACTGTCCGTTTCAAGCACCCATGGACTCACATTTAAATGAGACTCAGTTCATTCAATAAATGTGTAAAATAAAATATTTTCTATTTCCAATCATTCATGGATACATTTGTAGAGATACAAGGAACAGTACATCAAACAAAGTCAAGCCAACTCTTCTAAAAAGCTCTACTTTGTCCTTTAGTAGCTAAATAAAAAACGCCACCTTTAACAGTGGGTAAATCCAAGTGCATGCTGGCAAAACTTGTAATAGTGACTGTCTGAAATCCAGATATTCAAAATTCAGAATGATAATATAGTAGCAAAATATTACATATCAAGAAAAAAAGGCTAACATGAAAGAGTATTCTTAAGACATGATTACAGAAACAAGGTAATCAAACAGCACAACTTCATAGAGAGACTAGTAACAAACGGACCCCTATCAAACGGGAGTCCTTAAAAGCTAAGGAAGAGGAAGAATGTATCGACTTTCAGCAAGTGTGAGTTATGTAATCTGTGGGGACATGGGCACTGAGTGACAATCAAAAGATCAGCTCTTATTCACGGCAATAATACAAGGGTTTGAGACTTGGCCCATAACAGATTCTTGTGACAGACTGGCCATGGCTTCTCGTATTCTGTAGCAGTCCTGTGCTGTGCTCAGTACCACCAGTCTGTGAAAAGCTCATCCAGTCAACTCAAAAAAGGGTTTCATGAAGATGTCTGGAGCACATTGGGACATCGTGTCCATTTATTGGAAGAAACCTTGTGAAGGACTCGTGGGAGATTGCAGACCACGATTGTGAGTGGGCTAAGATTTTGTATAAAAAATATCTCTCCCTCCTCTGAGTTCTTCAACTTTCTCCCTATGTCATGTCCATCAGAATAACCTGTGGAAAAATAACAGGAACTTACTGTATATACATAAACATATCTTTTTTATTTACCTTCAATATTTCACAAGTGAACAATTAAAGGGTCTTACAACAAGTGTTAAAAACAACTTTCTTGTGTGTAACAACCTAGTTGCCATTCACTTGCGTTGATGGTGTTCCTCCATGGTCGATAGCTGCCCTCTCTCTACTGCGATTCTCTCGTTCCTCATCTTCCTCATCCCTCTCCTCGTTCCCACTGTGGTTCTTACAGTATAATCTAAAGTATATAAAGCATACATGCAAATGCATTAAACACACCTACACAAACCTATGATCGCAATTATTATTCATATACTTTGCAAACAAGTGGTCACTTTCCATTTCTTTGTACTTGGTTCTGTGACATGGCAAAGAGTTGGCATTTAAGATACCCTAAGATGTTTTTACAAACTGCTACAACGAGGTCCATGCATTATAATACAATATCTATTAGCATCTCACAGCAATAGGAGTATTTTGCTATCAGATGAGAATATGGACCAAAGCCCAGCCATATACACTGGCTGTTTTAGAAAATTGTTTTGTTGTATTCAGCATGCTATCAATGTTAAATTGCACACCATTTGATTGACATACACATCAGGAAAGAGTGTGTGGTAGTTAAACATAGTTTATCTGTGACATCTGCTAGCTATTGAAATACTCAGTATACAACATAGAAGACTGTTTTGGCCCCCAAACAAGTCTACTGGGCAGTAGATACTGTAACATCGAGTCCTTGCTTTGCTTATCTATTTTAGAAATATATTCAAAAAGTAGTGGAGAGGAGATTTATTTAAGGTCGGTCAGACAAGGTTATTATCAAAGTACGTATGTTTGCAGGTTGACTAAAATGCTTCGTCTTCATGGAAAATTATACTAAGCTTTTGATTGTTTTCTTCAACTAAAATTAAAATGTTTTTCTTTGACTAAGACAAAACTTGTTATTTTACTCCATTAAAATCTATAAAAAAGACTGACCGACTTAATATCGCTAACAGACATAAAAAAGATTGATAATGGTTAAAAAGGTGGTAATGTGAAGGAAAAATCTGTTTATCAGTAGAAGTGAAGCTCACTTGTAGATGCCGCGTGCCATGTTTTCAATGTACTTGGCTTTGTCCTGCAGGCCGCAGTGATAGTGGTAGGTCTTTACGCATGCTTTGATTTCACAGCCGATGGTTGCACCCAACTGAGTGCAGAGTGTGCATTTCTGGGAAATCAAAAAGCCAAATATTTAATTTAAATTATAAAGGTACATCTTTAAAAACATGCTATTAAAATTGAGGTTACAAAGATGTTTCTACCATTCTTTTCCCTCTCTTTATTTCTTGGATGACTGTTTTCACATCAAAGTTTCCAAACTCAGCCCGTGATGTAGTAGTCAGCTGGACTGTGCCCGATGAAAAAAGCTGGAAGGGATCAGACACATTTAAAGTGTGTGCACCAAAAATAAAAACACTTTCTTATACACAATGCTTCCTCTTACCATGCACTTATAGTGTGCAGCTACTTTTTTACAGTTATCGGTGTGAAGCATGCCCCTTGTTTCGTTCTCCTCCTCACCAGCATGACAAAAGCCACAGCGCTGGCCACTGTCTCCTGGGCTGGCCCGAAGAGGTGATCTGTCCCGCTAGAGCAGTGAGAACAACACTCAAATACAGACCATATACAACATAGCCAAAATAACATTCACGTAAATTTCACAGGCAACATTTATGAACAAGTGTGTTGCCTTACATGAGAGGAACTTTCCTCGTCTGCAGCCTGTGAGGAAGTGGAGCGGGCGTCTTCCGATTGGCCACGTGATCCCGCCTTGGTTCTCACCTTCTCAAGCCGTCCTCTGCCCCGGCTTTGTGGAGGCGATGAATCTGAATCATTGGCCACATCTCCTTCCTCATCTGGTAACAAACCAAGAATTACATTTAACAAAGACATTTTTACACAATAATAAAAAACAAAGGCCGACCAGATCAAGAACTTAAATAAACACAGGAAGATCCTGTAACTGTGGCTGCTGCTTAAGAGTGTTTTTTAATTAACTGAGTGATGGTATAGTTGTAATAACTGCAACACAGTTCTCAATAAAATGTAAACAAGACAATAAAAATTCAATGAGAAAGAACAGCTGTTATTCATGGGATCTGAGAGGATTGTACGTTGCGACTCAAAAAGAAAACTGATGTTCATTTGCAAATACATCACTTGCCACTCATTCACTGCAACGGGCAGGTGGCCACCACCAAACTAAATCACATCTGTTCTCTGTCCTGGCTCCTCAGTGGTGGAACGAGCTTCCCATAGACATCAGGACAGCAGAATCTCTCCGATGCAGGTGCTTTGGTCGCAGACCGAAAACTCACCTATTCAGACTGACTGCACCTCACTCCCTGATCAATACTTAAAAACTACAAGCACTTGACAGCAAGCACTTGAAGTGATTTTCGCCTGTTTTCCGATAAATATTTATGTACTTGTTTACTTTTGGGTAGATCCAGGGTTGAAAGTAAGCCGGTACGGTCTGGTACTGCAAGATTCAGTGGCGGTACGCAGTACAAGGAAGATGGGAGAGTGGCTGCCTGCTATAAAGCCCTCATTCAGAACCTGTCAATATGCAGTCTTGAAAACTACTTTGTCTGTTTCAAAAATCCTTTTAACTCATTCTGAATTGTTTCTGAAGTGTCCGTGCTGTGTTCTCGTCCATGCTGGACGGACTCTTGGCCGAGCATCTCCCTCTCTTCCTCGCGGCTCTTGCCCTGCTTCTCTCCCCCTCCCCCTCCCCTCGGAGAGAGCCTGGTGGTCTCCTCTGCGCCCAGCCTTCCAAAAGTGTACCTCACGTTTAATGTCTTTAAAATCAGTAGGAGAGTAAGCAGTTGTGTTTCGTGTTATTTTGTTCACTTTTAACGATACAGAACAGCTCGGAAAAGAAACTGCTTATGGGCTAACCATAGCTGACGACCAGAGATTTCACTCAGCAGTACGTGAGTGCACATGCGCATCTACTTCCGAAACACAGCGATTGCTATGGGGATCAGTGCGTTTGATTTAATGAAGGTTTTTTTTGGTAATAGTACCGGCAAGAATTTAAAACTACTTTCACCCCTAGGTAGATCTCAATGTAAACAAGTACCGGTACATAAATCGAGTACATAAGTCTCTGCTAAATGAATGTAATGTAATGTAAGGTAATGCAATATTACAGTGGTGTAACACACATTAAAGCAAGCCCACTCTACCTTGAACGTCGTCCTGAGAAGCATCACGGTGTTTGCGACAGTAAACACTACATAAACACATATGCAAAAATATGAATAAATAAATAGATAACATATAAAACATCCAATCCTTCTTCATTTTACATTACTGTGTGTAGCGTTTAAACACAAAGTGACTTACAGGTAAATCCCTTGTGAGGGATTCTCTTTGATCTGAGCTTTGTCCTTCACAGCGCAGTAATAGTGATACGTCCTCCGGCATGTCTTCACATCACAGCCGATAGTAGCGCCTGGTCTGTGGCATGACGAACACATCTAAGGGAGAAATAAACAGAGCTGCAGCTTTCAGAAATGCATGCATATTTCATTTAGTCATGTATAATTCTTTAGGTTGAATGATGTAATGTGACATAAAATGAAGTTTAGCAGTAATGTACTTATCGGTTGTCTGCCAGTAACCACTAAATTTAAAAACGAAATCAACCAATAAATAAATAAATAAAATAAAATGAGTAGCAGAATAATAATTCACCCCCCCCGCCCAACAAATACAGCTGTCTAAAAGTATATATGCAAATATCTCAAAATTATACTCTGAGGAAAAACTAATTAAAGGCAGCATCATTAAAATGTGTTAAGCTGATTCATTCGCAGCTATGTACATGAAGTGTAAAATTAAAGCTGAAATGCAGCTAATTAGATTAAAATACATTTCAGAATTATGCTCTTTCTTGTTTGACAGTTTGTCAAATGAACCAAGATCATCTTTTATCTGCAGAGCCTGATATTTCCCTTAAGAAATATGCTACCAGCTACGGTCATTGTCTCTCCTCTGGGAGACACATACTCAGCCATTATATCAACACAAAGCAAAGCAGGGAGTGAACAGACATTTTTTCTGGTATACACATAGGAAAATTTACATGAAAGACAGAGATACATACATCAGGTGACACAACATATTTAGAACAAACAGTTTTTCCTGGACCGACTAATGCTACGTCAGGAGGAACAGCAGATACATACCAATTTATTCCCCCTCTTGATCTCCTTTTTCACATCCTCAATGGAAAATCCTCCAATGTTTTCACTGTCTGAGTGAGATGTGACCAGAGCAGAGGAGAACAGCTGTGCAGGAAACATGTGAAAATCCTTATTCACTGTTTTTTGCAGTTTTCTTTTTAACACAGAGACACACTGTCAACAACAGTTCACATTCCCTCATTAGCTGCAATGAACTATATCTGCAAGTGAATTTCCCTATATCACTTATGATGTGTCATTTTCCATCATAGTGAGGATTAACAATAGTTTTAATACCATCACCAAATCTGTGTATTTTATAGGTTGTAAAAGAAGTGTTTTCTCCACCTATAAGGCATCACTACCATGGGGACAAGACGCAGTGTAGAAACTTTCAAAATTACGTACAAGAGCTACATACATTTGTCTAGACAAATACATTTGTCCAGAAGAAATGTGTATATATTTATTGTACATCTTCTTTGTGCAATCCTGGCTTTACAGATCACTGGTAGATGAAGGCTGAAAATTGTTGAGAAGTGCTCTTCTCACCATACACTTATGATGAGCTGCCACCTTCTGGCTGTCAGACAACAGCAACTGGCCGCACTCCTTGTCCCGGTTGGTTCTGCAGAAGGCACATTTAGGCGTCCGTGCTGCAGCTCCTTTCCTCTGTCCCGACATGGCCAACGGCTTTTTTTACGAGTGTGCCCAAGAGTCTGATGAAAAAAAAAAACACTAAAATGATGAAGTGAGCATAAAAAGACATCTTTAACTTATCTTTGAAGTCATTAGTTTATGTTCCCATTTCACCCACTTTTTCTTAGCAGACAAAAGCCTTAAAGGTTCCAGAGCTCCAGATGTTGTTAGTCATGAGAGAGTGTGCACTCAGCATGCTGACTGCAGTAATGTCAACCAGAACAGTGTCTGCATGATGGTATGTTCATCCTTAAACCTTCAGCCATCTAAGAACGAGAGCTTGCATCACTACAAACGGCCTGTATGTCCACTGACCACAAGTCATTATGCGAGTACAACCACGTCATATCGCACACAGAGCTGGGAAATCTGACCAATGACCCCCTGTACTGTTTGAATGTCTTTACAAGTGGTCCAGATGAAAACCTCCAGGACAAGTTTTGTCAGTTGTTTTGTCAGTTGTTTTGTTGTGAGGTTTCTCATTTTCAGTGTAACATCTTGATTTTGCATGTGGCGTTCATCTTTTTGACTAGTGATATGTATATTTTCTTTTCTTTCTTTTTTCTAAAGCAGTTAGACAAATTATTTCTCATTCAATCATCCCCTAACAACGCCTTCGTGAATTCTTGACTGTATTATCAGCAGCTTTAACTCATGCTGATGCATTAGTCATACAGTTTGCTCATAATCAAAGTTCATATCTGATTAAAACAGGATGCCAGCAGACTTTTTAATGTATACAGCATGTGGACGTTGCTCATAGTCATCGGCAATGTAGATTAAAAAGTGGAACGCGGAAATTGAGGCCCAATATATTGGCAATGAGGTAATGTCATGTCATGTGGTCATTTTGAGGGATTAAAATGTCCAAACCAGCATAGCGTGAGTTGTCAAACATCCCTGGCATGCTTATTTCCTGAAGGCTTAGCTTAATATTTTGAAATGGTGAAAATAACATTTAGAAAGAGCCATTAGAAACAAGGGTAACAAAAGTTGACTCAGTGAATACCTGATGTAAATCCTAAATACACATATACAGGACACACACTGTCACACGTCTTCAGCTTTACACTTCTGACCTTGTTGATTTAATAATTACTGAATTAGGCAGGGTTTCTGATGACCTGCAGTATGACTACAAAAAGGGCACTGACTACATGGATTGATCAGTATGTAAAATCTAGTATGATCAATGCCAGAATTTGGGGGTGATTTTGATTACTTCTGTGGATAGCAAGCAAGGCTATTTGCTGATTTGTGATCCATGAAACCTGCATAGTTGTAGACAAATTGACACAAGGCCAGCAATTACCAACCTTCACCAGTCATCACAGAAAAACAAATCTGATTAACCAGCACCAGAGAGGGAAACTCTGATGCTGGAGAGCCAGATCTGATGCAGTCTGTTTTACCTCATACACACACACACACACAAACAGGGTTTACTTTTAATCCCATTTCCTAACACATGAGACTGCTCCGACCTGCAGCTCCCACCTCTCTAAATATATAAATGTATCATTCTGAGTTCAATCGGCTATTTTGCTTCGTATTCTCAGTTTATTTCTGTGGTAGACACTGGGGACACAGGCGTTACCAGGGAGAGAGGTGATTTACATTGTTATCGCTATTTCAGGTGCATATTAATTAGACACTATTAATTAAGATCTCATTGCATTGATATACATTTTCTTTAACACCCTGCAATACTGGACGCAGACCCATCACTCATTTGTTGTGTGAGGTGGAGGAGCAGATCAACCCAAACGTGAGCTGACACAGATGGTCAGCTGTTGTCCACAAAGAGCTGCAGATACACCAAATATGAGGATGTCTACAAAAAAAACTCACAGTCCTCAAACGAGAGTGGGTGTTTTTATAAAAATCACATCAGCAGAGTGCTGCGACGCCTTGATAGAGCCATTACAGCCCTGCTCGCAGGGCCAGGCTTCCACTGCGGCGGCTCCAGCAGCGGAGCCAGCGTGCAAACACAAAGCTCCCCTGCTAAACAACACCAAATATCCTTTATTCCATATTCTGCTCTTTAGCCAGATGCCCTCAGTACACATCTCTGCACTACATGACGACGACGTGGTCCGTTTCTGTCACGGGAGAGCGAATTATAAAAGGTGCCTTTCATTTCTGCTCCAAAGTTTTGAATTAAAGGGGGTGTGTGTCTCTTTCTCCGCCAAACTAGCTATAACTGAAAACAATTTCCAACAAGAACATCTCAACGCCCCGAAATCTCTCACGAGGCCCTTTCATGTAGGAAAATAAAGGTCGCCGGCAGGAAAATATCACACCGCGACGTTGTGTTTGTGCTGAAAGGCGAAAAGCTGCGAATATTTCCCTTTAAATGTGGGGAATTATCATGACAGGCGCGGGTCTTCGCGAAGCGTTTCGAAGTAAAGAGCGCCATACGTGATGTATCCCTGTGAAAACACAGCGGCACCACTTCTACGACACCACTACGGCCTGAGACGAGCAGAGGCCACAGCACACAGCGGCCGCCGTCCAGCCGCGGACACACCGCTCACAGCTTACCTGTGGATACGCTCTTTACGCGCTCAGGCGGTCCAAAAGATGGAAAAGTGTCCCGGGCGACGACTGCTTCTTTCCGTCCTTCACAACTGGTCGTGTGCTTTTCACACTAGCATCAAGCTAGCTACGACGAGGCGGAGAGCGCGACTTCCGGTGGAGGTTTTCAAAATAAGAGTCGTGAGGACGGGACGAGGCGAGGGTGTGTACGAAACGAAAGTGAATTGCAAAAACTGCCCCGTGGAATGTTTATGGGTTACGTTTTGATTTACGACGAAACCCTTCACCCAAAAAATGCATATTTTTAATGTAATAACTGACGGGGACTGGGTTACCAGTCTGAAGGTATGGGGGCCAAAAGGGGCCCAACAGCTTAGTTTCTAAAGATTACACACTAACACGTTACTTTGGGCAAGTAAAAGTGAACGTGATAAAAAAAAAGATGATGATAAACATTAAGAGACATTAATAAAGACGGCTGTATAAACTCTAATCGAAACAAGGATGATAATTTAAATTCAAGAATAAAAGTATAGTCAACAAACTTCTGTCACCATTATTATTAAAGCCGTTTACTGGTCTGACTATTTAGACTGTTTCCTCTAATCTAAGTCAACAGTGTCAAAAACGACAGTAGGAGCATATGCAGTACTACATGATCAAATATTTCTATCCCCCAGGAACACGTACACTAATGAGCTGATCAGTGGACAGGGTTTTAGACAGGACATCTTAAATACCTGGTCAACGTGGTGTTAAGTGTCATGACCTTTGTGCACTGTAACTACTGGCAGTGGTGCTGACAGGACCCCAAAATCATGTGTAACACACTTTTATTTAAGCTTGTCTAACTGTGGTCCAAAAATCCTAGCAAGCAAGTCAGTAAGAAAATATTTGTATAAATACCAACACAGACTGATTGACAGTGTTATGAGATAAACAGAAGTGGTATTTTGTCAACATCTGGTTTAGTTTACTGTATGTTACAAGAACATGTTTAGAATGACTATATTACTTACAATGCATAAATCCCATACTGACAGATGTCTGTGGATTTTAAAGCTGTACAGACACAAGGTGTATTACAGGATCTTGTATCGTGAGTGTTACTCTTATAGGCATCTACGTGGTTATACCATATATTACTGTTTTGTTTAATCTTGTACATTTAAATTAAATATATTTAGTGAAACACTGCTAGTGGAAGTTTTTACGATTATGAGTAGGCTATTCTTGTAACTTATGACAAAGCAATTATTCATTCATTAATTCTTCTTTTTCATTAATTAACACTTAATAATGTATACACTCTAAATGGTAAAAAGACGATTAAAAACAATGGATTCTATTATTAATTCTATTATAACTTCAGTTAATGCCATATTTTTATGTATTGAGGATGAATAAATAGGGCTCATTTCAAACTTAATTTATCTGCCTTCCCCGAGAATTTGGGTGCGCTTGCTTTTCTCACGGGGAAGTCCAATGGACGGGGTTTCAAGTGTTGTCCTTTATGTGTCCGCCAACACAATAAACATGAGCTTTGAAACATTCGCACCAGCAAGGAAGAGGGCGTTACCGCATGAATAATTAGCACTAGTTAAAGTGATTGGCTAAAATGTGGTGGCAGTCATTTTGATGAGCAAAACATATCCGCCCTGTGTCCCCGAGAGGAGGGTTGAGTGTGAGTAGTTTCAACAGAGGAGAACAGGGAAATGAAGTTGTCAGACGGGCCAGCCCCGCACTCGCTCTTCACAAGCAGCCAGCTAGCAAGTTAGGTGACAGTTGGTCACGAGTAGAGAGGTTTTCATGAAATATCACAGCTATGAAGGTCGTCCACAAGAACAGCCTGTAGCCACAGTTAACACAGGTTACGCGACCACGGCTACATATAACGTTACGGGCATTTCAAAGTAACGCTGCGGTGGGAAAAGAAAGTGGAGACAACTTGCTAGCCTGCTAGCCAACCTTTAGCCGCCGAGCCTCCTTCAGCTTCAGAGTTCACTCGGTGAGTCCTGACAGACTGAGCTGAATATTTCAGAAGTGGCTTCTGTGTGTTTCCACTGTGTTCTCTGGCTTACACCCTGTCGATGGGTTGCTTGTTTGTTCCAACAGCTAATTAGGTCATACGCTAGCTGAGGTTTTCTGATGAAGATAGTTGTAGGGTTGACATTTTAACGTCTTTTTCACCCTGACATCTTTGTTTCGGGTTGTACGTCGATGTGTCTCCGGTTGACTTATTAATAACTGTGAAAAAGTAAGTAAATGTAACCAGTACTTTGGTATATTTGGTATAGTTACCTTAGTGTTGATGTACCCCTCATTATCCCTGAGAACTTGTGGGAAGTTAGCAACGTTAGCTAACAGTGTTCGTTGTTACGGTCTTTAAAACTGTAACTGAACATTTTGCGTCCGAGTGTCGTGTTACAGTCGGTCAGTGGGAGTAACTTGGCTCTGCTTTCTTCAGGTGGGATATTTTCAGCCATTTCCTGGTGCAAAGAGGTACAGGAAGTTGAGTTGTGTTACATGCACATGATGGTTTGTTGAAACTGTTTTATTTCATCAGATATTTGGGTTTGGATTTGCCTTCTTCAGTCATGCCTTTTCCTTTTGGGAAGCCTCAGAAGAGTCCAGCTGAAATAGTCAGGAGTTTAAAGGAGAATGTGGCGTACATGGAAAAGTTGGATGCTGGGGACAGCAAAAAGTTTGAAAAGGTCAGCATTTGTTTTTTTCTCAATCTGACTGTGTCTAATATTAAGATATTTGGCTCTTACTTTTATTACCAACTCACCTTCATGGTCATTGACTTTTTCCCCGCAATTAAGGTCGTAGAGGAGGTGTCCAAAAATCTGGCCTCTCTGAAGGAGGTATTATGTGGAACAGGTGACAAGGAGCCTCAGACTGAAGCAGTGGCTCAGCTTGCCCAAGAGCTGTACAATACAAACGTCCTGATTGCACTCATTGCAAACCTGCAGAAGATTGATTTTGAAGTGGGTAATCCATAAGAAAAATTCTGCAATTACTCTGTGCGTGTGCGCATGTGTATGTGTAAAAAAAAAAAAAGTGCAGACACGAGATAGTCAATGGATGTGTACACGTTATATGATCATCTTTGCCCAAAGAAAAAAATGTCTTTGCATATCATTATTTGCCAGTCAATCAGCATGTTTATTTTTTCTTTACAGGGGAAGAAGGATGTGGTTCATTTGTTTAGCAACATTGTCAGACGTCAGATTGGCACTCGCACACCCACAGTAGAGTACATCTCTGCACACCCACAGATCCTCTTCATGCTTCTAAAAGGGTAAGTTCGCTTTTTAGGCTACAGGAACTTGGCATTGAGTCTTTGACATTAGAATATTCGTTTTTTCTGTATCCACTTACATCTAGTAAAGGAAGCTCTGCTTTTTTAGCCCCTAAACTGGTACATGTCAGAGAATTCCCCCAAATTATTTGGTTCTGTGTGAGGTTGCTTTTAAAAGTTTGTGCTAAAATTGCTGTACCTCAGCATGCCTCGTGATTTTCTACAATACACAGTATGTGTTTCAACAACTCCCAGAGAAACAAGCATGAACTTGTTGCATTCACATGTGGGTTACACATTTAGATGAAGAGAGTGATAGTTGAGTGCTGGTTTTACAGCTCCAAAATAACTTACTCAAAGAGCAACCTTGTGTAGGGACTGCACTGCATTATGATCTGTTAAGGCTGCTTTCAGTAAATCAAATCTTTGTAAATAGCTACTTCTGTCACAAATTTCTTTTGCATTGTTTTATATACAGTGTACTGTATGTTTTTTTTAGCTAAAATAATCAAGCATATGACTTGACCTTGACCTGACATGTAATCCTGATACAGGTATGACAATGCTGAAGTGGCTCTGAACTGTGGAATGATGCTGAGAGAGTGCCTGCGTCATGAGCCTTTGGCTCGAACGGTGCTCCTCTCCCAAGATTTTTACTGCTTCTTCCATTATGTGGAGTTATCCACCTTTGATATTGCTTCAGATGCTTTTGCCTCATTTAAGGTAAACTGACATATTTTCTTTCTGTTTGCAGATTTTTCATACTTACCGTTCCTAACTAATATCTGGGACTCGTATGTTTCCTTTTAGGATCTTCTCACCAGACACAAGATAATGTGTGCGGATTTCCTGGAGAAAAATTACGACAGTGTAAGTTTTTCATCTTGATCTATAATTGAAAGCATGCTCATTCCATGCCTAACATACTTTTTTATATCTGTCAGGTGTTTACAGAGTATGAGAAGCTCCTGCATTCTGACAACTATGTTACTAAACGACAGTCTTTGAAGGTAAAAGCTCCACTGCTCTGTCAAATCCAAATCATTGAAAAAACTTAAGACTCAGTCACAAACTCAACTGTAACTTGCATTTTTATTGATCCACTGTTTGTTGTTCAGCTCCTTGGGGAACTTCTGCTGGATAGACACAACTTCACTGTCATGACAAAGTACATCAGTCGCGCAGAGAACTTGAAGCTGATGATGAACATGCTTCGAGACAACAGCCGAAACATCCAGTTTGAAGCATTTCATGTGTTTAAGGTGAGCACATAACATATCCATCACCAGTGATGGCAAAAGTTTTAAGAGAAGTTGTTGCTGGTTACTGTCTATCCACTAAGCAGCAGGCTCGCTTGGTGAACCAAGCGAGGCTTATCCCTACCCTTCACATTGTCCTCACATTGCTTTCCTCTGTTCTGTTCTTTTTCCCACTGTCGAATTAAGTATTTTAATGTAAAACCTTTCTGATTGTTCACATCATTTCTCTTTTTTAAAAAGGTATTTGTTGCAAATCCCAGCAAGACTCAGCCCGTGCTGGACATACTGCTGAAGAACCAGACCAAACTCGTGGACTTCCTGAGCCATTTCCAGACAGACAGATCTGAGGACGAGCAGTTCTGTGATGAGAAGAACTATCTCATTAAGCAAATCCGGGACCTGAAGAGGCCTGCGGCACCAGAGGAAGCCTAAAGCCTCAGAGATGACTGCTCCATCAGGTGGTAGATATAGAGCTAGTGGCTAGAGCTGCAGAGGGCTAAGCGACGATGTGATTCATTAAGATTTAATATTAATTAAAAAATATAGGAAAAAAGTACAATTACATCCTTCACTTTCTGTTTTTAGTGTGCAGGCGGTTTTTACCCAGAAACCTGAGTGGGCCAAGAACTCTTATTTAAACCATAGCGTTTGCTCTTTAGTCAAAATGGAATTCATTTAGTCCGTTTTAGTAATATTGGACCTTAAACTGTTAGCCTTCCATGTGCTTTCTTGCTTGCAGAGACCTAGAATGACAGAAACTTCAACCCATTCGCAGGCAGTTGGAACTCTGAAGTGTTCTTGAAAGTCTTTTTTCCCAGAAACGCTATATTTTACAGATTGACATAAATATGTATTATTTTTCTAATGTATCTTCATGGTAAACAGTTGAAAACATGAAGTACCTCTTGCTTAGCCTACCTAATCACATTGGTTTGGTTTACTGCCTTATTGTAAGCTGGTGTGTTGTATGGGGACTTAAAAGATCGTTATTAATATGGCTTTGACATAAGGATCATACAAGTCAGGTCAGCACACAGTCATTTTTCATTGATTATTGTGTATGTCTTTGGCCTTTGGTTACATGTGTAAGGTTGCATAAGTTTGAAATGATCCTGCTGTGCCGTACTTGCCAATGCATTAGTTGGTGCAGGGAGAGAAAATCAAAACCATAGAGGAATCAATTTATTGTGCTGCATTTTTTTAGCCTGTGTTCAGTGAGGCTTACTTGACTGAAATAGAAATACAGCATCAGATAAAGCTGCAGGGCTGTTGCCATCCATTCGGCACTGACATGAACAGCCAGGATGTACAAATTGATCCCACTTGGAGCACTCCATTTCATCTGCACATACTGAGCACAGAACAGCAATTGTTCTTTTGAAATGATGATTTAGAAAAATATATCAGTTCATGTTGCTTTTAACTATTTGTCCATAACAGTATAAGCACTGCATAAAACAAAAAATAATAGTGCAGTTTACACAGAAGCATTGTGCAAGGATGCATCATATGTATGTTATACCGTAAATTTGTTATGTTCATATCAGAGCATATATTATTTAAAATTAGTTAAGACTTTGTACCCTTTTTCCAGAATAACTGTGAACTGACTTCCTTTCAATTAAAACCTGACCAGACTGTTGGAAATGGACAGTTTGATTAAAACTAAAACTGATGAAATCAGATTTCCCCTCTGTACACTTTTATGTGCTCAATCACATTCACAGGATTTTAAATATCACGTCCTTCTCTGATTTGATTGTAATAATACATACTTTTTTCATATTATACATTGTAACATAACTGTGATGCATCAGCAAGCGCCCTTCTGTCAAATATTCCACCTTGTCAACAAAGTAACCAAATCCAAATGCACTGTTAAAACCTGAGAGTTTGTTTTGTTTTGGATGATCCTCACTTGCATCACTAATAAGTTAGTCTTCTGTTTATATAATTGCCTTACTTCTGCCAATGTGTTGTCTGTGCTCAGTTTTTCTAGTATATACCTCATGGGATTTGAGTTTGCAAATGCTGTGTTCTATTTGCTTCTTTCCTTGCCAGGATATTTTATTTGACATTTCAAAACTACACAGTAGCAGTATGTATGCATGGCAAAACTATATATATATGAGAACAGGGACTGCAACCTGGTTTTCACAGTGGAAAACTAGATTTTTTTAACTATTTCATTGGGTGGTGCTACACAAAATGTTAATTCATAATGAATTGCAGTGTGGTACCTTGTAATGATTGTTGCCTTATTTAAAGACACTTAAATGGATCATACTGATAATTTAAATTTAAAAACCAAAGTCAATATAAAATTGTTAAAAGTGTACATTTCATTTTTACATTTTTCCAAGTACATACCAGTTCATTTCTCAGTTCAACAGCGAGTGCAGTGTGTGTTTATCACCTGCTGTATCACGCTATTAATGTGATTTGATGAGTGTAAATGCTCTTTTCAGTTAAATCAGAAGGGCTGCACTCAGAAAGGGTTTTCTGCTGTGGTTAACCTTTTTATAAATGACAAACCAGTAAGTCACAGATGGAGTACCAGTCCTTTAAAGAATTAGAAAGTAATCAGAGATCTTAATCTGCTGTGACTGTGGTACATTATTCATAAATACACAGACTGAAGCCCTGCACAAGTTTATGAAAGAAAGTTTGTCTGAAACAGTGTTTGAGTTTCCTAAAATATCCTGATGATGATCAATGTTCAGACTACTACCTTTATGAACCAATGTCAATATTTAAAATAACAATTTCCAAAACATTTTCACATGATGTGTATTCGAACGTCCTCAAAATGTGAGTTCATACGCAGTTAGGCACTGTTAAGCAGTGTATCCATTACACAGACACCCCATTAGAGGGAGCAGTTTTCAACAATTGGAACCTTGTATTGTACAAACAAGACACTTAATGTTTCTATAACCCTACCTCTAATTATAAGCGCCTATAAATCCCAGACAATATTATATAGACATCAACATTTATCCTTAAAGAACAATGCTATATATTTCAAGATTTGAAGTTCTGTTTAAATATTTGTTGCGCTTTACTATATTTTATTCTGTTGCCTTATTTTTTTCCTGTCTTTTTCCACAATCTGGATATTTTCTTTATTTACCATGGGAGTGAGTTTTGTGTACATAACTTAATAAAGGGTAAAATTGTAAAAGCATTCATGACAATAAAACTTAATGGCAGTTTATTTTTGGTTTGCTTTATTGACTTTGTGAAACAACTACAAATTAAACTTAATTTTTCATAAGCAGTACCTTGTGTTTGAGTTGATGATGAAGGAGATGGGATGAGATGATGTTAAAGTAAGACTGGATTGTATAAGTGACTAGTGTGGTAGTGACAGAGTAGCCAGTCAAAAGAATGTCATGCTGTGTGGGTGTGAGTTTGGAATTGAGAGCGATGTAAAGAAAGTAATGTGTGATTTGGCAGGAATGCATCTAGAAATTGTTTGCCAACGCCTGTTAAAGAACAGAAAACACAACTGAACAGTGCCTTTAAAAGCCCTGCAGTCAAACTGCTTCACTGACATCTTCCTGTTAGACGAGTTGTATCTGTTTAGACCACTGACAGCTTCATCATTCCCACTGGTAACGTATAGTTTGATGACTTACTGTGGAGATCTTAGTTGCATAGGCAAACAGCATAGCTACAATGAAAGGGTAGTATTGTGCGTCAACAGTGGTTGTGTTGTTTATTGTGTAAACAATGAAGATGTATTTAACTCAAAGATGTTTAAATATAGAATGTTAATCTGAATGTGTTTTTTATTATTATATTAAATATTCTATGTGTGTGTGTGTGTGTGTTCATATCACTGGGCCAAATTCCAGCCTACCAGGAGGTGTCCAGCCTGAGGCCTGTTCAGTAGGCAGCCAGGCTATTGTCTCTGTGGAGCACAACTTCAACAACTTAACAACACACAGATAAATGTTCATACAAATCTTTCACTGACTCTAGGTTTATGCAAATGAGATTTTTTTTAAAAAGTAAGTGGGGATGAGCAGCAGGCTTCATGAGATCAGAGGCTCAGACTCTGAGTCAGATGAGTGGAGTCAGAACAGAACGGGCAGCTGCAGTTTGCGCTGCTTGGAGCTGCAGCCAATCGGAGGCGACAGGCGCAGGGAAAAGCTGCATGGGAAAGTAGGTTAAAGTTCACATGGGAAAGGAGGCAAGTAAGGCAACGCTGCAGCCTGTTCCCACAGCGCAGGGCGCAAAAGCTCCGCAGCCGTCTGCGCCAATTCCACTGGCATCTGCGCCAAGTTCACTGCTGCAATCAAAATAAATAAATCTAAAATACACCACAATGTGGCTGCGTCTCATAGTTGCATATGAGGCGGCGGGGTGGCGGGATGAGCTCCTGCAGGAGGAGATGTGGGGGCAGGGTTTACAGGGGTCACAGGTCACAAGCCTCCTGAGTTGCTTTGGCCGGCATGGCGCTGAATGGAGGAGCGGGACGCGTCAATAAAAGCGGTCTCTCTTCAGTCCCACTGCGGCTCGAATGGTTTTAGTTTGCTCCTGGAGGAGACGGTCTACAGTTGATGACAGGATGTGTGTGTGTGCGTGTGCGTGTGCGTGTGTGTGTGTGTGTGTGTGTGTGTGTGTGTTGGGGGGGCCTTGTCTGAGAGAGGATTTAAGGATCATATCCGCAAAGCTGAGTGCGCGCGCCCTCTCCCCACCCCCACAAAGGGAACAACAACAGGGAAGGATGCTCTCGTTGTCACATGCATGGCAAAAGTTTTTTGGACAAAGGGGTTTTGCAAACTGGGCAGTGGAGGACACATCTGCGGAGAGAGGTGCGTAACAATATGGCCGTTTTCTGCATAGAGATATATAGATATATAGATATAGTCTGTTATACAGGGAGAGACACTTTGCCCTTCATTCATTCATTCATTCATTCATTGAAAAAAACAGCCCTGACCAAATGCAGCTTCTCAGTGTCTTCACTCTTCCACGTGAACGTGTGTTTATAAAATGCACGTGAAGGTGACGTTGTTGTTGTTCTTGTTGTTGTTACTTTATGTCCTCTGTATTGTGGGATTTCGTTAGTTTGGACTGGTGTCTTCAAGTCTTTGTTATGGGTGTCCTCCAGGCTCTGCTTTAACAAACAGTAAAGTCCTTCAGCTCTGTCCACGCGCTGCTCTCCACCAGCTGATCTCTCTCTCTCTCTCTCTCTCTCTCTCTCTCTCTCTCTCTCTCTCTCTTCTCCTCGCTGACTGATGCGGATGTGATCTCATTTTTTTATTGACGATAGTTGACGCTCATCAGCATCATTATAGCTCGCAGCTCGCGCCACTTTGCTGCACCCGACACCCCCCCTCTTCTCTCTCTCTCACACTCACACACACACACACACACACACACACACACACACACACACACACACACACGCACACACATACTGTGTGAGGTTTGATGTCGACACTTTTTAAGATGATCATTTTAACTCTCACCACAGAACTGAAGAAAACGTCAGGAACAATGGTGGATATACTCCGTGTGTGTGCGTGTGTGTGTGTGCGTGTGCGTGTGCGTGTGTGTGTGTGTGTGAGAGGATCCGAGTGAGATGAGGAAACTTACATTTGTTGTAATTACATGTTTCACCCTCACTGAAGTCCGGTTGCCTCCATTACTGCTGCTGCTACTTTGGCCTGCTGAACACAACAATTTCACTTTTATGTTCCTTTTTACTTTACTGCATGTTCTTATATATATATATATATATATATATATATATATATATATATATATATATAAAATCATAATAAATCCATTTTCAATACAACTAGAGCTACCTTTAAAGGTAATTGAATGTGGATATGATAGCTGTGTATTTTAACCCTGCAGCCCCAGTCCGAGTCATACAAGTCATAACAATGTGTTTTCACGTTCTCTGAAAAGAAAAGGGTCACTAACTCAACCTAAAGTGGTTCTGCTTCACACTCATCTGAGAAAGGAAATGTTTAGGTTCATGATCCCTCATTGTCATATGTATTCATCAGGCTACCGCCGTTAAAGCATATGTTCCATCTCCAACAATAAAACAACCATCAATATTTCTGTCCATCACTTTTGTTGTTTCAGATGATCCAGACTGGAGCAGTAGAACATCAGTCTCCTCTCGGCTGCCCTGTAACTTGTGGCTCTCCAGCTAAGGTGCATCTAGTGTAGTCAGTGAAATAGCTCAGCATCTACTGCCCTGGTTGCTCCTTCTGGCTGGAGGGCCTCTTATTCAGTGTCTGAAATGTTCTCCACTACATTTCCCTGCAGAATGCTTGTGATGGAATGCCTTCATGTCGTTCCTTTGACAACACTAATATGTTTCAGCTCCTTGTTAGCTCAGGTCAGTGTCACCGCGTTGAGGTAAACTAATCATTTCAAGAAACCTTCACTGAATAGCAGACAGATATAATACAGAAAATGATGAAATGAATTAAACAGCATGTTAGAGATGGTTTATTGTACCAATGGGAGCTGGCGTAACATTACGTTTACATTAACTGGTTCCTTTTCATGATGATTAACCAGACAGACTCCAACACAAGGTGCAGGAGCTCAAGGTAACATGGCTGTGTCGATTGTGTCAAATGGTACAAGAGAGGAATATTCAGGTCAGTGTTCAGTTTCTCTTCATGATGGCTCTGATTCAGTATTTGATCGCAATATTTCAGACATGTGATTATGCAATTTGTAAACAATATATAACAGTCATTAAAATGATACTAGAACTTATTTGCATTGCATACACAGCGTATGCAACAACACACAGCAAGCGCACGATCAACTGAATGAACATCATTTGTCAGCATGATTTCACCGTGGGGATGAGGCATCCAAAGCACCGATGGAATAATTCACCGTCAGCGTTTGACTCTGTCGTGCTGCATAAACCTGCAGGAGGATAAAGTGTCTGTCAACTTGTGTAACCTGTGTTTACATGTAGCAGTGTTTGTGCACAGGTCTGTCGCTCACACACCCTCTGCGACTCTGCTGCTAACATGTTGTTGACTTGGCAGTTCAAAAGTGCTCACAGTGCAGGTAGTACACATTCATCTACCGCACTTTGTGCACTTCAGGTATTGCTGGTCACCACCCCACACACACACACACACCCACAGGGCCTGTGTGGTATTTGGAAGGTGCAACTCAGCTGGGGTTACGGCGAGTTTTGCCGGTTTGCTCTCAGCTTCTGTCTCTGCTGTGCAAATCCATGCAAAGCTCTCTGTTTCTCAGACGTGCAGTCAGAGGGAGCAGACATGGGAGATTGGTTTTGTGTCGTTCCAGGCTTTGATGAACGCTTGAAAGTCTCAAAATCACATTTACCGCAGGCACATGAGAGCAGCTGCTGCTGTTTTCCCCCTCCTCTCTGTTGTGGTTGTGTTTGACTCAACAGGCATCTAAACACAGTTTGTGTGTTTTTTTTGTGTGTGTGTGTGACACTGTTGTTTGTCTCGCTGTTTTCGGGTGGATGACTCCGCAATTTCAATAGTTGTCACATTGAGAGAAATTGCACAGTATCCATCTGCAATCCGCCAGATGTTGTGAACAGCTACCCACTCATCACATTGTGGTAATTAGTGTAGATGTGTTTTAGAGGAGCCGGGGGAAAAAAACAGATGTTTTGTTCTCTAACTTAATGACCATTCACCAGTCTACACAGAGGGTGAGTGACACATGTCCTCTGTGTGGGCTGACATGGAAACTGAACACTAGATGGCACCATCTCAGCTTTATTGGATCTTTGGAGTTGAGTATGAAACAACTGTCCAGATATGAAACATAACATAATGAAGACAAATAATCCGTTTGAAATGAAATGTTTGTGTTATTGACAATTAAAGATAAGACGTGTTCATATTTAGGTTTTTTTTTGTTTGGTTTGTGCTGATTTCTGAATATTGTGTTTTATCTGCACTTTTTCATGTGTCTGAGTAATAAAGCTGATTGATAACTCAAGTGCTAGGCGCACGTGTCATTTCCATAATGCGTTTGTTCTTCCTGGTCTCATTACTCTCGTGTGTTAAATGAAGAGACAACAAACTGTCCTGTAGCAGAGGACACAGTGTTACTTATCTGTGTCTGTGTATCAGCTCACATCACTGCTGCTACACCAGGCTGGAGATCTGTCTGTGCGCGCAGGCTCACGCCGTGGCGCGCGGTCTTTGGGGGCGCGCACATGGTGCTCGGGGCTGGTGAGTTGGTGAGTGTGCGCAGCGGGTGAGGGGGGAGACGGACTCTGAAGTTAACCGAGGAAGCTTCAGCTCAGCAGGAGAGACGCTCTCTCTCCAGGTGGACGAGCGGATGTACGGAGCGAGGGCGGAAGGATGCTGAAGCGAGCGGATGCAGGAGCCGCGACGTCACCTCATCAGCGCGCACGCGGCACCCCCCTGTAACTTTTAATGTGCTGAAGTGCATTTCAGCGGTTTGTTGCCATTCATTCTGTTAGAGCTCGGTAGGCCGCCATGCTCGGTCCGTGGCTCCGCGGTGCGCTCTTCCTCTGCGCGCTCCTCCAGCTGTTCCCTCTGCCCGGCGGACAGGTGCCAAACTGCCAGGAGGTGCGCGCAGCCTTCCAGGCTCTGCACCCCGGATCCAAGTGGGTCCCCGAAACCCCGGTGCCAGGTAAGTGTCTCTCTTTACGCACACACACTCACACACACACACAGTGTCTAGTAGCTGCACCCTGTAAAGCTGTAAATGAGCAGTGGCTCTGTATTAAACAGGTCTGACTGTAAACAGTCCAACTCCGCCGCTCAGCCTCACGCGGGACATGAACAGCTGTGTAGCGGCATCGCGCTGCTGCTGACCTCTTCAGTATCTTCAGCACTGAGAGCACAACCCACACACACTCTCTCCATCCCTGCAGCTCAGCATGCACCAACCTATTATAAGCAGATGGAAGTATAAGCATGCATGTTGGAAATGACCAGGTTACAGAGTCGATTTGTTCTGGTACTGATCTGTTCATCAGAGCCCAGCTGTGACTGGGTCACCACAGGTACATGTGTTATGCCTCCTCTGTTCACTTAGAGGCTGCTGTTCTGTAGATGATGATGATGTTGGAGTTAAGGCAGAGTAGAAGATCAGTGTTCTTCCTCTGTGGGACCTGATTTACAGTGGCTGGTCTCCTGGCTGCGTCTCCGCTCTGTCACAGATTGGAGATTAACGGTGTGACATGAATTGTGACCGGCCTGAAAACAGTTTTGTTAAGGATGCAATTATCCCGACAGGATAATCATTGTTCCCTGAAGCTCAAATGTCACTGACTGCATGTGTCTGTGATGAGCAGGCGACGTGGCAGCATGGATTCAGGTGAAACAGTTGAGGGTTTTGTGGGATGGAGGGAAATCTTTGCAACTTGTTTTGACAGGACACAGCAGGTTGGTGTTGATGCTGGAGCCTGTTGCATGCCCTCCGTTATTCTGCACATAAAGGGAGATCCCTCTCGTGTGTCTGAATCACAGCCAGCCGTAAATGTTAATTGGGTTTTTTAGTATCATGTCAGCACGGGGAAGTGCCCCAGGTTAACTGTTTTCTCTCCCTTCTCCCTTCAGTCAACATGCAAGTAGTGCAACATGCTTCAAACAGTGGGAGAGATGTGCAGTGCACTTTGAAGCAGGGTTTGGTCATGCTCCCTCCAACACATATTAATCTACCATCTGTTGGTGCGTGCAGCTCCAACCACTGAGCCCCACATTTCTCTGTGCATCTGCTTCACTCACACAACCTCCATCTACAGACCATCAAGCTTTTCATCTGCCAGCCAAAGCAGGAGTCGGTCTTCAGGCCAAGAGAAATATTTTTATATTACCCCACTCCTGTGCCCCATCACAGTGGAATCAGTGTGGACAACACACACACACACACACACAAATCAATTTACCATTCAGCCAAAAAAATGTTTTTATCCCGACCAGTTAAGAGATAGTTTGATTTTTGCATTCCTGTGACGCTGGTGGAGGCTCAGTGGCAGAGCAGGTGTGGCTTTTATTAAGTGAGCGCATTGTGCAGTAAGCGACTGGTGACAAAGCACTAGATTCATACACACATGCACAGTTCAAACAGGATTTGTGGATTAAGCTGTAACATGGTTTCCTCCGCTTTTTAACAATCATGTTGTGTGTGGGCTCCTGAGATTATAACACCTTAAATAACAATACTCAGACAGATATTCTCTGATACACCTATAAACCTTGAGTAAATACAAAAAGATCACATAGAGAGCTGCAGCGTTTGTCCTACTCAGACTTCTAAAATATGTGTTTTGCACTGAATAAAGGCTATTTTCCCATCAAGTGCATTTTAGAGAGGCATCTTATAATGGACAATACAAAGAGAAGGACTGATTGCAGCACGTTCACATGCTCACTGGACCATTGTTTTAAGGCAGCCTTAAAAATGATGAGCTTCCCTTTAAACCTCGGAAATAAAAAATACATTCCCAGTGAGCACGCGGAAGTAGCACTTGGAGTAAAATAATGCAAAAATGAAGCAAATTAAACTGAACCCTCATAGCCCCACAGAGAGATCCCAGGACCTCCCTTTATGAAGCACTGCAGTAAAACAGAGGGGCATGTGATTTCAGGACATGGAGCGCTGTGAGTGAGAGAGGAGTGGACAGATTTATCACGTTTCACTGTAAACGAATGCCTGGAAAAACATCCCCAAATCATTTCAGTGAATGGCGGTCGATCTGCAGTGAGGAGACGCTGCCACAATTAGTTCTTCAGATAGTAAATATGTGACGTCTCGTCATTTTCTCACCAAAGTCACGTAGGTTATTATATGAAAGGCGTAAATCCAGAGTGATAAAAATGTGTGATCCATTTGATTGGTTCACAACATTTGTGGATGAGGATTTTTCACCTGTAAGACTAAGCACTATGAAGACCAGAGGAACATCTGCCAAAATCAACAATTCAATATCAGCAGCTAGTTTCTGTTTTTCTCCTGCGTGTTATTTTCTAATTGGCCTGAATTCTCTTACGGCCCTGACCACGTGGGTCCCAGCCTCCTCTGGAATAATGTAATATTGATGGGTTTTCAGTCTGCATGCTGATCGTTGCAATATCAAAACTTACATAATCAACAATAATCATATTTACTGCTTTCACTCCTTCTCCCCCATGATAATATATTCCGTTTTTGTGGGTTATTTTTCAGTGTCAGTCTACGTACTCACTCACCGGCGCAGGAGAGAAAACCTAGATGCTGCAAAAAGATGTTTCATTATTTTCAAATGCTTGTGCAGTCACAAGCTATTTCTGAATAAATGATATTCCTTCTCATCACTGCCAAATTCCAGTCCCCTTAAAAACGGTGGCATAAATCAAACGCTCCCGAAATGTTGCCAGTGTTTTATTGCTTTCTTTACTTCCACCGATGACACTGGCTTGTCCAACATGATCTCTTCCAATATTTAAGCACTGTATAAAATGTTTAAAATCAATATCCTTTATGGGACAGAGTTACGGTGCAGGATTTCCATAAATCCAAGCTCTTCTGCTTTGAGCTGACTTTTTTATGTAACCGAGCATGAAATATGCAATCACTTCTCTTATAGTCTCTACTTTTTGTGTTATGGTTTTGCCTTATCCCAAATACACACCCGTCTTTAATGCGCCTAGGATAAGTTAAAGGTTCTCAGTCACAGTTACATCATCTGTAATTACGCTTAACTTTGGCTTGTAAATGGGGAACAGAGGGGCTGTCGCGCACGTAACACGATTTCTTCACTGAGGCGTACAGCAAATGAAAGATTGATGAAATTAAATTTAGAGAATGGCTAGCTGCAGTTTGACTGGAGAAGTATCACTTTCTCTCTCTCTCTCTCTCTCTCTCTGTGTGTGTGTGTGTGCGTGAGTGTGTGTGTGTGTGTGGTATGGAGATGTGAAGTGGCCTGTATTGATATGGAGGGTTGTGTGTGGGGGAGGCAGCTGATCCAGGGAGATGTCCTCAGAAAGGCAAGAGCAGACTTCTGATAACGCTGCATGTGGTGCCAGGGGGCCCAAACACTAAAAAACACAAGCGCTCAAGTTTTTCTTTCCACCAGCGTGATTCAAAAGAAGTGAGCGCAGAGAGACAACATTAGAGCGCAGATATGGAAAATCAAAAGCTCACACAGCTGTAGGAGTACTACCACTCATGTCTTTGTAGTGGCTGTTGCTGTGGGTGGTTGTAGTGTAGTGGAGGTGAAACGGAGGCTGCGGTGTCAGTTCGCTCCATCCAGTCGTCACTTACCCCAGGACATGAGAGTGAAAGCATCTCCATCAGCGTCAGCGGCGGTTTGAGCGGAGGACGTGGAGGAGCTCAGGCAGAGCTGCATCAGGCCTGACTCATGAGAGGAAATATAGATTCACCATTAGAAAAGCACCAGAGAAAACCACCACTTCCATCCACGGATCAACACGTCCACTCCACCCGGAAGAGAGGCCTTTGTTTTTTGGTAACTGTTTGCTCTAACAGTTGTAGCTTTTTATTGATGGATATTTCTTAGCCAGAAAAAGAAAATGTCCAGGTGATGTGGACATTTCAGTGCTCAGCTGCAGGGTCAGGTTGGTAATCATGAAACACAAAGAACTGCTGCTGTTTCAGTGACACCACACAGCAGATCGCTCTGACCTGTGGCGACAGCTCTTTTTGTCTAATTAAATGCTTACTCCTGGTTTGTTTATTCCATTTTCTCTCTTTTGAAAAATCCATCATCACCATTGTTAGTGAAGGGCTCTTATGTTTTGTGCACACTTATACAACAACAACAACAAAAAAACATTCTTTCACATTCATGCTTCCAGCTCTCAAATTATTGCTTCATCAAACGGCACCTAAGTAGAGCAGGGAGCAGAGCACTAAAAATACTTGAAACAGTTGTAATCCCCAGTAGCTAATGGTATTATTATTCTTTAGGTTGGTGGTAAATGGCGATGGTTCAGTTGTTGTCTCTACAAAGTGACACTGGCTTATTTTGCCCTGGAGAGGAAGCCATAGATTCCCACAACGCCTCCACTTGACACTGGTAGCTGATCTATAATTTATGCTCATAATGAACAGCTTTTAACATATTCTATATATCCCAATATAACTTGTTTTCCCAAAATTAAACTTGCATAATGACATCTTTCTAATTGGTGCTGGGAAACAGACAAATACACACTGTATTTGTGGCTGCCCCCGTTCCCTGGACTTGTGTCCCTGAGCTTGTTAGAGACGTGAGGACAGGGACTCATCTTGTCATCAGTGAGTCCACGTTACTGTTCGGGCCTCTGCCTGAGATTCCACCCTGTGGCACTTCTTGAGAGAAGAAGGGAAGGATTGTCAGCTGAGGCAGTGACAAAGGGAAGGACGATCGATGCCTTCTTAAAAAGCCATTCAAAGACCTTGGCTCTCATGGAAGCGGCGGCTGTTCTGCATGTTGAATTGTCTGGTTCACTGTTCACAATCATTTAAATGCGTCACCTTGAGCTGAGATGTGTGTTGGGGAAATTTACATGTAAATTGCTCTTGGCTCGCACCTTGTCTCTCTTCATTTTGTTTGAGGGAATCGGCCACCAGGTCGCAAAAATCGACTAATTAACCAATAACAGAGTGATGGGAATGTGCTCCCCGCCTGAGCCTGATGGCTCCTCAGCTCAGGGCAGGTGAAGTGAAACAAACTCAGAACACCAATGTGCACAAATGACAAGGAATGATAAAAAAAAAAAAAAAAAAAACAAGGAATGATAAAAAAAAAAAAAAAAAAAACGGGGAGGAGGAAAAGAGGAAAAGAGCGGAGCCTTAAGCAAAAAGAGAAGCAAGAAGCTTATTCCCAAGGGATGTGTCAGTCAGAAAGAGGGCTTTATTTAGACAGCCTGATTTTATTATTTGTCAAACTCACCAGGGAACCGCTCACTTGTTCTGTACCATGCTAGAACTTCTGTAATGAAAAGCATTTATCATCAGCAAGACGCCAAACGTGCAGATGAAACTGTCGCTTTTGGGGAAGATGATTGCTAAACCCCTGTCTCACCTCACCTTTGCTGTTATTGACAGCTCAATAATTTTACCCCAGCAGCCTGAAATTAACTCGATCTTATCTGTCACGCGTCTTTTGTCGGTATTGATTTAAGATATTAAGGCTGTCAGTGTGCATACAAAAGGTGCCGCGTGACAGTTTTATTGCCTGTTTCACTCATTAGACTGTGCACCTTCAACCCTGATGGGCGGGCGAGGAGTTAGCTGAACCCTCTCTCTCTTCCACTCCCCGAGAGTTATGAATTGTCAGGACTGTCACTCTGCTGTGTCTCCTGCTAGTTGGACGTCCCTCCATGGCTGCTGGTGTCATTGTTTCAGTCTGAGCTCTGCTTTTGCCAAAATCTATTGTCTCAAGTTCTCAAAGCCTCAAACCAGCGAAGGCTTTTCATATTGAGATAAACCTTCAGTCTGGACAAAAGCAAATTTTCCTCCTTATCAAGACTTCTCATATATATGAAACAGTTATATACAGGGGGTCCTCGAGTTACGACGGTCTCGAGATACGTTGTTTTCGTGGTTACGACACATCTCCTGTGAACTTCCTTGTTTCGGCTGAAGCGGTTTGCCCCGTAAATATGTACAGACTTC